>VXBX01005009.1:514798-585924 GCA_013400415.1 Scytalopus superciliaris
AATTTAATTGAATCCTGGAACAGGTTGACTGCAGAGGTTGTGGATTCTCCATCCATGAAGACATGCCCATCCCACCTGGACACCCTCCTGGATAACCTGTTGCAGCTGCCTTCCCTTCCTGGCCTAGATGAGCTGAAAATGTCCCTTCCAACCTCAGTTATCCAGTGATTTTCATACAGCAACTCTTACAAAAATAGCTGTAATAGACACTTAAATATTTAATTTACTTTTGTTTGTATCAGTGATACATATCAACCCTGAACTCCTGAAGATAAATGAGAATGTTAATTATTGGTTACTGGTTTATGGTTAATAATTTATCATGTTGGCTGACTGGAAATACCATTCCAAACATGTGAATAGGAGTGTTTAAGTCTGTGTGAGAAGGTCAGGAAGTGTGTGAAATAAAGGGTTAGATGAAGAAATGAGTCAGTTAATGTGTTCAGGCCACGTTTTGGACGGCTCATCAGTGCTTGGAATAGGAGAGACCTGGCTGGGTTGGGCATGGAAGGTGGAGCTGACCAGGTGATCAGTGATGAAAAATCGTGATGAAGATTTTAGGCAACGGAAATACAAACTTGTGTCCTGATTTGAATGGGCTTTTCCATAGGTTTTATCCCTTGTCTCAAAAGCAACTCTGTAAAAAAGGAATACTTTAAATGCTGCTCGAACTGCAATATATTCATACAGAAGTCAGTTAATTGTCCCTGAAATTTAATTGTAAGATTGTGAAATTTCTTGCTTTATGAAAAAAACACCCTAAAGGTCTCTTAAAGGAAAGAAACCAAGTGCAGTTATTTGCAGTGAGTTCTGACTGCAGCCTTTTGAACATGAAGATTGATGTGCATTAAGCATTCAAAAATTTAAATCCCATTTCTTGCAGTGCCTTCATATCTGGCATATTCAAGGCTGCGTTTCGATATGATACAAAAGATGAACAGCCAGTTTGGTGGTGTTTACACAATATTGGCAAATTGGGCTCTCAATGTGTGGCATTATTGCACAATCTCGCGTTTGAGATAAACAGTGGGAATAATTGAAGGAAACCTCGGAATGTGGAGATGCTCGTTGGTGGTTCTTCAGGGCCCACGGAAAGCAGCCCGTCTTTGCATATTAATCACCCTTTCAAAGGGAGTTTGCCTTATTTGCATTGTGTGTGCACTGAGCAGTCCCAGAGTGGGGCTGAGGCAGGAGAAAGGCGAGGGGGGGGGCGCTGCAATTGTTCTCCTCAAAAGGGTTTTTATTCCATTCAAGTGGCCAGGGCTGAATGCGGGAGAATCAGCGCGGTGTTTTTGGGGGAAGAACAGCCCCTTTTGGGGCTTGTGCTTCGTGGGCAGACCCCGGGGTTGAGGGGCTGAGCTCTGGGCAGTGACTCACCAGCCTGTGGTGTCACCCACAGGATGCCAGAGAGCCACAATTAATTGGGGGGGTTATCGGGAAATTGGGGGTGGAAATAAAATATTGGCGAAATGTTGGGTTTTTTTCAGGTTTTACGAGCACAGATCCAGCCCTTGAGCCCTTTGGGAAGGTGTAAAGTTTGGGGGGACGTTCAAGTTGTGTGAGTTTTGGGATAAGCAGATTTCTCAGGCTGTGTCATTCCTCTGGTAATGTGACTTTTACATGGATCCAGCTGTTGCTTGGGAGCAACGTGAGGTGGTCTGTTAATGAGCTGCAACCTTTGTTTGTATGAAAAAAACCCAGGGAAGGTGAGCTTTTGGTTGCTTTTCCCCGAGACATCCCTGTGTAAACAAGGAATGTGCCTGACAGTCTCAAAAACCCCAAAAAACTCCTTTTAAGATTTAAGACATGAACTTCAGTGACCAGTAGAGGTGTTTCCATCAAGGATAACTCACAGCCTGTTTTGCTTGGTATTGTGAGAGCAAAGATTTATGTGTGTAAATATATATATATATATATAATAGGACACTATAATGGGAATTTAATTTTGGCACAGTGAGCAGGGCATTGCAAACAGAGTTTGCAGTGGTTTTTTGAGCAGCATTAGGTGAAACATCATCTGTTGTTGTTGTGACTGTTCCAGCTGAGGGCAGTGGAGAAATAAAGGCTCTTGTTGGGGACTGCGTTTCAGACAACTAAAATAACCCCTGTACTTCCCAAATCCAGAGATGTTATCACATGGTGGTGTTTGATCAATAATATTGAGCTGTGCTGGCTGCTGAAGCCCCTCTTTGATTTTCTTTGTGTTATCAACCACTTGGGCATATTTTCTTACATGGGAATCGTTTTGTTCTGCTGTGAACTCTCAGGTAGTTTCCTTTTAGTGTGGAATTCTCCCAGGTGAAGGGGTGTAATCCTGGAAGGTTTTAGGAAGAGTTATCCCAGGACTAAAGGGGGCAGGTCAGTCCTGGGTGTTGCTGTTGTGGCTGGGCAAAGGTCGATTTGGACTTGGAAATGTCTCTGCAGAAATGAATCACTGGAATGGGGCTTTTGGTGCTTTTATTGCTGCTCTCTGTAATCAAAATGGTATTTTCAGGGGATTTCTCTGTTGTGAACATGAGGGGGGTTTGTGTGAATAATGCACAAAGACCAGAAGAGCAATCTTGTGATCAATGTTCATTTTATTGTATTTTAGTGAGAACTGTTGGCTTTATGGTGCGTGTGTGCAGCTGTGAGTGTTCTGGGGTAGGACCCGATGGATTTTCAGATGTACCACATCTGCAGTCAGAAGGGAACCCCCCAAACCATCTCTGCAATACACTTTGCATCACTCGGAGCATTCATTTTCTCCTTATTTTCATATAAAGCAGTGTAGTGTTCAGGGGTTAAGTGTAGTAGCAAATAATAGATATATATTCAGTGTTGGTGTTATGTTTCCCTTTAGCGATAGCTGCCTTAATATTGTTAGATAATTACTATTAATTGTTGAATCACTGTGGAAGGTGTGGCACACCTGGGGGTGCTCTGGAAGCCTTCAAAATAACCCTTATTAAAGTTTCTCTCGAGCTGTGGGTTTAAGTAACACACATCAATGTGCACAAACCACTTTTGTGCTGCTCAGAGTGTGTGCAAAATGCGTCCTCACAGTCTTGGCTAATTGTATTTATTTTTAGGGTTTAATTTTGTATTTTTTCAGCGTGTTAATAGCGAGAGAAAGTCATCAGGCACTTGTGTGTAGCATTTTAGAAAAATATAATCAGCAGCTTCTTGTCCGAGTCACTTATTAAATTATTCTAAGCCTGCAGAAATGAAAAGAGCAGACACAGGGACTGTGGTTCAGTGTTGTGTTTTCAGAAGATAATCCCTCAGAAGTATAACATGCTTTTAGGGGTTGTGAACAGACACACAGAATTACTCCATAGTCCCCTAAATCCTTTTGGAGTTTAATCTCTTCATGATCTGTGGGATGCAACTTGAAGGCATTTAGCGTTTATTATTTACTCCCCAGTGCCTGGTGTTTGTTAGGAATAAACCAGGCATGTTGGAATACCATTAGGAAAATAAAAATAAATGTGTATTTATTATCAGCGTGGTCTGCAAGATACTGAGAAAGCTGCTGGAAGTGAAAGTCTTAATAAATGCCGTGAGGAGGAATAAATCCTTGGCCTTAAAGCTGAGTTTTGCTCAAGAGAACTCACTGCCTGTGAGAAGGGGAATGGCACACACAGATTTAATTCCATGTTGATTCACTTTTAGCTTTGCCATTGGGTTTTCAGTGGGTGTTTTTGTGGATGGGCTTTGGCCAGTTCGCTCTGTCATTTTTCTCCATTCCTCTGTAAAATGACTGTTTCATTAAATACTTCGTTTTTGCAGCAAACTCAGGGGATTTTGTGCCTCGTGGGCAAACCGTGGTGCTGCAGTGCACATTTGTGTTTGTGTCTGGGGGCAGAGATTTTTCCACTGTGAAACGTTTCTGTTTATCAGAATAAACCCCACTTCTGTCTGGGTGCTTGGAAGGGGCTGTTTCTGTTGGGGAGGATGATTTTGTTCCTGCCAGAGGGGTGTCTCCTGTGGCCAGGCTCCTGTTCAGGTGCCTTTTGCACAGTGTCAGTCCCAAAGAGGTAAATCCTGCACTGATGGTGTGCAAAGCTTTTATCACCCCCAGGATCGTGTCCAGGAGGGGAATCTTCTCTCACCTGCTTGAGGTATTGAGGGACCACCCACCCTTGGGAAGGTTCCCTGAGTAAAGGTCAGTGTCAATCTGCAGAAATCTGAATTATTTCCAGAGAGCTGGGCGTTCCTGTGATATTAAATACTCTGTGATGATCTTTCTGACAAAAAAAAAATAAGTAAGGATTTAATTGCAAGAAGGAGAAAGTTGCCTTTGAGGAAGTGTTTTCCCCACACAGGACCTGCCTTGCTGCTCACACTGCAATTAGTGTGACCTGCTGTTCAATGCTGGGGTGCTGTGGGTGGTTGGGAAGAAATACAGAAGATCTGTGTAAACAGTGATCTTTTTTTCCTTGCCACGCACTCCCAGCTCTGTTAAATGGTAGCACTGGTGGGATTTCAGCCAATCTGTCAACATTTCATAGTAAGTTCACACTTACAGTCTGTTGTAAGAACAGAAATCTTCTCTTACAACCAGCAAATCTGAGCCTTAACCAGGCTCATTCCTGAGCTACTCCTTTACAAAGTCTTTCCATTGGGCTCTTTTTTTAAATACACATTTTCTGAAGCAGTTACATTTCCATTGTTTTGCTAAGTAGGCACTGAATATTCAAGTTTAAAAGTCTCCCTTTGCACTTGGAGCAAAAGCTGTTGAAGGAGTACCTGAAGTGTAGTTTTCTTTGCTCTGTGGAAAGTCACAGGGTAAATATTTCTCCTTTTATTGACAACAATGATTGATATTTGTTTGTATGACAGTAGTAGAAATATTTAGACACAAGCATGTTGGTTTTGCATCATTTTATTGGGAATATAACCCATGGCAAATGAGAGAAGTCTAAAGGCAAAAAATGAAAGTGTCTGTTCTTTTTAACAGGTGATGGTAATCCCCAAAGAAAAGACTGAATATGCCAATTATCTGCAGGTGGAAGTCCTAATGAGGATTTCAAGGCATATTTTGATTAAAAGAAGCTATCTGTACATGAAGAACACTTGTTTGATGGAAAAGGGTCTACATTTAAATGAAATCACAGCCCAAATATGGACCAGCTTGGTCATTTTTGTTGCAGTTAACCACGAGTTTACGATTCTGTTTTCCTGTGGCTTTGTGTCTGCAGTCACTCTGGCAGGTCTAAGGAATGATTAGTGCCCTATTCCAGAGCTTCTGTGTATTCCCAGTAGCTGTTTTTCATCAACCTAAATTGGTACATACAAAGCAGACTCGAGATAAAAATAGCAAATCCCACACTCCCTTATTTTGTGTGTTAAGGCCCTGCATTATTTATGGATTTTCTGCAGTGTCCTTTGTGTACAAACGCACTTGTGATTTATTATTTATTGGGACAAGCAGGAGTGGCTCCAAGTATTAAAAAAATAAAAGATAAAGGTATTTTCTTATCAGGTGAATGGTTTTCTTATCTCCTTTTTCTTGGAGATTGTGGTGAGTAGTGGGACCAGAAGAATTGAGTTGAAGTGGTGAGTGAAAGCAATGCTGCTGATTCCCTTGGAATTTAGCACTTTAAATGGATTAGAACTAAAAATACCCCTGCCTGGCATTGCGTCAGACCCAGAAGCCTTTTAAAGTATCTGCATTTACATGTTTGATGTGAATTTGAAACGATTGCCACATTGGAGCTAAATGAGAGCATTGTGCATGGCAGCTCTTTGGGAATCAGGATTCCTCACTGGAATATGGGAGTGTTGGGCAGCTGGATGTGCAGGGCTGGAGTTGCTCCCCCAGGAGCAGCGTTTGGGAAGGGAAAGGTGGCCTGGGTTGTCTGCAGGATGTGCCATTCCCTCCTGGGATGTGTGGAATGTCTGAGACATAACCTGGTGTAACTCTGGGGTGGGATCTTTCAGCATCTTGGCCATGTCTTGTCCTCGGTCATCAATTCTCCTGCCAATTAATTGACCCACAGCCCCTGCTTTTGTCATCATGAACACTCTGCTATGGCAGGAGATGTGCTCCTGCTCACAGTCACGTGAAGTAGAAATGGCATTTTAACCCTGCAGAGGGAAATGATTGTGTTCTGTGCTTATCTAAAAGCCTGGAATGTCGTTGCCACAGATGAGGATAATTTTGATTTAAACTGTGGCTTGTGCTTCTGTTTTGTTTGGACAAAGTTCACTTTCATGCAGCAGTGAAATGGTCTTGGTGCTCTTGTAGAGGGGCTGAAACTGAGAAATACATCATCACCCAGTACTAATTGGGGTGTTTTTTAAAGGAGATGTGATGCTACCACTGTGTTAGACACCCTCATGCATTCTTAGTTTCTGCACTGCTGGGAAAAGAGGTATAAATCATTTTAATTTTTTTTTTTTTTTTTTTGCTTTATGCTGAATATCTCTGTTAATTTTTGGCCTGTATTTCTTGTAACTACAGAGCTGCACGTTCAGTGGCTCTAAAGGTGAGTTTCTGCTGATGTTGGGAGTGTGTTTTGGGGTTCAGGTGATGCTCCTGCAGTTTCTGGAAGGTGAGGAGCAGTGAGGTGCAGTGTCACACTGATATATTTGGCTGATCAGCTGCATGCACTGCAGGGAAGGGGGTTTGGGTTGTTTCTGCCTTCGTTTCATTGAGATGTTTCCAGAGGTCATAAATCACAGACAGGTAAGATTTGGGAGCCGTTGTCCAGGTTAACATTTTGGACTCCACTAGATGGCACTGATTTATTGTGCTGTTGATAAAAAAAAACTCAAACCAAATGCAGTTTTGTGAATTAGAGAGGGAGGTTTTTATTTTTGGAATAGGAACCATAAATAAGGTGATAAGGATGTTTCATACTTATCTACTTGTCTTGTGTGTGTGTGTATATAGTCCTTCCTGACCCCGGTGCTTCTGGAGTGGAGTAGTGAACTGGTGTTTTGGTATGTCGGTAAATCATAAGTATATATTTTAAATATTTATAACTGGGGGGCCATCTCAAAACAAATACATGCCTGGTTTTTTTCTTACCCTCTTTGTGTGAACATCCTCTGTTGTTGGAGTCAAGAAAGTGCTCCAGGTGCAGGCAGCACTTGGATAGGTGGGTGTTCCATAGTTGTCCCAAAACATCCCAGCAAGGATGCTGGATCCCATTCAGGAGCCTGGGCTGATAAGGAAAGAGCATTTTTGGTGGATTACAGTAATCCAGGTGCTGACTTTGGGAGCACCAAAATGCTCAGTGTGATGGCTCTGTGGGGCTCTGGGTGTTACTGTTTGGGCTCCGAGGGCAGAAATGGCCACGGCAGGTATTTCTGTGTAGTTGGTACCCCAAGAATCCTCTGCCCTGCTGAGCCAAGCCCTGGGTGAGGCTCCCAGTGGAGCTGCCCCTGCCATCCTTGGACATGCTGCTCTGAGAAGGACACTGGGATAATCCGGGACTCACCAGCTGACCCTTCTGGGCTCGCTGGCAACAAATTGCCCTGTGGGGTTGTTGGCAGGATGTGTGGCTTGCCCAGAGAGCTCAGAGCTGTGCCAGGCTGGGAGAGCAGGGACTTATCTGAGAGCACCAGAAACTTCACCTTTTGTCTTTTTTTCCCTGTGTTCCCTCTGCCATCAAATGCTAAAATCCTAAATTCACATCAGGGCAGGCCAGGAGATGGGCTGCTCAGCATTGGGGATGCTGCTGCACGAGGATAAATCCCGAATAAGGCTTTGTTCCACCAAACCGTGTTTTCTTCATCTGATCTCCTTTTCCATCAAGATGAGGGGGAGTGCTGAGCTGTGTGTTGCAGTTTTACCTCGGCTGACTTTGACTCCAGAACTCGTGGGTGTTTTAATTCTGGTGCCACAAGAGAGAAACGGAGCCTCTCTTGGATTCGTGTCTGAGTGCCCAGATTTGTGGGCTGGTGTTCTCTGCCTGCTTTGGGCTTTGGTGCTGTTTCGGTCAGGGGGTTTTGTAACTTCTCCCCACTTAAAAGTGTAGATTGAATTGTCAGCCTGGGCTCTAATCCATCATTTTAGTGCCCTCTCGGCAGGCACAGCACACGGATCTGTGTCCCTCCTTCCAGGGACAAGGACAGCGCTGGGCTTTTCAAATCTCTCTTTCCTCTTTGGTGCCATTAATTTTTTGCATAAGCTTACGAATTTAACCCTTTATGAGGAAATAATTGGTGATAGGCCACGGCTTTGAATGCAATGCTTGTCCAAGTGGTTAATTTTTAATTTTAGTGTTGAGTTTAGTGGTGCAAGAGTTTTCCTGTGAGTTAAAAATCCCACAGCACACACACGGTGTTTTCAGGGTATGAAAGGTATGGGCTGGTAAAATATTAATTGTTTAGATAATGCTAATTATTTAGACATGCACTGCCAAATAAAGTTCTGCATTCTAAGCAGGATATTTGTTATGTGTGTGTAATACTATTATATTATGCATTATATATTGCATATATATTGTGCACTGCTGCCATTATCAGTCATATGCAATACATTATGTGTAACATAATAATACATATTTTATACTGTTGTTTAATTTATATATTAATTCCTAATTCCATTATTTTTATACAGTCAATTATTTAACTCTATTATTTATAGGTTATTAATTCCTGTGACTGTTTTCCCACTGCCAGTTTTTTTTCTTCTTCCCAATTTCTGTCTCCTGTTTGCTCTTATTTACCAGCTTGAAGTTTTGATATTATCATTCTAAATCCACCTGGATAAATGGATTTTGAATCACTTTATCATGCCCAGTGTGGCTCCAGATGCTTGGGAATAGGCTGTCTGTCCCCAGGGCTGGTGGGGCCGGGTGTCCTTGGGACATAAATGAATTTAATTGTGAATCAGCCTAAAAAGGGGCTCTCCTGGGGGTGTTTGGTGTGTTGGGGAGGGTGGGCAGGGGTGGGTGATGAGCACGGGCTGTGCTTTCCAGAACAGAAGGTGGAGTAGGAATTTATTATCTGCCGTTCTTTGCAAGCAGATGGAAAACGCTCTGCTCCTAAATTTGCAAGGGAAAGAGTTTTGGAAGCAGGCTTTGGATGCGTCCTTGCCCCTTTTATGTGCCAAGCTTGGGGGAAGAGAACGCTTAAATCCACTTTTATTGGGAATAAACTTGGGAGGTGTTCCGAGTCCTGCTGCTGGGCTGGGTAATGGGGGTGAAAAAGCCCCCAGAGCATCCAACCTGAACGTGTTACGTGGATTGAAGAAGTGGGAATTTTTGGTGAACGGTGGAGGATTGTCATGGTACAATTTGCATTTTATTAATGTAGCAAGAAACTATCCTGGAGATATCGATTTCGTGAAGAAAGGGGAGTTACTAAGGCAAAAAGTGCCAACTTAATGTAGAAAATGAGCAGTTCAATCAGTGGCACAGCGAGGCACCTTTGTGTGTGTCGTGGTGGAGTTTTGCTCGTGGCTTTTTTGGAGGGGGTAATTAATTAAGTTGATTATTTGTTGGTTTTTTTTCTTTAAGTGAGTGTTCACACGGGTAATTCTCACCCCGCAGATGACAAGGAAGGGGCTCCAGGTTTGCCATGACTGTTCTGCTGGACATGGAGTGCAGATAAAAGCCCTTGGGAATTAAGGATTTGTTTCTTTTGGCAGTGAAGTGCCCTCTGGGTGTCTTCGGGCTGGGATCAGGCCCTGCAGCAGCTCCTGAAGGCCACTAAATAAGTGTGTAGAAACACCAGTAACCATTTATCAGTGATTACTTTGGGGATTTTAGGGGTAGTTGGGTTTTTTTGGTAATTTTTTGTAAATTTTTGGTGGTTTTGTGACTTTTTGCCGGGTGTTTGGTGGATTTTTGGTGGGGTTTTTGTTATTTTTTTGGTGATTTTTTTTTTTCCCTAATTTTGTTTGGCATTGTTTTGTCATTTTTTTTTGTTTGTTTGTTTGTTTGGTAAATTTTTTTTATTGCGTTTTAATTTGTAATTTGCTGTAATGGTGCTGTAGGGGCTTTTTCTACTGCAAACTAAAAAGCCTTCCTAAGGCAGTTGAAGGTGTGGAAGGAGCCAGATGGTTACTTAACCTAAATCCTCTGAATTCCCCGAGGACACCTGGCCCTTGCTGATACCTGGAAAGTCTGGGCACCTTTATCCCATGGCTGGGGCTGCTCTGGGGTCACGTTATTCAATGTACAGCAGGTCCATCTCAGAGCTGGAGGGCTGAAATAGCCCAGATTAAGGAGCTGTGGGGGAGATGGTACCAAAAATCAAGGATTTCCTGATCCCTTGAGCGTGTGGAACTGCATCAGAAATAATGTGACTTGGAGATTTCTGTTTACAGCTCTGGAGGCAACTCAAGTCAATGTTTGTTTGGGTTTTCCTTCTGTTTAAATAGGAAAAGAAGCACAGTGTGAATATTGAGAGTGGATGAAGTAGAAGAACCTCATTTTCATAGAGTGCATTTCCATTTTAGTGGAAGGCTTTGATATCAACCACTTGTACTGCATCCTTCTCATTTATAGTATATTGGATATGTATCATAGTCTGTTTTCATCATTTCAGTGCCACTCAAGTGAATGTTTGTTTGGGTTTTCCTTCTAATTAAAAAGGAAAAAAGCAGAGTGAATATTGACAATGGATGAAGCAGAAAACCCCCTATTTCCACAGAGTGCATTTCCATATTAGTGGAAGGCTTTGATATCGAGCCTAGTACATTAGAAATATATCACAGTCTGTTTTCACCATTTCAGTGCTGTTTTGTGACTTGCTATTTCTCTCTTCCTTCATAAGATGACACATTTTTTCCCCTCTTCCCTACATTTCTCCCTCTGTTGCTTGGGAGGAGCAGAGAAGGGACGATGGCAGTGCATTTATTTCCCACTGAAGGCTGAGCAGGTCCCGTATTTCCCGTATTTCCTCCCAGATTTCAGCCCCAGAGTTAGAAAATGGGGCTATAAATCGTGCTGCCACTTCCAATTAATCCTTGTTCTCTTGCCCACGAGGAGCAGCTGCACTGTGGACTTTGATGTCCTGCAGAGACAGCGGGATCTCTGTTCCAGCTTCCAAGGGCTTTTCCTTCCTTGTTGGCTTTGTGGGGAGGGTTTGGGGGCACAGCAGAGTTTGAATGCTAAGAAATAAATCAGGAGGAAAGGGGGGAAAATGTCACTTTTGAAGGGGGGGGAAAAAACCCCACTTTAATTCAGGGGGGAATGGATTTAAGAAGGGGAGGACTTTCAGTGGAAGTTGTACTGGGAGAGCCATTGCTTGTGCTCAGATAAAATCTGGTCTTTTGGGGAATATCCCACATTTCCCTGTGGTGTTTCAGCAAGTCCCCAGGCCAGAAAGCGTGGAGAGAAGTGGGTGGTTCCCTCCTGGTTTTGGGCATGGGAAAGGGGTGTCCCTGTGCATGGAATCTGAATTTTGGCAAGGTGTGGGGTGCTTTAGGAGCAGCAAGAAGAGCAGGGATGGTGGGTCAGCTGGTTAATGGCGTGTTTATAAGCAGGGAGGGATAACAAAGGCACCATCTCAGTGGTTTGGGAGATTCTTGGGGATGACATAAAATAACAGGAAGAGATTTTTTCTTTCTCTTCTCGCACTGAACGGTCCATTACTTGCCTAATACATGCAATAATCGTGGCTAATTGAAGCTTAAAAACTCATTCTTATTTATATTTCTGGCAGTAATAATTTTTTTTCCCCCCCGAATGTGAGTCATGTTCTCAGAGGGGTTTGTTGTTCACTAAGTGACAGCAGTGCCTGAATTTCTGCTTCCAGCCACGGAGGGGATCCCACATTGCTCGTACCATCTGTTACCAAACTTTGAGGGTTTGTTTTTGCCAGTTTGCAGCAATTTGAGGAAGAGCAGGGGGAAAATAGAGCAGGTGATTAAAAGTGCAATTGAAGTGGGATTGCAGTGATGGAAAACATTGGTGTAATGAACAGAAAAGGATGAGGATCTGGCTGGGGGGTTTTTTTATGTTCACCAGCCTCTCACTGAAGGTGATTTTACTCAAATATTGTGGTGAAACCTGCAGATCACTCACCGTATTTACCCTGCCATCCACCAGCTTTGTTTTATTTTATATTTCTTAAATTGTGTCCTGCTGTAACTGCAGCTCATTATCTCTGTTGTGCTGAAGTGGAGGGCTGGCATGTCCCAGGAGGTCCTGGCTGATAACAAAATCACCTGGCATGTTAGTTCTGATTCCCAACCAGCCTCCTGAGTGCGTTTTTAATGACTCACACAGTAGAAAGATCCATTGTTCTCTACACAAACAATTGCTGGCTTGTGCTGCCCTGGAGGGCTCTGCCTGGGCAGAATTCTTGGCCTCTCTGGGAGTTGTCATTCGGTTTTGGCGTTTTCTTCAATAGGGACAAAAGGAAAAACTCATCAAAATACATATTTAATTATTTGTGTATTAGTGATGCAAAACTTCCCCGTTATTGTTTGGTAGAGACAGTCTTTGAAACAGAATTTTGAGGAAGTTCAGTCAGAACAAGAACGAGCAAACGAGGCTGAGAACAACCCTTGAGAAGAAAATGCTTCTTAAACCTCAAATCCCCCGTCATTGATGAGGCTGATTTTAGGAATAAAGTTGATTGGACATGAAGTGCATCAATGCTATTCCAGAGCCGAAATTATCTTTGCTTAATGTGGGTATTTATATCTGTGCAGCTGCCTTGCTGCCACAGCACACCATTAAAGGTACTGCCACATCTACAGCTCTTGTTTTCGTAGAGCAGATTTTGCCCTCAGTTACAGCAGAAGATTTTCAAATATTCAATTAGCCATCTTTGATTTTTATCTCTTTCTGAGGCGAAGTTTTAGCAGATAAATTCTGCCTAAGGTTTGAATTCCCTGGTCCTCCCAACTTACCGCATCACATGGTTTTTTCCCTCGTTGTGCGTATCCATTCACACATCTGGGGACAGATGTTGAGGTGGGGTGTCGATTTACACTTGTATGGCTCAGCTTCGTGTTGAGCTGTGAGTGTGAACAGCCCCTGATTTACACTGCCAGTAGAGTATTTTCAGTTGCAAGGTATTTCTGACCAAGACTGGCTGTTCATCTCGGAACTTAAGGCATTTTGTCCTGGCATGTGATTCCTGCTCCACATCAGCACTGCATCTGGCACGTGGCTGGGAGGCTTTTGTGCCCGCAGGTAAACTGAGAGCCCACAGAATTCCTGCTCCTCAAACACCCCCTTTGTGCTCCTCCAGTGTGTTGCTTGTGCTGTTCTCACAGATGCTGTTTTTAAAACAGAATATATCACATTAAGCTGAGGGAGCCCCATGTGGGTGGTTCTGCCTTCTGGAGAGGGGCAGCTAAAAGAGAGTTCAGAAACACATGAGGTGTCTTTTTAGGAATTTTGTCTCTAAAATTTTGGCAAACAATCCACTCTTTTGAAAAAGTTCCCCTGGATTTATAATGTGGTGACATCCTGGTTTCAAATGCACCCTCAAGCCTTTTTGTCTTAAAATAGCCTTGGTTGGTTTTATTCATTATTACTTTTCTTTTCCTAAAAGGAGTAATATATTTATTATGAGCTGTGAATTATCTCATTCGCATATTTTTTTTGGAAACATTTGGGGAAGAGCAGCCTGGAAGTTCTTCATATTCAACTTCTCACCTAATGGATGTGTCAGTGTGTGTGTGTCCAGATCCCTGGGCAATAACTGTGCCTCTGATTGTCATATCAATTAAGCTTTGGCTGTTGTGCCACATGTAAGATATTATTAGCTGTGCTGAGCACCCAATCCAGCCAAATCCAGCAGCTAATCCATTTGTTTAAAGATCATTTTAATTCTGTGCAGCGTTAGAAGTGTTTGTTTGGTGTTTCTGGGTGTGTTTTGTGCTTTCTGCTTGTTTTGGAGTGGCCTTCAGGGTGATGGGCTTTGCTGGAATGTCAGTGGGACTGGCCTGGGTGAGGGAATTAAGCCAGTGGAACAGTGACAGCTCCTGACAGGGGAAAACAGACCTTGCTGGTGCTGATGTGCTGGAGCTCAACAAACTGAGCCTTATCCAAGTGCAGGGGGTGATGTGGAAAAGCAGGAAGGGAAATAATGGACAGTGTGGCGTTGGTTTTTAGAATAAATACTTACCAAGTCCCCCTGAGTGGTGTCAGTCTGGAAGTCATAAAGTCTGGATGTGAAGGGCTGTTATTCCCTGTGGTTTCTGTAGGACATGTGTCCGTGCCTGGCTCACAATGCTCATAAAGAGCAGCCCTGATTGAGCAGAGCTCAGGAAATCAAAGTATCTCATTGCAGTGTGATTCCCCATCAGTGCTGTTAAATAATTTACAGTGGCTGCTCCTGAAAGTTCTTCCAGGTTAAGTAACTCAAGGTGTGAAATACACGGGTTTGGAGCATCAGGCTCCAGGTGTCTGGTCTTGGATGATAAAACAGGATATTCCAGCAGGGACAGTTTCTACCTACGCTGGTTCTCGACTTTCTGCTCTTAAAATACAAAATTACAGCTGGAAGCATCTTGTCTTCACTTGATCACTGTAAAAGCAGAACTGTGTTTGCATCTTAGTGCATTCTGGGCATCCATCTGCAGAGACTGGTGCTGGGACAGTACAGTGTTCTTAGGAGCATTAAATGTGTTGTCCTTCTCTGTCCTTGGATGCCTTGTCAGACACAGCTGACAACACCTTTTTATAACCCAATTAACCCTTTATATAACATTTTATCTGTATTGTGTGATGTTCTCTGTTGGTCAGAGAAGCTGTTACCATCATTGTACTTAGTTCTTCACCTTCAGGTACTTCTTCAGAAGTTTTTTGAGATCTGATTACCCCTCGGACTGGAGGCCCAAACTGTTTTATTTGAATATTTGAATTTCATGGGGCTCTCTGGGAATCCCCAATAAATAACCTTCCCCCTGGGGAACCTCAGCCCCACCACCTTGCAGCCCAGAAGCTTTACAGAAGGTGTTACTTTCCTGGACTGTGCACAGTTGATATGAAATGAACATTAAAACGCTGTTCAGCACAGATGCCCTTTTACAGAACTGACGTTTCTTGTGCGAGGAAAACCATCCTATGGAGCCAAAGGAGAGAGAACCGGAAATAATGGGATGCCAGGAGAGCAGGGGTGGAGAGGGAGCTATTCATGTGCCTGCCCACACAGCACTTCCAGGGGACTTGGAGCCAAGACCTCGCTTGGCAGCGGCCAAGTTGTTCTTTTTTTTAAAAAAAAAAAAATCATTTAATTTCTCGTCTCCTCCAGACAGCTCTTGACCAAATATCCTTGTTTGATGACCTCTCAGAACTGGGCACACAAGATTCTTGCTGTTTGATGGGAGCAGCCTAAACCCATGGGAAGCCTCGACTGTGGGGCAGGATTTTGGATTTTGGGGGTTGTTTTTCTCACAGTGTGATGATGTTGGAAGTTTCCATGGATGGGAAAGCTCAGTCCTCGTGTGTGGTTGTTGAAAATCAGCCCAGCTGTGTTGGGAACACACACTGAGATAACAGGCAGAAGGTGATGGCTTGGAATATATAAGGGGGAGGCAGGGAATCCATGGATCCCCATCCCAGTCTCCCTGGGATTTGGGGGAGGGCTCTCTGCAGCATTTGGGATTCACAGCTGGCTCCCAAGGGGGTGGCAGACATCTCTTGTGCCAACACAAGGTTCCTGCAGTTGGGGAAATAGCTGATTTTTATCCAATTTTCTCTGCTAAAGACACATTTCTGAGCAATTAGGCAGTCTTGGTGTTACTGGGAATGCTTTCCTCTGATGTGTGGAGTCCCAAGGGAGGGAGCTGGGACAGCACAATCCTGCAGGGAATCCCCTGGTTCAAAGGCGAGAGGCTGCAGAGCTTCCCTGCATGTCTGGAGTCTGCCAGGGAGAAATGTGCAAATGGTGGGTTTAAAATGATAATTGTAGGAACAAAACAAGCATTGCCCTCTGAAGGAAGAAAGGGTTCTGTTGGGGGACAGAAGGTGTCTGTTCTCGGTGAGATAATTCGAGTGTTTGGTTTGCTGGTTGGTTTTTAATTGCTGTAAATAGTGCCCTGTGTGTCTGTGTGGAACACTCACAGCGCTTGTATTGGATTTAAAACACCCTCCTCACCCTGCCACTCGAATTTCCAGTTGATGCCTTTGCTCTTGCTTCATTTAGCATCAAAAGGTATTTTCTCTCTTTTATAAAGTGTCATTAGTTCAGCATGTCAGAGGAATGGGGGGGGTTCTCACGTGTTTGGGGTTGTCACTGACAGCTGTCATTACCCCGCTGTCTCAGCACAATTTGGGTTATTTATGTATGGAAGATAATTCTCAAGTCATTCCTACTAAGCCTGTGTGTTGTTTCTTACATTAATAATCGTTGCTGAACAAAATGTTGTGAGTTCTTTGCACATCTGGCTGGAAGGAAACTCAGTGTTTGTGGGGGTGGAGTTCATGGACTTGTAATTAGTGGCTCTGTTGGGACTCTAAGGAAGGTGACACTGTAATACAAATTCAAACCCTATTTCCTTGTTGAACGAAACAGTTGAAGCTTCCCCAGCTCAGTGAAGGATTTGGCTGGATCTTCTACCTTGTGATGCTACAAGAGACAAGAGAGCTGTTCATAATGAGAATTTTCCTACAGACACAATTTAGAAAACCAATAGGTGGGGCTCACTTCTTGTCCTAAAACATTTTTTGAGGAGTTTGCATTTTCCTTGATTTCCTTTTGCCTGGATTATAAATTATATTGACTCTCCCTTTTTTTGGTTGCTCCCAAGAGCTGCATAAGATATTTAAAGAACAGAATGTGTGTTAAATGCTCTGGTGTGGCAGGAAGAGCTTGGAATTGCCTCACTGGACTCAGTGGGTGTGTTGGAGCTCTTCTGCCACTGGGAAAGGAAGCCCAGGAGGATTTTATTGGCAAAATAAGTCTTCAGTTTTAAGTCAAAGTTGTTTTTTTTTTTTTTTTTGCATTCAGGCTGATAAAACTTTTAATACTCCCGTGGCAAACAGAGGCAAAACAAACTGTCTGCTGAATATTGGATGATCTGGAGTGGTAAGAGTTCTGATGAGTGCCCGGGGAAGATGGAGTTGGTGTTTGAGGCGTGTGAGGAGGATGCTGAGCTGCAGGGATGAAGCTCAGGGGTTGCAGCTGGAAATAGCTCTTTTTTTTTTTTGCTGACTGTAAAGAAGAAATGGCCTTTCCCCCTCTCTCTGTGTCATCAGTGTGACAGTCCTGCCTGGTATTGCTGCCCTCACTGGGATGTTACAGCTTCTCTGCTTCCTGAAAGGAATTCTCTGCTGGGACTCCTTGGAAAGCAAACACAGCTCTGTGGTTTTATTTACCTGTGAAGGGAAACAATCCCAAAAAACCACCCTAAAAGCAGCTCAAAGCTGCTTTAAGCTCTGATGTGTTGCTTCTGTACAGCATTTTTCCTCCTCGCTTCATTTTTATGGCAGCCCATATTTTTTCCTTGGTATTCCACTCTTTATCATTTGTTCCCTATTCAAAATAATTAAGGAATGAAACATATGATTTACTGCAATTATCTTGCACATTAGAAGGGGGGAAAATATCCTATTTGTCTGGTTTCTTTGGTGTTTCAGTTTGTAGAACTGATAAGCAGCAGCAATTTCCTGACACATTCATTTTTCAAGTTGTTTCAAGAGAATCTGATGTGACACAGTGAACAAAAGACTAATCTAATTTATCTTTTTTTTTTTTCTTTTAAGTCTCTCCCATTCCTCTAATACTTCTGGTTGGCTTGATGCATATGTGAGTGATTTTGTTGTGGTAGCATTTCAATTTATGATTGCACATTAAGGCAGATAAGTGTGTCTCCCCCTTTCCTTGTGAAGACAGATTTCAGAATAATACAGAAATATTGAAGTGAGCCTCTCGTTTCCTCTGGGGAGAAATACTCTTGGCATTTGGAGCCAAGGGGTTTTTTGGGACACGTGGTCATTTTCAATGAACAGCATCTGAAGCTGCTTTAAAATACTCCTGTTGGTGCTGCACTGATGGGTCTGTGTGGGGCAGTCAGAGGTGATAAGAGAAAGCCAGGTGGAGCCTGAACTTAATACCTATTTTGTACCGTGTAATTTTCATTATACGCAGGAAAAAAGGGAAATTCAGAGACTCTGGAGGCTGGTTCATTCCCTGAAGCAATAGGAGGAATGAGAGGGTTTGATTGAGAGCTGGTTTCTGAGGTTCTCAGCAGTAAATTCAGGTCTCAGAGGGCAGCCTGGTGGTCCCTACTCTGCGTTTACCACTGAAGTTGGTAAGGGCACAAAGATTATCACAGAAGCTCGCAGGACCTGTGTGATGTTTATAAACCCAAATGAGAAGGGCTGGGCTGGGCTGAGCTGAGCTGCCAGCTGGGGTTAAACCGTGCCAGGGGGCTCCCATAATCTGGTTTACACCATTCCCCTGCCCTTATCCATGGTCCTGTTCTGCCCATTCTCTTGTTCCTTTATCAGCCTGAGCCAAAGCTCAGCTGCCTTGGAAGCTTTTTTTTATTTACCCCGCACCTTTTTCAAGGGGGTAAGAAATGAAATATGTGTGGAGGGAAGCTCTGGCTGTGCCTGCAGACAACAAACAGTGTTCACGTGCAGCTTCTTTCCACGGGGACAACCATAGGAAGTAGCTGAGCCCTGAAAATAAAGACTGGGGTTGGTTTTTTTCCCCCCCCAATCCTGTTTTACCTTGGGGCAGAATCTGTTCTTGCATCTGTTGGTTTGTAACAGTGCTGGGGAGCAGCTGCCTCTGTGTTCTCAGAAATGCCTGGTGACTGTGATGCAAGGAAGTCTTATTTGTATTGATGACCTGTCCGATTTCGGGTGTTCATTTCCATAATCAGGGGGATGGCAGAGGAGAGAGACGTGCTGGGAAGTTGAGGGACAGGAATCTTCGTGGAGCTGGGCAGTGTCTCCTGTGTTGGTAAATAATTACAGTGATTTGGATGACAGTAATCACCAAGACTGGTGCCCTGTTGAACTTGTCACTAACTTAAAGGATGTATTAAAATAACAAGTCGAGCCGAAGACTCGTAGGAGAAGCACAAAGCTGTTCAGTGTTTTGCTCAAGGTGATGGCAGTGGCAGATCAGGCTACAAAAACATTCTGGTTTGTGCTGTTTCACCCTCGGAGCAGTCTCGGTGCTATTTTCAGATGTTTGTTAGATAAGGTTATTTCATGACTTGTCTTTCCAACTGCCTCTTGCTTTGTGGAATGTGCCACTTATGAAATGATTCCATTTAGAAGATTAGTTTCTGTAACTGCGTATTGCTTTTCATTAAAATTTCATGGGGCTTTTATTTAACATGCATTCTGGCCTTGTTTATGTGGGACCTGTTGAAAGTAAAGTGGATTAGGCCATTTAAGCCATGTATAATCCATTCCCTATGGACTTCTGGAAGACTGTTCTGTACCGTCTGTCTGTTCCTCGTGTCTGTTCCCAACTGGCTGTCCAAGGCACCCATTCCTCCTGCTGAGTGTCTGCAAGGAGCAGCAGTTTGGCATTTTCTGTCAAAATAAATTAGCAGTGGTTTAATTCCGTGATAACAAACTTGTTCCAGATCTCTCCTCAGCTGAGTTCCAATTTTGCTCCTTACTGGAAGCACAATTTCGGGTCTGGAATGGTGCCAGTTCTTGTTTACAAGAGTTGGCTGCTTTTCACATGTAGATTCCTCCCTTGTTTTTGTGGATCGAGGGTAGGTGGTTATTAGTTTTGAGATTCAAATTTGTTTAATGGTTTGTCCACTGTGTTTAGTTAAGTTGGGAACTTAAGGCTTGGGTTTTAGTCCTTGCCCTCTGTAGGGGTTTATTGTGCCTATTCACACACAGCACACAGGCCTGTGACCTCATGGCACTGAATTTGGTGAGAATTTAAGCAATTATGGGTGCCACAAGTTTTCAGCGCTTCGTTGGGAGGGCAGCAGGCTGTTATTTCATGTGAGAAATGATTCTGCATATGTTGAAGTATGTTATAATCCAAGGCAGTTTTCATCAGTCTGTACTAAGTACAAACCATTAAAATTCTTTGCAGCCTCAGGCAGGGTCTGGAGTCAGTTGCATAATTTCCCCCAAACTGAGAGCAGTTGATAATAAATACATTTAAATGTGTATTGTTGATCAAGATGAAGCTTTTCATGATGATCCATCATTGTGAGTTTGCATCTTCACAGGCTGGTTTGCTCCTGCAAGTCTTGTCACTGCTCTGTTACGAAATTGATAATTCAACCCAAATGTTTTGTTTATTGTGTCTTATGCTGGAGTTTTGATTGACTTCGACAGAGTTGATCACCAGTGGGGGGTTAGGGAGGTGGCCTTTTCTTTTGGGGGATTGGGGAGGTGGCCTTTCCTTCGGGACCGATCACAGCGTGGTTTGGCAGGGAGGGAGGGAGGAGGGAAGTCTCCAGTTGTACATTTGGAGACATGAGGCCACTTCGGTGCCACGTTTTATTTGCTGAATGTGTGAAGGAAACTCAGCAATAAGAGCAGCAGGAATTCTGTCCTCTTCCATAAGAACGAGATACACAGTCTGAGCAATCCATCAGTGACTTCCCATTGATCCCATCCCTGTTTTCCTTTGGGGTGTGTTGATGAACATTGCAATGTGAGGCACGAGGAGAATATTGGGGGATAAAAGCAAATTCATAGGGCATCAGCAGGGAAGAGTTTTCAAGTCCAGCTCCTCTATCCCCACGTGATTTAATGACCAGTCACATCATGTGCTGGAGAGTGTTCCATTTATACCCCACAACAATGCAGGATGATGCTCCGGGAGGGTGTAATTAATGTGGGACTCAGTTTTAGCAAACTGCTGCATCCATTTCGGAGCTCTTTAATTACAGCCTCGGCACGGCGTGTCAGGGAACAGGGTACTGCATTCCTGATGAGAAATGTTCCCGTTCCCACACAAATACTCATTTTTAGGGGGAAAGAGAGGAAAAAATGTGAGCTGTCAGCTGGGAATCCACCTTGGGAAAGTGCAGTGGAGGCAGCAGAGGTTGCTGGTTTAGTCAGAGTTATTGGTCTCAGTTCTGAATCCTTGTGTGGATTGTTTCCCCCTCAATCTCTTCCATTAATTGGCTGTAAATGCACAGCTTTTAATGACCTCTCCGCGTGTTTTTGATGTGGCATTTTACCGTGGGGTTGTCGATAATTCCTTCCATCTCCCTCCTGGTGCTTTTGGACTCTTTTCTTGAGGCTGTTTCGGGTTCCAAGGAGGGCACATCCCCAGCCTTGGGGAAATTCCAGCTGTTCCTTGGCTCAGCTTTTGGTCACGTGTGACTTGCCAGGACCTTTCCAATGAAGGGATGGGGAAGCCCATGGTCAAGTGTGAGGAGATCAGTCACTGATGAGGATTTTTTGGGAGTTCCCCAATTTACCAGAGACATTCATGTGGAAGTTTCCATTTTGGTCTTACCAAGAGAGGATCTGGAGTGCTGTTAAATCCCCTGTTTGAGGTGGGGGTGGGAGGAGACAAAATAATCAGCAATAGAAGATGCTGCAGAAGTGCAGGATGCAACCATTGTCTTTGCCTGTTGATGATATTTATCTGGCAGGAGAGGGGGTTTTTAGCCTTACCAATCCATCTCACTGGTGATGGTGTGATCTGCAGTAATGATAAAAAACAGAGTAACTTCTGCTTTGTGCTTTTATTCGGCTTCTCCCGAGTTCCTCTGACTTCAAAGGTGTAACAGGGCCCTTTGGAGGAGCTCTTTACTACTGAAATACTGCAAATAAAATGGTTACTCGTGTGTGCTAATAGGTTAATTGTCAGTTCTATCTCTTCTTGCTTTTCAGCTTCTTTAGTCTCTAAAAGGTGATAAAATAAGGCCAAAAAAAAAAAAATCCAGAGGCATTTTCCTTTCTAAGCCTCCTTTCTCTGGGCTTGTGAAACGTATTTATGCACGGGGCTCCTTCTTAACAAAGGGCTCTTTGAGGGTCCTGTGGTCGTCTAACATTCCCTCCTTTCACATGAAATTAAGGGCTGTGATTTACTGCAGTGACCTGAGTGCCTGAGTGCTCTCATTTACAGCCTTTTTTTTTTTTTTTTTTTTTTTTTTTTTTTAGGGGGAGAATGTTTTTTGTGCCTCTTCTGGGTGCTTTACTTATGCAAAAGCACTGCTTGGGTATGTTTTTTTCCCCCCTCCACCTTGGCTGCTGAAGTCTTTTACTTTTCCTCGAGTGAAGAAAGGGGCACAGATTTATCTTTTTTAATTGGCTGTTGCATAGATTTGTTTTAGCTTTTCTTAGGTCAGGTGCTGGTGGAGGGCCCAGTCAGCAAGAGGGGCTTGGGGACACTGAAGTGACAACTCTCCCAGCTTGTGCTCAGGAAATGATGATGCTTCCCCCCAGAATTCCAGCTGTGTGTCCCAGCTCCCTTCCCCAGGCCATTCCTGCTGCCAAGGGGAGGATACCCAGGGTGCCCAGACAGGGGGATGTAACTCCTTCCCCAGAGCATTCCTGAGGTGCACCTGCTGGCCTTTCTCTGCTGCAATTTTTGGGCATATCCTTGTGGAATTCGTGTTGGGTTTAAACAGAACATGGTCAGGTTTTCCCTTTGCAGCTGGAGGTTTTTCTAAAGCACCAGATAATGTTCAGAGTGCTGTTTCATAGAGGATGTTTAAATCAATACTGGTTTTTTCCTTCTTGAGCTGCAGAAAACCCCACAACCCCCCATTATTTCTTCATGAGGACACTGGTTGGCCACAGAAGAAACCCTGCAATGCAGATGGTGCCCCAAAGCACAAGATTGGGCTTGTTTTGGGAGCCTGGGAACTAAAACGTATTGGATCCTGCCGGAATTCTTGCAGAAAAATCTTATTATAGGTGGATTTGGCAGGAATTTCGTCGCATATCTCACAATATGGGGCTTCTTCCAGTTCCATCCCTCTCTCTGCTGCCACCTCCTCCTCTCCCAGCATTTCTCCTAATATTGTTTTTCCTGTGGGAAGCCCAGGAATCTTTTTCCACTTGAAATATGGGATCCCATGCTATTGTAGGGAGAGTTAGGGCTGCACAAGGTTTCCCTCTTGGGAATATTTCAGCTTTAAAGCACAGGTTGGACAGAAGTGGTGCCTCATTCCTGGATTCCCTCAGGAGGTGTGTGATGGTCACCCCATAAATGTCCTCAATTATTTGTATTCAGGGTGAACTCTGCTGAAAAGGTGCCCCAGGAGGGTTTCCTGAGCACTGGTGGTGATAGGGAGAGGCTTTAATTCACACACTGTGGGCTCTGGAACTCACTCCCTCTCCTGGATTTTCCTTTTTTCCCTGTGTTTTCCTCTTCTTTGGACGGATCTGCCTTTTCCCCATGTAACAGAGAATTCCAGCCACAGAAATCCCACAGGTGCCTCCCCTGTTTTATTGCAGAAAGTGGATAAAAAAGGCCAAAACTGCAGTGTGGAAGAAGCAATTGGTTCCTTTTCAAGTCTGTGTTGGGTCCAGCTGCCAGCCCTGAGCGTGACATTTGTGTTCTGGTGTCTTGTCCTGCCTTGAGCTGGGTCAGCTTTAAAATAAGAGGTGGAAATGCTCTTTGCAGAGCGTGGTTGTGAACCCTGGCGTGGTGGGGCAGGACGGAGGGGCTGGCAGTGTCTCTCTGCCTTGTTCCTGCTTATTATTCTTGGCAGAGAGTGCCAAGGGACTGGGAAGGACTGGAATGGCCCTTGGCAGTGTAATTCTTTTGCTTAGTGGTCTGTGGCCTTTGTTTTAAGACTTTTTTTGCTCTCCAGTCTTCAGTGAGATGCTCCCCTCCATGTGGCACTGCAGTTTCATTGCTCTGTCATCTTCTGTCTCCTTTTCTTCCTCTTATTTTTATCTGTCCTTGCCTGTCTTGTCCTTCACTTTACCAGAAACAAAACACCCTTTGTGGCCGTAAACTCAGCGTGCCAAATAGTTTGAATAACTGTAGCACTCCAAGAGCGAATGTAAAACATAAAAGCGCCAGTAAATTCCTTTTAATGCCATCCTATAACAACAAGAATTCCCATTTTAATAACTGGGGCAGCGGAATGGTTGACCTCGTTGTTTGATGCAACCATTAACTTGCTTGGCTTGGTTCAAAGTCTACTTACATTCTGTGTTTAGCTCTGCAGCCGGTAATTTAGTGTTAATGATGCTGCATTCATTAACATCCCAATGAGGCCGCTTTTCTTTGCCACGCTTTTCTTCCTAGGGCAGATTATTCAGTTACCTGAATCTCTGCCTTAATACAGGCATTGAGCTGTTTTATTGCCTTTGTTGTGCCCCGGGAAGGGAAGGGCATGGAGAGCAGAATGGGTTGGTCATTTCTGTGGCTGCACTTTGTGCTGTCACACACACAGGTGAATAAATCATTTGATGTCACAATATTAAGGATACCGGGTAGTGCAGGAGACTCTGTGAAGGTTTTCTGCCATTGTTTCCTGCTGTATTTTCTGTTGTAAGCTCCTAAAAGGTGGGTTTTTTTTTTATCTTGTGAGAATTCCCTCTCCTCCCTTCACTCCTTCATACACTGCTTTGCTTCTTTAGGGTTGTGGGGTTATTGCTGTGGAGTTGCTTTCAGCATTGGAGAGTTAATAAATGGCCCTGCACTACCTGTTTTTTTTCTTAGAGATGGAAGAACATGGATCACACATGGGAGAAAAGAGAAATGATTTGGCAGGTATTAAAAAAAAAAAAAAAAAGGCTGGATTTCAGCAACCCCTTTGACTTTGCTGGTTGTTTCCTCATCCTCTGACACCCCACAGTGGATTCCATTTGTGCAGAGTGATGTTGGAAAGGTGCAGGCTGGTTTTTGAAGCACCCAGGAAATCTGCATTAGTGTCACATCTGCTGCTTCCTGAGCTCAGCCCGCGTGTTCTGCCTTAGGGCACATTTTGAAGGCTTTCCCTTCGGGGGCAGGAAAGGAAAAAGCTTCAAACCCAAAAATATCTCTGGGTAATGATGAGTTACTGACCGAGTTGTGTTGGTTTGGGAAGAACTGGGTTGGTTTTCTGCTTGGGGAAATTAGAAGGCGCTTTGTTGGTTTGTGGGGTGGTACAAAGAAATGCTTCAACTCTCTGAATGACATTTGGGAGGGAGATAAAGGGCTCACCTACATCAGTGCTCACAGAATTTCCCAGGCAGATGCAGAAGGGAGGGTAGTGCTGGACTCCTCTGAGTTGGGTTGGTTTCCCCTCCCCATTTTTTCTCTGATATTGCAAATATAGATCTGTTTGCAGTGTTGGGTTGGTTTCCCCTCCCCATTTTTTCTCTGATATTGCAAATATAGATCTGTTTGCAGTGTTTTCCAGAAGCTGCTGTGGCATTGCTGGAGTTCTCATGCCCAAAATTGGGCCATTCTGCAGGGAGGGCGTGCTGAGAGATGGAGTGCCCATTGCTGCTGCTGAAAATCACTGTGGCTTGGAGAGAAACTTTATATTGGGTTGACCCAAGCAGAACACAAGCAATTTAGGATTAGTGACCATGGTTTTCTTTCCCATCCAATGGCTCTTGGATAAGGGATGTTTATTATTTTACCTCTCTGGTCTGCATTGTGTTCGTGCTTCTTTGCAGACTGTACAGGCTGCTCCTTTTCCCTGGGAGGGGAGGGTCGTCTGGCACACGCTCCTGGAATTTCATTGTGGAATACAGAAATACATTGTGGCTCAAAATAAACCCACCCAATGGCTCTTGACACTGGAGGGAGAAGCTTTCCAGCCCCACTATGGTCTTCATTCCAGCAAGGCAAGCAGTTGTTAGTGGCAGGGGAAATTTATTCCAGAGACTGCTATTCCTGCCATCTCAGAGCTGTGCAGCTGCGGGGGGAACTCGGTAATACACCGGTCAGGGGGCCCATCTGTTTCTAATAAAACACGCAGGGAAAGTGTGGAAAAGTGGCAGGAGGGAGGGCTGGGAGGAGAGTCCCAGCAGTTCTCTGCTGCCTCCTTCCCTTCTCTGCATCTTCACGGAATAGCAAAGCATCCTGAGCTGGGAGGGACCCACAAGGACCATCCGAGTCCCATCATGTGCCGGAGAGCCTTGTCCAGGCAACGAGAAGTGTCTAAGGAGGGATGAAAGTGATGGTGCTTTTCCCTCTCCCTTTCTTATTTCTGCCCTGAATGCTGCCTGAAAAAGGAGCTGTGGGAAGGGTTGGCACAGCTGCAGTCCTGGGAAACCCAGCAGGGGTGGGTCTTGGAGCCCATCCAGCCTCCCCCAGCACAGGTTCAGTCCTGGTGCTACAGGTGAGATGTGTGGCTTGGTTACCTGTTAGACATACCTATCTATCTAATATATATATATANTCTTGATATAAGATACACCCAAGCAGATCAGGTGGGAGTTTAATGGAATGTTCCTCACCTCTATAGAAGTTCAAAAATGAAGTGGTATAATTTGAGGCATTAGATAATGAGAGTATTTTAGGAAGGGTTTGAAACTCTGTCTTGCTTTCATGGGAAAGCCACAGGCTGGAGGCAGCAGTGTGCCAGCTCTGACTTATTTTTTCAATTTTTCTAGTTTTTTGACAGAAAAATCCATATTTTCTGTGGAACCAAGTCCTGGGTGGGGTGAGAGGTGATTGAGCCAGTAGGTTTTTGGACCTTGGTATCTTCCTTTCAAATTTTTAAGGCATTCTAATGGTAATTGGCATCTCAGACTTGTTGCTTTCAGTGGGAGAAAATGAGCATTAATTTTCCATGATACTGACCCATCTCTGATGTCAGTTCTTCCTTCCTCACAGAAGATGGGAATGGGAGGCCCTTTTTGCCCTTCCATGGCTGTTTAACCCTCTGTTGTCTCACTGAGTCAAAGCCCTTTCTGAGTCAGAGTGGACAATATGCCTGTGCCTGGGTGTTTGTGCCATGGGTGCCATTTGGGCTCCCAGGAATTGGCATCCTGAGCTCTGGGTTTTGCTCAGAAATTCCTGCCATGCAGGATCAGGGGCTGAGGGTACGAGGTGTTAGATGAACATATGAAAATAAAAGGTGCTTTTTGGAGAACTTCATTTCTGTGGGGCAAAAGAGGGCAGGGTTGGAATTGTAGGTTAGTTTGGGTTAGGAGAGACCTTAAAACTCAGCTGGTCCCAACCCCTGCCATGGGTAGGGACACCTTCCATAGCCCAGTTTGCTCCAGTCCCCATCCAGTCCAGGCTGGAATGGGGTGAGAAGGAGTGAGTGACACTGGATGAACCCCAGGAGCCCATTCAGGCAATAAGTGCGTGTGCTGGAAGTGCTGCAGAGATCTGAGGAGCAGCTTCCCTGTCCCTGCAGTCTGTGCCACATCAGCTCTGGTCCTGCTCTGCAAGGACTTGAGGTGTGATGGCATAATTTGGAATGAGATGCCTCTGCAATGCAGCCAGAAACCAGCCCAGCTGGGGGTGTGAGGAACCACAGGATCATCAAGGGGGGAAAAGACCTCCAAGATCGAGTCCAACCTTCGTGTGTTAGGACTGACACAAGGAAATCAGGTTTAAGTTCACTGAAATAAGGGTGATTTCTCTGTGTGTGTGCAGTGACACGGGGGCAAGGCTGCTGTTGCCACTGAGTTATGGCACAGTGCTCAGGTGTCCTCAGGAATGAGGAATGTGCTGGAGAAACACCTGCCTGGGGCACCACCCACCCCCGAAAAGAGCAGGGCAGGAGGGCAGGAACAGCCCCTGTAAAGCTGATATTGAGTGTTCCCTCTCAGGTGAGGAGTTTGCTCCTTCTCATAACCAAGATGTGCAGCTTTGGTGGGGCTCTCCCCCCTCTGGCTCAGGAGTGCCCAGGTAATTAATTGCTGATTGCAGCCTCGGAGCCCAATTACCTCTGCACGTGAAATGCAGATTAGCCACAGTTAATAATGTTGTGGCTGGAACTGAGCCATTCCTGGCAGGTCTGGCCTTCCCTCCTTCTCAGGTCCTTCAAAGGAGGAGATCCTTTTGACCTTAAAATAGATGGGTTTAGGAGGAAAAAACCCATCTACATGTAATCTTTTTGTGTGTAATTCAGGAAATTGGTTTGCATGGGCAGTTCCAAAGGATTATTTCCTGTGCTTGGTGGGCANTTGTGCCATGGGTGCCATTTGGGCTCCCAGGAATTGGCATCCTGAGCTCTGGGTTTTGCTCAGAAATTCCTGCCATGCAGGATCAGGGGCTGAGGGTACGAGGTGTTAGATGAACATATGAAAATAAAAGGTGCTTTTTGGAGAACTTCATTTCTGTGGGGCAAAAGAGGGCAGGGTTGGAATTGTAGGTTAGTTTGGGTTAGGAGAGACCTTAAAACTCAGCTGGTCCCAACCCCTGCCATGGGTAGGGACACCTTCCATAGCCCAGTTTGCTCCAGTCCCCATCCAGTCCAGGCTGGAATGGGGTGAGAAGGAGTGAGTGACACTGGATGAACCCCAGGAGCCCATTCAGGCAATAAGTGCGTGTGCTGGAAGTGCTGCAGAGATCTGAGGAGCAGCTTCCCTGTCCCTGCAGTCTGTGCCACATCAGCTCTGGTCCTGCTCTGCAAGGACTTGAGGTGTGATGGCATAATTTGGAATGAGATGCCTCTGCAATGCAGCCAGAAACCAGCCCAGCTGGGGGTGTGAGGAACCACAGGATCATCAAGGGGGGAAAAGACCTCCAAGATCGAGTCCAACCTTCGTGTGTTAGGACTGACACGAGGAAATCAGGTTTAAGTTCACTGAAATAAGGGTGATTTCTCTGTGTGTGTGCAGTGACACGGGGGCAAGGCTGCTGTTGCCACTGAGTTATGGCACAGTGCTCAGGTGTCCTCAGGAATGAGGAATGTGCTGGAGAAACACCTGCCTGGGGCACCACCCACCCCCGAAAAGAGCAGGGCAGGAGGGCAGGAACAGCCCCTGTAAAGCTGATATTGAGTGTTCCCTCTCAGGTGAGGAGTTTGCTCCTTCTCATAACCAAGATGTGCAGCTTTGGTGGGGCTCTCCCCCCTCTGGCTCAGGAGTGCCCAGGTAATTAATTGCTGATTGCAGCCTCGGAGCCCAATTACCTCTGCACGTGAAATGCAGATTAGCCACAGTTAATAATGTTGTGGCTGGAACTGAGCCATTCCTGGCAGGTCTGGCCTTCCCTCCTTCTCAGGTCCTTCAAAGGAGGAGATCCTTTTGACCTTAAAATAGATGGGTTTAGGAGGAAAAAACCCATCTACATGTAATCTTTTTGTGTGTAATTCAGGAAATTGGTTTGCATGGGCAGTTCCAAAGGATTATTTCCTGTGCTTGGTGGGCAAGGGGTGAGGGGAGAGAATGTCTGAATACATGTTTTCCTTTTTTTTCCAAAAAGGAATACTCAGTGCTCCATTTTTATGGCCACTAAAGACTGTCAAGGACATTGCACATCCCTGTCACAATTTTTTTTCTACACCCAGGATCTGTTCTTTGTCCTTTGTGGCTCCTTTCTGGCTTTCCTTCCCCCGGTTTTCACCAGTATTTTATTTTAAAACAAAGAAGTAAATGCATGTACAAATAAACTAAGTCTTCCCCTCCCCCCCTCCCCCCTTAATTTCTCCTCAGAAGGGAAATGTTCAGATAGGTTTTCTTTTGTTTCTAAAATAGTTTTTTGGTTCCTGCTGCAATAATTCCCAGTGCCCACAGGGAAATGTGCAGCTTTACCAAAGGGTGGATGTGTTAACCTGTCTTTACAGCCCAAGCGTTCTCACTTATTCTTACAGTATTTATTTGCTTGGTTAGTAAACTGAGAAACCCCAATATGTGTGAGCTGAGATTTGGGACCTTGGTGTGGTGCAGTGGTTTATTCCTCTCCCCTCAGCTGACTTGCTTTGCTGGAGGAATCATTGCTGTGTCTTCACAGGGCAGGGTTTTATAGCCACGTTTTCTCAGGGAAAAGGTGATGAACTGTGGGGGTTTTTTTGGGGGATGGTGAGAAAAGGACCTTGCAAATAACCAAAAGACTGTAGATACTGAGGAATATGCCTTATTGGAAATCCATTATTGAATGGAAATTGTTGGAAACGAGATTTCCCAGTTTTATACGTACTCTTAGTGACATGCAGAGCCTTCTACCCAGGCTGGTGGTCTTGCTGTCTGTCCACATGTCCTGATGGGAGCCTGGCTGCATCTTGTTGTATTGTCCCAATAATTCTGGTGTTATCCAAATTCCTTCTGCAGGGATCAGGTGGGTGGAGCCTGCCCTGTGTTAATTTTTTCTCCCGTTGCTGGTGATTATTTGCATAGCTGTGCATGTGGGTAAGGTTGGGAAATGCAGTGCTGGGGTTTGGGCCGTAAAAACAAATATTGGCCCTTGATGGTGGAGATGAAAGGCAGGATATTGTATCTGGGAGATTCAGACACTCGCACATCTCACTGGTCCCTGGGGACTTTTTTAAAGTAAAGAGCAATTAATAATAGTAGCAAAGATTCCAAGAGGGTTTTCAGTGGTATAGGAGCTTTTGCTATTTTTAATCATGGCAATACAGTGACATTTGGGTTTATTCTTTCAGCAAAGCCTCCACATTGATCACAAACATTGTAATAAATAGCAGCAAAGTGTGCCAAACCTGATTACATGAGCCCTGATCGCTGCTCTGTGCAAGGTGTGTGGGAAGTAGAATATTTTCATTTACTGTCCTGGCTTTGAGGCTTAAATAGACCCTCAGGTGGCACAGGAGAATTGGAGTGCTCTGAAGTTGTTAACACTGGTCAAATGAGGGAGAAAATTAACATCTCTCTTTCTGAACAAGAAAATGAGCTGTGTCTGTTCAGCCATCTCTGGAGTTGTGAACTTGTGGATCTCTTAGCAAAAGTTATCACAGAATCAGAGAATATCCTGAGTTTTAAGAGACCTACAGGGATCACTGAAGTCCAACTGCTGGTCCTGCATAGGATACCCCAAGAATCCCACCACGTGCCTGGGAATGTTGTTCTTGATAGAATGAAGGAAATTCATATATCCAAGGGAGCTTTAGAAGACAGATAAATCCTCAGGCCTCACAGAATGTTCCCAGCCTTTAGTAAACAGGGGTCAGGTGGAGTCTGTCCCTGGATATACATTATGCAAGGATTAACCCTGCCTGCTTTTCCCTTTCAAAAGATGCTCCTGGCTGTTTTTGGAAACCAGGTATTGGACCTGGCCCATCCATATCCTGACAGGGCACAAGGGCCACAGGCACAGACCTGGGTGCAGAATGCTCTGTAAATTGTAAACAAAGCAGTCCCTCCCCTAAAGAGCTTAACTCCAGTTCCAGGCTGGGTAATCCCTCCTGACAGCTCCTATTTAGGGAACACATCTCAATAAAGAGGTCTGAGATTGGAGAGGGCAGAGCAGGAATCAAGCATGGATAGGAGCTGTTCGGTGCTCAGTATTGGGTGACATTGGACATCTAAATAAGGATCTGGGGGTGGAGGTTTTTCTTGGACCCCTAATTCAGGCCCCAATATTCCAGTGTATTAGCTCACTACATTTAATTTCAGTTCTGCTGGTTTCAAGCTCCTGCCATCAGACTGGGCAGCAATTAGAGCTGAGCAAAACTGGATCTTCACCGGTTCCCAAAAGGTATCTGAGAGCTGTTCCTTCTTCCCCTGCATGTGAGACACAGCTTTTTCTAAAAGCAAATGTTGTGTGTCATAAAAACCTGAGACTGGCTTCTCAATGTCTTTATTGGGGTGGATTCATCAGCTGATGTCATTAAGAACCCACCATAGTGCTCTCACTTTACTGCAGTAATCAAGTCAGACTTGGTTCTGCTGATTTTATTATACTGAGCAGATAAAAGGTAGGGAGACAGAGCCATTCCTTGGTCAGCATCAATAAAGGAGGAGGGGCAAACAGCTGATATTACTATGGAAACAAATGCAGCATCCTAGGAAAGACTTGGAGTGGTGCAGGAAATAGCAGAGCCTGTTCAGGGAGAAGGGGCTGGGGTTGTGTGGAGTGAACAGAACTTGTGACAGGCACTGAACTGTCCTGGTGTTTCCCTCCTGAGAGGAGACAGAATGAGGCAAACAAAAGGTGGGCTGAGTGCAAGGCTGAGGAAGGAGAGAGGTGATGGATTTAACGTGTGTGGCTTGGCCAGGCCGTTTGTGCTTCCCTGGGATTACAGATTCGTGCTTGCATTTTCATCATTAAGTTTGGTGGAGTTGCAGTGTTTTTAGCACAGATTAGAAAGGCTGGATGGATTTAAGGCAAGGCTGCTCCTGGTCATCTCGGTGATTAGCTGTGGCTTAGGCTGTGCCCTCCCAATTTACAGCCCTCACCTGTCATTTCCCTTCCCTTCGAAGCTGCTGTAGTGGGGAGTTCCTTTTTCAGGGGTTATTTTAGTGTGCAGGGTGAGTTAGAGATGCTGAAGCTCTGAGTTGTGTCCCTGTAACACCCAGAGAGCTCCAGCCCCTGGAAACCAGGGCATGGCACTGCCTGAATAAAGGCACCCAGCTCTTCCATCTGTGCCTGGTGTGCTCAGGTCTGTGTAAAGGAGGGTCAGAAGGTGAATCTGTGTGTGTGACTTCATTTTGTTGGGTTTTTTCAGAGACCTGCCCCAAGAGCAGAGTCATGTGAAGCTCCCAGAACAGCAGCAGGGCTCTGCTTCCCTGTTATTCCAGTTTTCCCCTTTATCCTGTGTTTTTCTGCAGAGGGAGAGGTGTGGAAATCCAGTTGTGCTTGGAGTGCACTGAAGGCTTTCTCTGGGTGCTTTACATGGAGTAAATTATTGCAAGTTTTGGGTAAGGTATTGCAAGGAGTGCCTTTGCTTGTGGTGACCCAGAGAGGTTCAGTCCTGAACTCTTGACAGTTCTCTTAATTTTTGAAGCATCCTTTGTCTGAGCTGCATAGCCTGTGAGTTGCAGAGACTGAGTTTCCTCTGTTTGCTGGGGTGGATTCTCTCTGGGTTTCCAGGACACTTCCCAAAGGGCAGCACATGAAGCATTTTCTTGCCTCGTGGCAATCTGGAGCCTGTTTGTCCTGCCAGTCCCAGCTGATGCTGCAGGACCTTCAGATACACTGGGTTTGAGTGGCTTCACATTCCTTTTGTTCCTGCTCTGGGATCAGCCCTCTCTGAGCTTCTTGGCTGTGAATGGTGTCTAAATTTGAGGTTGTGTAAACTGCTCCTCTTCTATACATTGCAGTGCCTGAATGAGGAGGGCACTGATTTATTGCCTCTAAGTTGACATTACTCTGCCAAGCAGACACTTAAAACAGCAGTGCAGCAGCAGAGAGGAGGCAGTAAACAAGCTCATTTCACTCTTGCCCGAGGGGATTTTTTGTTCCTATGCTTGTTGAGCAAATAGGGCACTGTATTAGCACGTTATTCTTCCCAGTCTTTGGGCTTCTCTCTGCATTCTGTTAATGTTCTAGTTTTTATTCAATGGAAAGCTGTATTAATGATGCTGATAGTCCTGATGATGTGCTGAAATGAGGGAGGTTCCATCAGTGGGGCGGTTGCAAAAGGTCTTCCAGCTAATATCCTGCTTTAAGTGTTCTCCCAGCCCAGCCCCAAATTGCAGTGGTGTTTCCAGAGGCACTGATGTGTTCAGGAAGTCACCAAATTCCCAGAAACATCCCACAGTGTGCCCTCTGACAGGGCTTTGCCCGTGTGGTACAAGTGGCTGAGGGGGTTTTGTTCACCATCATTGAGGGCTTGTACAAAAAGTTTGTAAGAATTATAAATTCTAACATGTTTTCTTGTTTGCTTTGTGCTTTTCCCATGTCATTCTATGCAGTGAAAGAATCTTCCCGTGTTTTTGATGTTGTTTAATTCTTTAATCAAATTTCTTTTTCACCTAATATCACAAAGAGAAACGTTTAATCTTGGAATATTAAGTTGTAAGGCAACATTGATAATTCCTGTTTATTACAGAGGAGTCAGTCTAAGTCTATGATTTTTAGCTCTTTCCAAAGTATATGGTGATATTCAGCTATCACAGCATTCCCAGGTCCCACTAGGCATGAAAGATTAATGTACACATTAAATGAACTATTGATTTCTGGCACTTTGCACTTGGCAGATGATGGCTCCAGATAGGAATTTAAACTATTAAAATACATAGTGCTCTCTCTGAGGTGTTTGTGATCCACAGCTCATGAGAGTCAGCAAGGCTCTGAATGCCCGTGGAATATTTAAGGACTTGGGATTGCCAAATCCTTTCCTAGGCAAAACTGAGAGAAACTCATGCAGGAGTTCTTTCAAAGCGCCTTGGATTTGGATGTTTGTAAGACATCACATTGCAGATCCTGGTGATTTACATGCAGAACACCCACCTCAAAACCTCAGGTGGGGTTCCTTGAAGGCACTTAGAAGAGGAGTCCGAAAATGAAGACCTATTAAATGTTTCCTTGCCTTTGAGAAGACAGAGAATCGCGATTTTTCAGCACTTGGGTTGCTTTTGTCTCCCCCTGAGCTGCCACAGGGCAGGTTGATGGATGAGAAATGTGTGACCTGGGTGAGCTGTGCCTCTTCCAGCAAATCAGAGCTCCTGTCCTGTGGGATTCCTGACTCGTGGCATTGTCACAGCTCTGCCCAAGGCACAGGCTTGGTTGGGACCTGACCTTTCACACCCTGGGGCAGCCACTTCTCTCACTCATTTTGAGACGCAAGAAAAACCCCAAACGTGGGGTCTCTGGTAGAAAAGCTGACACACAGTCAGACCCTGAGAGCTCCTCTGGTTGGACCTTTGGAAAGGGGAGCCTGCCTGGCTGCTCTGCCATATCAGGGTTATTGATGGGGCTGTGTTGTCTCTGGTATCTTCAGCCAAGTCCTCTGGGAAGGGGAAGGACCTGGAGCAGAAGTTGTTCAAGCTGAGAGCAGGAGAAACCACGTCCTGCTGTCACCACTGTGTGTAACTTCCGTGCATTTACATCTAATGATGCTTCAAAACAAGCAATTAAGAATTTGAGAGCTTTGCTTCTGCCTGAACTGACCTCTTTGGAAAGAGAAGAGACGAAAAAAACCACATTGCATGTTTTCTTTCTTCTTCCTTTTAACTGTAGTGCAAGAAAAAGGTTTATTTCCCCCCCCTGAGACATTCCTGTGTGAATTAGCAAAGGGAGGAACTATTGCAGAATATGGAATGAATGGGCTGGACCTGGAATGGATCTGTGGATGTTACACTGAAGTTAATCAGTTCTACCAAGTAAATACTGAATTTTGAGATGTTTTACCCAGTCCAGCTGTAACTGTTGCATAAAATACATCCCCTAAACTACATCACCCTATAAAAAAAGTTGGGAAAAGAGTGATTTTCAACACCTTAAATGAAATCTCCTGTAAAGAGGGAGATGCTGAGGCTGAATGATAGACTGTGGATTGCAGGGTGTAGGGATTGCTCCCTTTGGGAATGACAGGACCTTCCAGGAGCTCCTCCTGCCTTAGAGTGGAGCAATAGTTGTGTTCCCCCAAAATGCGGGTGGTGTGAGTGCTGCTCACAGGCTGCCAAAAGAAACTGGCTGCAGCAAGATTAGTCCTCAGTCGTGAGCTTTAACAAATGCTGGTTTTCTCATCTCCTCTGGGTTCAGTGTCACTCACCCAAATTTGGGGTTTTGGCAGAAGGTTGCAGCTTCCGTAGTTTTTAATTAAAATTGTCCATCCTCTGATTTAATGGCTCCATAAAGCATCTTGGCTTACTCTGCCTCAGGTAAATGAAAATATTTGCTGTGGCAAATAGGACTATTAGTTTTATGATCCATAGCAATAAAAAGCTTTTATCAGGAATGTCATCAAAAGAGGCATAAAACTGTGTAAAACTACTGACATGTCTGAGAAGTTTTACCTTGGTTTATAAGGAAAAGGTGTTAGTAGTACTTTTTTTTTTTTTTAATGTATATTGTGATCACTTGGAAAATTAAAAGCAGTCATGAGCAGATCTTGTGTGCAGAAAGGATGAGGTCACGACCTGGCCACAATCTGAATTATTCCCTCTGCTCTGCACGGATTGGATGCACCAGCCTGGACACGTCACTTTGTTCAGACCCCAAATAATTTCGACTGAAATTAAGAAGTCTCTCTGAGTCGCCTGCCTGTGTTTTCGTGGCTGCAGAGCCCCCTGATTCCAGCTCTTGGGCAGGCACAGCATTAAATAATTGCAGGCATTTTCAGGGTGGCAGAGGGACTGGTGGACGTGGCTTTGGGAATGGGGTGAGGAGCATCCTCTCACATCCAGGTCTCCCCCCAGCCCGTGCTTGGGGGGGGGTTATTTTCAGATGCTCCTCCTCTCACCGCAGCTCTGTCTTTGTGTTGTGCTGTGGTTGAGCTGCTGTTTGCTCCCTGCCTGCATCCCTACGATCTGATATTCCCCAAAGGTACCAGCCATCCCCTCCTCCCGTTCCTGGCAGATTTAGGGAGTGGTTCCCATGGCGACGGGGGAGGAATTGGCTCTGCAGCCCAGCTGGGATCAATCCCAGCTGCCTCCTCCTCCTCCTCCTCCTCCTCCTCCTGAGCAGTCAGCGTATTTTTAATAAAGTGACCGTGTACAGGAGGCATGTCTTTGTCTTGTTAAGCCTTTGTTGTGTATTAAATCCTGAGGGCTTTCACCATAATCTGCTGCCCTCACAAGCTTTGCAAATCCTGCCCTTGCTCCAGGAGCTGTGGGCATTACATGTGGCCAGTAGATGTTGCTTTTCTCCTGGTCATTTTTATTTCTGGAATTTGGTTTAATCGGAGAATTGTTGCTGGAGAGGGATGAGAATAACAGGTGCAGTCTTTATGGAGGGATTTCATCCGTATTGTGCTTTATTTGCCAAAAGGTGCTGCGTTTCTCGTGAGCTTCACCTGTGTGTTATTGTAAAGCACCATCACAGGGGTGACACGGGCACAGGACACTCTGCTGCCTCCAGGGAAAACACATCCCAGCTCCCTGTGTCCTGTCAGGAAGAGCACTGAGAGCTGGGGGGGTTCAGGGGTTCGTGGCACTCAAAAGGTAACCAAAGAACTCTTGGCAAAGAGAACTGGCTGTCGAGGGTCTGAAATGAGCCTGGTGCTGGATGGGATGGGACCATTCCTGCTGGGAGGCCAAGTGGATCTGGATCCTTCTTTAATTCCAAGGCTCAAATTGGGACCTTCTGAGGGTCAGCGGTGAAGTCACAGAAGGATGTCAAGGGTGGTGGTTTTATGGGGAGGGGATGAACTCTGATTTATCCGAGGGAGCTGTGAGTGGGAAACCCCCCAGTTTGGGGTGGAGTGTATTTAGTGTTCCAGGGCATTCCCTGTGCACGGATACAGCAGATATTCCAGGCTGGCAGTGTGGCTGCAGCTCACTCACCCCCCCCTTCCCTGGAATCCCTTGGATTTGGGGCAGCTCCAGAACCAATACCCAGCAATTAACACAGTCCCCTCTGCTGCAAGTGGCACCTTATTTACTCCCCAGGTAAACCCTGCTGTGTTAGGCTCAGTCTAAGCCCAGCAGGGCTCAGCCTCCCTGCCTATTACCAAAATCGTGCCTTAATTTGAGCTTGTTTCTTTTGTTGAAATGCAAAACTAATTATATTTAACTACAGATGAACAGGAAGTTGCATTAGCAAATTTTTTTTCCAATCAATGGGGAATTATTCAGCATTATTTGGGGGCTGGGGAACTTTGTAACCAGATAAAAGATAGGGGGGAGGGCAGAGCTATAAAAAGTGTTATTGTGTGATTATGAAGAGGCCTTTTAATGCAGTTATTATGTGATGCTAAAAAGGCCTTTATTGCTTGAAGTTGGAAGCGGAATACAAATGGGCTCCCAGTGTCTATTAAATGAAGAGTGGAAAAAATAGTCTCCGTTTCCCTGAACTGCAAAGCAAAAATACCGATTAAATAGTGATTAAAACCCGTGGCAGTGCTGGGTTTGTTGGTTTGGTCGTGTTCTGAGCAGTAAAGTTCAGCGAGCAGGGAGCAATTGCTGGTGTAATTCCAGGCACAGTTCATTGTTCTGATGAACCTGTTTATCCAGGTTATGGTGTCAGCGCTGCTGGTAAAAGCTGGGTGAGACAATTAGGGCTGAATTCTCCCCGGTGTCACGTAAGTACAGATGAGCCGGGGGTGAGTCATTCAGAGGGAGTATTTCTTCTCCCTTTATAGCTGATTTCCACAAGTTGCCTTCGGTGCCCCTGGCTGGGGCTGCTGGACACACACACAGCTGGGCTCTTTTGTGCCCAGTTCCATCCCCGGGGATCAGAGGAGCGTTTGTAGGACAAAGCCTTAAAACACTGTTTGCAAACACACTGAGAACAAAACCCAGGGCTGGAGCAGCCTGTCCAATCTCCTGCCCAGAAGACACAAAAGACTTAAAAAAAGAAAAAAAAAAAGACAGGTAGAATTTTTGCTCCCCCACGTCTCTGGCAGAATGGAAATGTTGAGAGTTTTCAGAGGGCGTTTTGTGCCTTTAATAAGTACCCTCGGTGTGTTTCTGCCTAGATGAGCACTGGGAATTTCCTCTCCCAGTGGAAACTGGAGCAAAATAGCACTTGAGATGGCAGTCAGGTTTTGATCCACCTCGGGGTGCTGGAGCATCTTGTGCCTGGATTAAATGAAAGGAGCTGAAGTGTGGTGTGAGGTGGATTTCTTAATAGTGGCTCTCTGGTTCCTGCTGCTCACCAGGTCACGGTTTTTCCGTCCCTGGGCAATTTCTGGGTTTGGAATTGCCTTTCTGGAGTCAGTAATAATACAGGAGGTTCCCCCTGTGCCTCCCTCCCATCTTGGCTGATGTGGTTGGGGCAGCAATTCCTGCCCCTCTGCACAACCTTTCCAGAAATGCTGTTTCTTAGACCAGTAATTATGAGATTTAATGGTAATTTTGCAGCTGCTGGAGCAGAGGGAGCACTGACTGAGTGAGGCATAACCAGGGATGTCCTTCCTTTGCTTCTTCCTAGCACTTCAAAGAGTTTTTTGCCTTCCTGTGTCCCAGGGATGGTTTCTGGGTTTCATTCTCTTGAAAATCTTGGATACACAAAAGGAGTTGAGCCCTTGGAAGAAAATAAGGGAAAATGTTTGAGAGCTGGGTGTTGTTGCCTGGACTCAGATCTCTTGCCTGGCCCTTTTGGCTGTCATTACAGTAAGATATTCCCTGGCTGTGTGATTTCCTCCCATTCTTTGCATCTGCTGTGCCTAAAAAAAGATGTAAGGTAGAGCCCAGATGCTGAACTGGGGGGTGATGAAAAGTTCAGTGCTTTACACAGAGCCTTTTTTCCTCCTTTCTGGCTGTAACAGAAAGCACCTGAGAATGGAATGAAAGGCATTAATAACCCCAGCCTGTGCCACTGCCTTCCCAGCAGGCAGCAACTCTCACAAGTGTAGGAGAGGGCCACTGGTGTATTTATATAGTGTAGTGTGGCAAAAAAAAGAAAAGGGGGGTATGAATTTACATGAGATCTCAATTAGCTCAAAGCCATTTTACCAGCACCCCATGGCTTGATAGCAGTGCTTGCCTGAGTGGAAAGCAAGCTGCTGGCTGGTCTAAAAGCCCTTCTTTGGGCTACTCTGGTTTTCCAAAGCACTTCTGTGCAGAATTCAATCACAACTTCATTGTGTTCCAGCTGCTCAAAAGTACAGGGCTCAGGAGGGTGTCTTGGACAGGCCAGGAGGGGCTGTAATAATCCCCTTGCTGTTCTCAAGACATCCAGGGGTACTGGAATGTCCCCCCTTCTGGAAGGCTCTGGCTGGGCAGGACGTGCAGCCACACATGTGAGTGTGGCCAGAACTGGAGCACACAGAGCTCCCAGGCTCTGCTTTCAATTGAGTCTTGGCTGGGCTGTGTCTGTTTGCTGCTGTGTCCCAGCCTTTATCAGTCCAGCCTGCTGAAATCCAGGGAGAGTAAAACCACAAACATGGCCTGGACCTTGCACTGTGATAATCCTTTGCAGGGCTCCACTGGCTCCCGTGCAGTGCTCCCAGTTTCCCTGTGCAGAGAAATGCTGTGTCAGGGGTGCTTGGCTGCAGGAACGTGCTCAGAAAATCCTGGTGCTTCTGTCCTTTCCTAATGAGGGCAGGCAGTGCTCCTTCAGCTGTGTGTAGCTACACACTTAATGCCTAACCCCTCCAGTCCATGTGTTTCCCAGGTACTTTAAGGAATGTTGCCATTGGCACATGCAGCCAGGTTTTAATTGCTGAAGCACAGGGCATGTTCCTTAAAAGCCCAGGTGTGTTTGGCAGCTCAAATAGCACCTCTGTGGTCTGGAGGTAAAATTAGCTGCTCTGGGAGAGGGATTTCCATGTACTACAGCATGAAAACATGGGAGGGGGGGGTGTTTTTGAAAGGAAACCTATTCATTTTGCTGTCCTCAAATTCAACTTGACCTGGACCCAACTTGTCAGGCCACAGATCTGCAGTGGAATTAAGCTATAGCTGGAGGAAAGCCAGAATCCAATTACATTTTCTGCCTAATGGGTCATAATTTATGCAGAGAAGGCGGCAGGGATGGTGCTGGGGGAGAAGAGCAGTGGGCATGCGTGGAGCTGCTGCTGGTACATGGGCATGGAAATGGGGAGCTGTGCTGTCCTTTCCCATTGTTCGGTGTAATTCAGGTCAGAAAACAAGTGTTACCCTGCACTCTGCTCTTCCATTGGACGAGTAAAGGAGCCGTGGGGATTGGAAGGCTGGCAAAGCTGTTTTGCTGAAGACCACTCCTGTTGTTTAACCATCTCCCGTGTGCTCTTTTCCAGCCTCTCTACAAGTGGACATTGTTCCAAGCCAGGGGGAGATCAGCGTTGGAGAATCCAAGTTCTTCTTATGCCAAGGTGAGGGGTTTGACTCGCTCATGGCAGTGCCTTAAGAGCGAAAGTGCCCTCTGGGTGCTGACCCGAGGAAGGCAGAGCTGGGCTGGTTTCAGCTCTCCCCCTCTCGCCCCCAGTTGCAGGGGAGGCCAAGTTCAAGGACATCTCGTGGTTCTCGCCGAACGGGGAGAGGCTGACGCCGAACCAGCAGCGCATCTCGGTGGTGCGCAACGATGACTTCTCCTCCACCCTCACCATCTACAACGCCAACATCGACGACGCCGGCATCTACAAGTGCGTGGTCAGCAGCGTGGAGGAGGGAGACTCCGAGGCCACCGTCAACGTCAAGATCTTCCGTAAGGCAGCCACCCCCGGGCTCGTTTCTGCTTGTGAAAGTTGGGGTTGGCTCTCTCTGCCAACGGCCAAACCTCACAAGAAAGATTCCCCCCCTCCCCTCTCCCGAAATGGCAAAGAGCAGCAAGAGAAAATTGAAGAAATATATATATGTATTTACATATATTAAATTTATATACTAGGTACAANTGGGATGGAATACTTCCTAGATTCTGACCCTGGTTACTAAGGAAGGCCTACAAAAACAACCCATCACACTGCTCTGTGTGCACGAGGCAAGATTAGGGAGGCAGGCTTGTCCCATCCTTAGAAAAGCCTGGTTTCAAAGGGGAGGAAGGGGGGTGAAAGGAAAGGGGGCTTGCAGGGCCCCACCGCCAGCACGGCTGCTGCTGAAGGTCTTCAGGAAGGCAGCAGAGCAAGGGGTGGAAGGAGAGGATTGTGGCACTTCCCGAGGGTCTGGGAGGAGTAACCAGTGGGGTTGAGTGAAGAGGCCACCGTAATAAGCCATCAGCATGTTGTCCAGCAGAGCCATGAGAGCAGCTTCTTCCCCTCCTGCTGGGGAGCTGAGCAGTTCCAAGTTCACATTTTGGAGTGTGGGTTATTTAGGGAATGGATGGGGCCCCCTGATGTGCCTGGGCCCCCTGATGTGGGAAGGGGGTTCCTGTGGGGCAGCACGGTCAGTCAAACACTCCTTTATTATCGCCTCGGGAACAAGATGATTTCCAGGGGGTTTGGTGTTCTCTGGGGTTTCTTTGCTTTCCTCAGCCCTGAGTCAGCAGCACAGCTCAAAGTGTGCTGAGAAAGCTGCAGTGACTTTCTCCTTCCACTGTTTCCAGAAAAGCTGATGTTCAAGAATGCTCCCACCCCCCAGGAATTCAAGGAAGGGGATGATGCTGTGATTGTGTGTGATGTTGTCAGCTCACTGCCTCCTACCATCATCTGGAAGCACAAAGGCAGGGATGTCATCCTAAAAAAAGATGGTAAGGTCTTGGTGCTCGTCCATTCTGGGGTCAAATGTCCATCTCCCATCAGGGCTCAGGTCAGGCTCACACACCAAATGGGTGGTGGGCACGAGGGAAAGGAAGAGCAATTTGTACCTGGCTCTGGGTTGTAGGATGTGAACTCAGTTATTCCAGGAGCTGTGGCTTGGCAATGGCAGGGCAATAATGTTCCCACAGAAATGACCATCAGACTGGAATAACCCAGGAATGCTGGAAAGAAAACAATCAGATAAAAGAAGTGCCACCAGACAGAAAAGCTGAATGGTGTGACACTCTCCAGCCTTCCTGAGGAAAAGGAGCTTTCCCTTTCTTTCACAATGCTGTAACCAGCCATGCCCAGAGGGGACTCCAAAGCCCTGATTCCAGCTGTGCCTCAGCTGGATTTCTCACACCTCCTTGCTGCAGGCACACAGGTGGTAGGGCAGTAAAGCCTTGAGCTCTGCCCTCCTTGGGCAAGAGGGGTGAGTCCCAAAGTGCGTATTGCCTGCTCTAATTCAGTGTAAATGTGTGTCTGTGTACTTGGCTGCTCTCCACGTCTGGGTTTCTTCCCTGGCAATGTCAGATCCAGTTGCAGCAGCATCTCCCTTTTATAGTGGGAAGGGAAATTTCATTTCACTAAGCCTTGGCTGAGCCCAGAAGGGGCAAGGACAGGAGCAGAACCTGCATTGAGCTTCCCTGAGGGTGAAACCTCCCTTTTGTCTTTTCCAGTGCGATTCATTGTCCTGTCCAACAACTACCTGCAGATCAGGGGCATCAAGAAGACAGATGAGGGGACGTACAGGTGTGAGGGGAGGATCTTGGCTCGTGGGGAGATCAACTTCAAGGACATCCAGGTCATCGTGAATGGTGAGAGCCCAGAGGAAGGCTGGGGCAGAGCAGGGGTGAGAACATCACTGTATGGAGTTCTCATCTGGTGGAAGCGTGACTCTGAAGTAACACTCAGGATTTACCATCAGCTTTCTCTGCTGAGCCAAATAAAACTGTCCATGAAATGGAGTGAGTCCAGGAAAATAACATGTCAGGGGAAACCTGAAGTGTTCCATGACTTAGAGTGAGGAACTGATCTCACTGGAACCCACAAGTGCTTTTGCCCACCCCATTGGTTTGGTTTTTTGTGCATCTCCCCACCCCCTGCCCTTTGTGCCCTGTGCTGGTTGCTCTGGAGAGCTCCTGCAGCAAAGCTGTTGATGGGAACCTGCAGGTGATGGTGGAAGGGTTTGAGTTGCTGGTGACATCTGTGGCTGATGCAGAGATGGATGGGGAGCCTCCTGCTCACATCTTCTGTCCTTTCTAACTCAGATGTGGATTTCTTCTCTTCTAGTACCTCCTTCTGTGCGTGCCAGGCAGAGCACTATGAATGCCACTGCCAACCTCAGCCAGTCTGTCACCTTGGCATGTGATGCTGATGGTTTTCCTGAGCCAACCGTGACGTGGACAAAGTAAGATGCTGTGTGCTGGTGTCCTGGGGGTGTGTGAGCAGGGGTGATTCCCCAAGGCCTGGAAAACCAGGCTGGAGGGAAAGATTAATGGATTTTTTTATTTTTTTGCACAAGACAAAGAGTGGACTCGTGATGGAACTGAAGTCAGATTGTGCTGTGGGTTACATAAGCACCACACACCACTCTGGGGGAGTGGGATGGGGAGGAGAATGAGAAGGGTGAACAAACTTACTGGTTGGGATAAAGACAGCTTAATAGATAAAGCAAAAGCTGTCATGACAGCAAAGCAAAACCAAGAATTCAGTGAGTGCTTCCCACCGGCAGGCAGGTGCTCAGTCAGGTGAGCTTGTTTGGCTGTGTCCCCTCCCAGCCTTGCCTTGCAGTGGCAGGCAGTGCTCCACACTTCAGGCACACTGTCCTTGGCATGTGCAGCCCTTGGTGAAGGTTGGGAGGACAAGAGTCGTCACACTGGGAAAGCTGATGGCAGCTTGGAATGGTGCCTTGATGTGCCAGGACAGAAACCACCCTCAGTGGGGTTACAGCTCTGTGGTTTCAGGAGGTGAAAGGCTGAGCTGCCAAGAGCCCTAAGGCAGGAGGGATTGGCAGTAGGTGAAAAGGTGAGCTTTTTGCAGGAAAAGGTGCTGCTCCCTCTCAGCATGAGGAATTTCAGTATTAAAGCAGTTCTAACTTTACCAAGAAGGCCAAGCCAAGCAGCCTTGGACTGCTGCTCCCCCCACAGCCCGTGTGCTTTGTGCCCTCAGGGATGGAGAGCCAGTGGAGGAGGCTGATGATGAGGAGAAATACAGTTTTAACTACGACGGGTCCGAGCTCGTCATCAAGAAGGTGGATAAGAGCGACGAGGCCGAGTACATCTGCATCGCTGAGAACAAGGCAGGGGAGGCAGATGCCACCATCCACCTCAAAGTCTTTGGTAAACATGCTCTTCCCATGCCCCTTGCCAGTCCAGTGGGTGTTGGGAGCTCACTAGTGCAAGCTGGAAGTAACCTACTTATGCCAGTTAATGCCTGATGTGGTTTATCCAGAGCTGCTGCTTCCCCAAGTCCTGCTGTGCTCCTCTGCCCTCGTGTGTGTGTGTCTGAAACACAGCCCAGCTCCATTCTTGTCCCCTCTGAGAAAAGGGATCCAGTCCTGGCATGAGACTCACATGCTACCTGAAATATCATCCAGGCCCACAGGGCTGAGTCCTCACCCTCCCAAAGCTGCTTTAGCACTTCAGTGGGACTTGCTCTAACCTGGACAGGGAGGGGAACTCCACCCCACCACTGTGTGAATGACCTCAGGCTTGCAGGGATGAATCAGCAGCTTTCCTGCCTTCCATGAATCTGGGAGTGTCAAGGAATATAATTCTCCCTGTCCTATTTGCAGCCCTTTGGCAAAGCTGCTTATCAAAAGGCTGATTCGTGGCTGGGAAAGTAGACAGGGAGGTGGAAGACTGAGCTGGTAATCCCAGGGCCTGATCATTTGTACACTGCTAAATGGGTTCTACTCCACACAGACCCTCTTCTAGTCCTCTCTTAGAAGCCTCAGCAGTAAGCACGACTAGAAGGGGTTCTAGCTCTGCAAGGAGGTGCCTCTTCTCAAATTCCACTCTGCTCCTTCCCCACATGGCAGTGAACTTGTCACAATCCCAAAGCCTTTTCCCCCAGTGCTGCCTGTTTCAAACAGTGTTGGCAGACGAGCTTCATCCTGAGCCCTGAGTGAGTGAGAGTTGCTTTTCCTTCCCAGCCAAACCCAAAATCACGTATGTGGAGAACAAAACAGCCATGGAGCTGGAGGATCAGATCACTCTGACCTGCGAGGCCTCCGGGGATCCCATCCCTTCCATCACCTGGAGAACCTCCACCCGCAACATCAGCAATGAGGAGAAGGTACAGCCCTTGCCAAGCCCGTGGTCTGGGTGGTGGGATCAGCACAGCCTGTGCCTGCCTGCTCTGCTGGCCTGGGGTGCATGAGCTGCACGTGGGTGCACGTGGAATTCCTGGGGATCCCCTCTCTGGGCAGGACACGTGCACACACTGTCTCCCAAAGGGTCAGCAGTGTCCATGGGTGTCCTTTTGGAAAGAGCCACCTCAGTTTAACAGAGCTGAGGATTTGCTTTTTTAACTCCTGCTGTGTCCCTTGGAGAGCAGGAGACCCCAAACCCTCTCCAGAGGAGTTTCCAAAGGGACCTACAGTTGCAGGAAGCTCATGAAAGGGTTTCTCCCTCCTGTTTCCAGGCTGGGAAGGAGCACCCTGATGGCAGTGCTGTCCATGCTGCCCTCAGGCTGTGACTGGGAGGGTGGCAGGGGTGGGGGTGTCACCTCTCAAAGGTGCAGTGGACCAAAATGAGCCTGTTCATTCCCTCTCGCCCTTCTGTGTTGTACTCTGGTACTGCACATTCCTGCAGCACAAAAGCCTGCCTGCCTTTGTGCTCACCTGTTATGTTGGTCACATCAATGCCATTTTGTTCTTAAAAGGCAAAAATAATTAGCAGTTTTTCTTTCAGAAGAGAGTGCTGGTGTTGTTATTGGCTACAATTCCTTTAATTAGACAAGATTAGGATGTGCTGCTTTACTGTAGATGTTTCATAATAGTTGCATAAGTGATCAGAAGGCATAATTTAGAGCTAAAGAAAGCTTAGATAAAAGCTGGAGTGAGGAGTTGTTGCTTATTAATAATCTGCTAATAACAGGATGCTTCAGGGCTCAGCTGCCTTGGCCAGGCCAGGGGTTCTGGCTCAGTGTGAAGGCAGCAGGGGACAGACTATCAAAGTCTGGGAGCAACAGAGGTGTCCACTGTCAGTTGTCCCCACAGCTGCCACCCTGCACTGCAGCTCCTAAATGAGCTTTTTTTCTTGCCCCCATGATGTCAGCTCTCCCCCACGTTGTTCATGTGTAACTTATTAATCAGAGTGCCAAAGTTTTCCGGCTTCAGTTCTTTTTCATCTCTGGCATTTGGGGGCCGGGGTGAATCCCTGCAATGTTTAGAGAGGTTTGCAGGGCCTTCAGAAGCTGTTGGCTTGTCACTGCAGCGTGACTGGGGCACCTGTTTGCACAGGATAAGGTTATTTATTCGTGGTCTTGTCTCTGTCTAGGAGAGCCCAGGGCTCCAGAGCCCTCAAGTTTGGGCCACAGCCGTGGAAAGAGCTTTGTCAGGGAGGAGAATATAAAAACTAAACCAAGACTAAACCCAGTTGAAGGGGAGAGAAGAGCCTGTTTGCAGAGCCCCCTCTGTCCAGCTCAGTTAAACCAACAAGATCTCAGTGGCAAAACTGCTAACTAATTTTTGCTAATTTTTGAGACTCATATATCCTACTTGATGCTGTTGGTGATCAGTAGGAGTGTTGTTGGTTCTCTGATACTTTCTTACATAGACAGGGGGAAGATCCAAGGTTTGAGGTACTGCCATGTGTCTCATGTACTGATTCAAACCTTCAGGGCAAACATTTTTTGATCATACACCATGCACTTTCTAGGCTGGGTTATTTTATTTTGTATGTGTATTTTGTTTTGGTTTGTCTTACACTTTTCCCATCCTCTCTCTTGTGCTGGAAGTTCAGGTGAATGATACAAATATCCAGAAAATCCTCAGGCCAGAATAGCTCTGATGAACATCCTACAACATGTACAACAAATGCATGTATTCAGTTTACTCTCCCCTTGCTGTCTCTGGGACAGCACAGGGAAATGGATGGTCTTTGGTGAAGGACAAACAGTACTATTTTTAGAACGATGAAGCCCTACTTCTGAATATTCTGTAGGTACTTGGATGCTTCTGTCTTGCTTCCTGTTGTTTACTCTTGTACTCATGCTTCAGTCTAGATTTTTAGAGGTGCCTTAATTCCCATTAATGCTTTGTACTTCAGGAAAACCTTCACAAGCCCCCCAAATAAGCAATAAAACCATCCTCTCTGCTGCTTAGGAGAAGTTGTTGCTTTGTCAGTCTGGGATTCCTGGCTATCCCTGCTGCAGGACAGAGGCCTGGGAGGTCAGCAGGGTGATGGTTTGGAGTGGTTTGACTTTGTCCCCCCTTTAGTGGCTGTGCCCTTGGAGGGAGCAGGAACTGGGAGCTACTCAAGGTGAAAACTGACCAAGCCAGTGCATTTCAGCCCCTTGAAGAGCCACGTTTCTCTTACTCCCTCTAGCACAAAACTGATTGTGACTCAGGAAAATAAGTCTTGACGTGCTGCAAGTATTACAGTTTTAGTGCAAACGTGTTCCCTGCCAGGGGTTTGGGTGGCACAGTCTCTGACTGCACACACAGATCCATGGGGCAGTTGTGGAGCCAGTGCTGGGTTTCTTACCCGCTCTGTGAGGAATGGCAGGGGAGCAGGTGTGGCTTTTCTGCAGGTCTTGTATCATCTTGCCGGGGCTGACAGGAGGTGTATCTGCAGCTCAGGATCTCATTCCCTTGCACAGCTCAAACCAGGTCAAATTATCAGTGAAGTAATTAAAAATAAAACCAAACTAAAAGAAAATAGTGTGACATAGAGAGGAGTCAAATACTCTGATGATGCAAGTGAGCATTGCTGCAATACCTTCAGCAAAGAGCTTCTAGATAGGATGCAGCAGATTTACCATTTCAAATTTACCTTAATGGAAGCTTAATTTCCCGATTCTGTTCTCCTTTCCTCCTAAGTGGGCAATGCACCTTGAATACAACTCCCTGCCTTAAATTTGTGTTGTGCTTTGTATCTCATGAGGTGTTAGTGGGACTGTGTTTGGGTTTAATGACCCGGGGAGCGAATTACATTGGCAGTTCCCAGGAACTCCTTTGTCACTGAGGATTCCCATTTAACAACTTGCTTCCAAAGGGAAGGGGAGATGCACGAGGCTCTTGATTCCCAGTAGAGCTTGTGTATCTCTCTGTCTTGGTGAGGGACAGTCAGTGTGGAGCTCTCCAGGGTGGACAATGTGCTTCTGCCTCTTCCCTCACATCCCTGAGAGCCATTACAAAGGAACAGCAAACTCTAGTGGTGTGGGAAGAGGCTTTTTGCCTTGTTCATGTTCCTTTAGGGTGACAGGCACTGAACACCAAAGGGCAGAAAGAATCCCCCTGTGCTGACCCTGCAGGGACTCATTGAAAAGGACTGACCTGCTCAGGTCCAGAGAGTGATTGGGGCAGCAAGAAGGGATTATTCTGAATAATTAGACTGCCTGTTCATCTTTCAAGGCCCTTGTGCACAACAGGATATATATACACACAGAAATAAGCAGATTTGGGAGTGTCCTGCCCTTTGCAGGTGTTGGGGAGCTTCACCCCAAGGCTTCTAGTTACAAGCAAATAATTTGCTTTCACCCAAGACATTGTAAAACGAGGCTGTCTGTCCCATCTGTTAATATTTGAAGTCTCACAATGTTCACTAGAAGCCCTGTGGAAACAATGCTGTGTTTTTTACTGTCATTTCCTGAGCCTCCATCTCCATTGCTGTCACCCATGTGTGCTTGTGCCTCACATCCAGCCATGCCATCGTGGCTGTGACATTGGCAGGTGATTTTGGGCTCCTGAACTGAAGTGCATCAAGGTGCAGTTGAAATAGACACCAGAGGATATTTGAAATATAAATTATAGGGGGGGGAAACGGGGCCCAGCAACTTTGGTCTCTCTGAACCGCAGTGAATATGGTCCACACTGCTGGTGGCTTTCTCTGAATGGGAAATATATGCTTGAAATACACGTTTTAATGCAAGAGTTGTGCATGTTTCAGTGTGGCTGGGCTGGCCCAGGCCCAGGCAGGGCTGGGTTCTCACATCCCTGGGCACAGTGGGCTGGGTATGACCAGCTGGAGGCACAAGGTCCTGCTGTGCCCTGGGCAGGGTGTCCCCCTGTCCCAATGCTCTGCAGCCCGAGGTCTCCTCCTCCTCCTGGCACAGGGTGCATGGAAATACAGCCCCACATGCATGGCCACGTTAATGAGCGTTACTGTTGTTAATCAGTGTGGGTGGGTGGCAGAGGCGGCAGGGTGAGAAAACCAGTTCTGGGACTTCTCTCTGCCACTCAGTGACCCAAGTCAGCCCCGTGCCTGGAGAAGGTGAGGTGTGACAGGGGGAACAGGCACTGGATATGCACAAACAGGAGCAGTTTCAGGTGTCGTTACCCTTTGCTTGGCAATTGCGAGACCCATTTCTAGGACATGGAATTTCGGATGCCAATCTAAATTGAGGTTGTGTTGGGAAATGGAGAGTGTGGTCACCCCCCACACAGGAGATGTACAACTTGGAGCCTGCATGTGCACAGCACACAATGTGGTGCATACACTGGTACCTGAAAGCAACCTTTGATAAACTTGTATTGCTTTTTTTCTGTTGTTGTTGTTGTGTTCTATATCTGTTCTCTCCAGGCTTCGTGGACCCGGCCCGAGAAACAAGAGGTATAAGATTACCAGACCTTTAGCAAACTTCTTAGGTTGTTGGTTTTGGTTTTTCTTTTAAGCATTACAGATTAACAAACCTCTAGTCCAGTAACCACGCCAACTAAACGAGCATTAATATGACCAAATTAAATATCGATACGTAAGAGGAACAGCTTCTAGAGGTAGAAGTTGCTTGGCATGTAGTAATGCATTCTTGGATGAGCAAACTGGCTGTGTTGGGAGTGAGTAACTCTAGCTGTCACTTTAAAAGAAAAAAAAAAAAAGACAATTAAAAGTAAAAGCAAATGTAAAATCCGACAGAATCTGCTTTCACCATTTTTTTTTCTCTGCTGCCAGTGTGAATCATAGCTCTCTTGTAGAGACTGAGGATTAGGAACAGCATGTGTTCTGGGGAGGTATTTTCCCCCCAGGATGACTCTCCTCTGCTCCAGCCAACTCACCTATTTGCTCATGGTACTCCTGAAGTTTGACCTTCTCTTAAAGGACAACTGCATCATGTTCCATTTCCAAATCAATGCAGATAAATCTCTCAGGAGGTGTATTTGTCCAGAAAACGCTCCAAATTGCTAAATTACGATTTGTCTTTGATTTGCAGGGGTCAGTGAGGGGGTGGGATAATGCAGTAACTGGGGCTGGTGCAAATGGGGGTTTGTTGCTTTTAATTTCACATTCAGTGCTGTACTGTAAAAATAGTAATAATAATGAGAATAACCTACCTTTATGTGCACCCATTTGTAACACTTGCTTCCAAATGGACCAGAAAGCGTTTCCAAGCAAATAGTAGTGGTCAGGTAGAGAACAAAATTGACTGTCAGAACCGGGGGGGCTCATATTTGTATTTTTAGGATCAACTTTTGTGGAGGCTCTGGGTACCCTGATTGTTTGAACTGTTTTTGAGCCGTCTCAAACCACAGAGACTGGTGTGACCTAAACAAAGTAAACCTGTAATTTAAGCACCATCCACCTGTGTTTCATATGGGGCTGAGAAGATCCTGCCAGTTCTTCCTTCCAAGTAATCTGTTGGAATCGTTGTATCGTGGCAAGCGAAGGCATCAGACACTCAGAGCAGTTTGCATTGAAGAATTTGGAATCTGAGTAGTTGCATCTCTTCAGGACTCGTGTTAATTCCTCTGACAGTTGTCTCTGTCTCCCCCTGCCCCCAGGGTTTTCTTTGGGCTCTCTCTCTCTCTCTCCAACTTTTGATTAACAAGAGCACTAACACTATTAAGCTTTGCTGTCTCTACATTCCTTACTGTGTCTTAAAATACCCAGGTGGGGTTTGGTGAGAGTGCTGGTGAAGGTTATCACTGCAGCTCGTGCAGGATAGATCTTTAAAATAGCTTTAAAATTGCTGGGGGATTTTGGCAGTGTGTTCCAGCAGCAGGAATTCGGGGCTGGGGATGTGGAGTGAATCCTTGGCATTGAGAGTTTCACCCTTCCTCAGGGTGAGGGAGGGAGTCAGTGAGAGCAGCATAACCTCAGTTCCATCACACAGCTGGTGGTGCCTCTCTGGTCACTGGGAATTGGTGCAACCTTACAGATAGGAGATGGGGCAGCTGGTTTTGGTTAGGGCAGTGCCAGCACAGAGCCAGGAGAGACCTCTCATCTTCCTTCCCTGCAATTTGGACCTGTGGGCAGGATTTCCAGCTGTTTTGTGATGATGTCCAGGGTGAGGGGAAGATGTGACGGTGTGGAATTGAGCCATAGATACTTGTTTGTGAAAGCACTGAGAACTCCAGAAGGTGGAGGGAAGGGGATAGATCCATTTTGCTTGTCTCTCCTCTTGCCCTTTGGCACTGGGGTATTGAGACCTGGGCCAGCTGTGTGCACAGTGACTGAGTGCCCCAGGGGTGGTCAGGATTTGGGGACAAGCACCTCGTGTATCTCAGGAGAAGCTGCAGTAATTGGCAGTATAGAGATCCATCATTCCCTGCTCTGTGGCAGGAGTTCTGCCTGTGTCCCTTTGGGTGTCTCCACATTACTAGAAGGCATTTTGTTATCCAAAACCCTTGGGATCAGAGAGACAGGAGATTACAGGGGTCTCTATCTGGCTCACAAATTCCTACCTGTCCTGTCTCCAAGAGCCAGGAGTTGTTGGCACCTGTTGGGCTGAAATAAAGAGAACTAGTTGTGTGCTTTCTTGGGCAGACATTTTTCTCTTTAGGGTATTGTTCTTGATCTTTTTCTTTCCTTGTGCCTTTTGCAGTAAGAGGCAGAGCTTCATCTTCAGAATCAGTTGCATTCCTTGTAAAGTTATCCCTTGACCATGACTCGGCTGGCACTCTGTGTTAGATCTTGAGGCAGTGGGGAAAAGGCAGGTGACACTTGGATGTGAAATCACCTTTTGTAATGTTTTGGTTTCAGAACTGAGCTGGGTTTTGGAGTCAAATCACAAGTCAGACAGAAGGATAACAGTACAGTCAGTGGAGAAAGAGAAAAGCAGCATTTAGTTGTGTGATACCACAGTGGACACGATGTGTAGTCAAGGTTCCAGGAGGTGATGCCCAAAGCAGCAGGTGTCCATGGAATAACTGTTCCCACAGCAGAGGGATGGAGTCTGTGGCATTGGTCAGGGATTGCAGGAGACCTGTGTGCAGGATAAAAGAGAGGAAAAAACCCATATATAATTCTTCTTGTGTCATCAAGGGGTCCTATTTTTGTGCACGTGAAATTGGACTGGTTCAAGTGAACTGATACTGGAACTAACGGAGGTAACAAATCCCATTTGCTTGTAGAAACTTTTGTCAGTCTCAGAGACCACGAGCTCAGCACAGGAAGAGGCTTCAAGCCCCGGGGCTCTGATCACCTGAGACAGCAGGGATGTGCTTTGTGCTGCAGCTCAGTGCACTCTGTAAAATCCTCAGGGTTCTACTCACAATCTCAGTGCTTGGAGCATGAATCACTTTAGGAGTGGGGGCTGCAGCAGCAGGCACAGCCAGGAGGGGACCACACTTACTCCCTTGTGCCACTTTGGGAGTTGGATGGGAGAGCTGGTGCTTTAAAGCTACCAGAGTGGAGAGAGGAGTCCATGTGTGCTTCAAGTATTGTCAGAGCACTTGGGCTTTGGTCTCAAACTGGAGAGGAAGACAAACCCAGCCTGCTGTGGGGTGGGTGCAGTCCCTTGGAGCAGAGGGTAGCCTGGATTCTACACTGCTGGTCTCTCTGTCAGTGACATCCCCACACTTTCTTACATGTGGGAGGTGGTTCCAGGACTTTCTTGAAGCAGGGCTGTCTCTAGCAGGGCCGTGCAGCTTTCTTGCCCTTGTCTCTCTTCCCGTGCCTCTCTGCACTTTTCTTTGTTCATGTGTCACGTTCAGGTGAAAGCCTGAGCTTTCTTATTGCACTGTTCAGCTCTGAATTCTGGATCTGTTCTTATTAATGCCATTGCAAGGGCACTGAAATAAACCCAGCATTGGTGAGAGAACAGGAGGGGCTGAATTCTCTGAGTGGAAGCACAGTAGCCTTTGGGGAGGCTTCTTTTGGTATTTTGCATGCTGGCAAGAGTCTTTAACCAGAGCTGGATCTCTGCAGTTCTCATCCTGGGGAGAAGCTTGACTTTGGTTGTCCTCAGACACGTAGTAGCATCTGATCCTTTGGTCCCTCATTTCCTTCTTCCCCCCCTTTCTCCTGAGTGCTCCGAATCACTTTTGGAAACACCTGTTGGTGCCCTCTGGCCTCAGGTGAGCCCCTCCCGAGCACTGAGCACTGCAGGGTTGGCGTGAGGTAGATTTGCACTTGCTCCCATCCCTTTAGGCTGCAGCCCAGGCTCGGGGCTCAGCCTCTGACTGAGTTCTCCCCCCCTGCCAGACCCTGGACGGGCGGATCATTGTCCGCAGCCACGCCCGGGTGTCGTCCCTGACCCTCAAGGAGATCCAGTACACGGACGCCGGGGAATACGTTTGCACGGCCAGCAACACCATCGGGCAGGACTCCCAGGCCATGTACCTCGAAGTGCAGTGTAAGAAGGGGAGGGTGGGCTGGGGAGGGTCCCGAGAGGGGGCTCTGTTTGGATTCCTTTCCCTGCGGTGAGACCAAGGCACCTCCGGCTCGGGATGTGCCTGAGGCTGAGGGTGTGGGAAGCAGCTCAGTGTGAGCAGATGTAGCTGGTGCCTGCATGGAGCTGTTTGCTCTGGCTGTCTCCAGCTGGGATGCTCTTTGCTCCTTGGGAAGGTTTTGGGACCATTTGGTGGGTGCAGCAAAGTTCTTGCCTGCAGAAACTTCCTGGGATACTTTCCTGATTGCATCATGCTGTCTGCGCCTCCCACACTGCACAGGAGCAGCTTTGGGATTGAGTAGGTCACCTCCTTATGTCCTTCAGCAAAAGACACTCCCCATCCCCCCCAGATGAGAGGACAGTTCCCATTTCCAATATTAGATTCCCTTTCCCGCATCAGAGTGGACTCCAGCCAAGGGATCCTTCAAGGGAGGCTGCCTGGGCTGCTTTGGGAGATTGGCTGCCTCAAATTGCCTTCACCTACGTGTGTCTTTCAGATGCCCCCAAGCTGCAGGGCCCTGTGGCCGTGTATACGTGGGAAGGAAACCAAGTGAACATCACCTGTGAGGTGTTTGCTTACCCCAGTGCTGTCATCTCCTGGTTCCGGGACGGGCAGCTGCTCCCCAGCTCCAACTACAGCAACATCAAGATCTACAACACTCCCTCAGCAAGTTACCTGGAGGTGAGGAAGAGCCAGGAGGGAGAAGGCACGTGCAGCCAGGGAGGCTCAAATCATTGGTGTTCCTGATGTTGAAGGAGTTAAGCCTTTTGCAGGGGCACCCTCTGGGTAGAAATGAGGTTGTGTGATGTTTCTGGCAGGTAATAGAAGACACAGCCTCCTCCTTGGCTTTGATTTCTCCCCTCGGAGTGTGAACACCTGGGCTACATTGTAGTGTCTCTCCAGATAAATGCAGAGTGAAAAGGGTTTTCTGATCCAACCATGAGCCTTCATTCCCCCCACAGGTGACCCCAGACTCGGAGAATGACTTTGGGAACTACAACTGCACTGCTGTGAACCGCATCGGCCAGGAGTCCTCCGAGTTCATCCTGGTGCAGGCAGGTGAGCATCCCGGGCAGGGACCAGGGAGTGTCTCTGGAGCACTGAACTGAGGTGACAGAGTAGCCCTGCTTGTGTTCAGCAGGAGAGCCAACTCCTGCTTTCAGAGATGCTGTTAGAGGTTTTGTGTTGGGTTGGAGGTGCTCAGTGTCTCTGTTTCCTTGTCCCTGAAAGGTCTCATCCTTTGCTCTGCTTGCAGCACACTTGGCAGGGCTGTGATCTTTAATTTCTGACAGACACTGCATGTGTGTGCACAGGGGCTTCTCAAAATCAACAGGACAGCCCTATTAGTACAGGTAGTGCACGATCCAAACCTCAGAGCTGTACCAGCTCAGGAGGCTGTGTCTGACTGCAGGACACCCTGGGAGATTTAGGAATGGTCCAGCTCTGTGTTGCAGCACCCCATGGAATGGACTTGCAGGGACAGAACAGCATCCAGGACACTTTTGCTGCACTTGTCTGGTTGCCCTCAATTAGAGAAGGGACTGGGAGTCTCCAGCCTCATAGAGAGGAGACAAGGTGAAGGTCTCTGCACTAATTACATTGGAAAAGCTGCCTAAACAGTCTCCCCTCTCTGAGAGGAGCCTCAGGCTCACCTTCCTCCTCTCCTTTGTGAAGCCATGATGAGGGTGTGGGTGATGTCCCCAGTTTGCTGCTTTCTTTGCCACTGGAGCTTGTTTGCTGATCCCTCCTGTATCTCTGGTTGTTCTCCCTTGTTCCCACAGACACTCCATCCTCTCCTTCCATCGACAGAGTGGAGCCCTATTCCAGCACTGCCCAGGTGGAGTTTGATGAGCCTGAAGCCACTGGTGGGGTTCCCATCCTCAAGTACAAGGCCGAGTGGAGGGCCCTGGGTGAAGGAGAGTGGCATTCCAGGTTGTATGATGCAAAAGAAGGTAGGGCAACACAGCAAGGTGATCCCTCCCCAGCCTGAACCTCAACAGACCCACTTTCCTTTAGGGAAAAGCCAGAGTGGAGGGTTCCACAGCTTTGCAGTTGTACCTCCTGTCATTAATAAGGCCCAAAAAAAGCTGTTAAATGTTTGCTGTTCAGTGTTTTCACTTGGAAATGAGTGTGCTGAGGGCTGTACAGGTGTGACAGAGCACACAGGGTGTGGTCAGTGCTGTGATCATCTCTGTACCCTTTCCCTGCTCACACCATCCTCTGTGAATGAGGTGAAGAACCCTGTGCTTGCAATGAGAGGAGTTTTCACTCACTGACTGGGGAGTGTCTGTGCTTCCCACAGGAGGCTTTTCAAGCCTCATCTGTCAGCCCCTCAGTTCTGCCTGGAAAATAACCCCTCCTATTCCAGCAGCAAAGCTGCCTCCCCTTACACCCTGTCTTGTTAAAGCAGTCTATAGCACTGCTCAGTGCTTAAAATGGATCTGTAAGTCAAATGAGCCAAAATAGTTTTGATTTGGGAGGATTAGAGATGAGCTCAGTTGGTTAGAGCCGGGTGTTGCTAATGCCAAGGTTGGGGGTTCAGTCCTTGTATGGGCCATTCACTTTAGAGTTGGAGTTGATGATCCTTGAGGGTCCCTTCCAGTTCAGAATTTTCTGTGGTTCTTTGACTATGAAGAGTTCTATTCCAGAGCTGAATCGTCACCACCAATCCTGTCTGGAACTGAAATCCTTTTTAGGTCCCCACTGGAGTGATGTGATCACACAGAGTCACATTTATTCTTCTCCTTCCTCCCTCGTGTCAGTGCAGGAAAAAAAGAGCTTATTTCCTCCTTCCTATCACAACAAACCCTGAGCTTTGTTTTGCTTTTCTTTCCCTTGTTTCTGCCCCAGCCAACGTGGAGGGCACCATCACCATCACTGGCCTGAAGCCTGAGACCACCTACTCAGTGAGGCTGTCTGCAGTCAACGGCAAGGGCGTGGGGGAGATCAGCCTGCCCTCCGAGTTCAAGACGCAGCCAGTTCGTAAGTAAAACGCAGCCCTCGCTCTGCCCCTCTGGTCACCTGGCCTTGACTCTTTCCAGGGACTCTGCCATGCATGGATGACACCTCCTGCTCTCACAGACCCTTTGTTCTTGGGCTCGTTTTGGGTTGTAGTGGATTTCCTTGCTAATTCAAAATCTCCTTTGAAGGGAGGAGGCAGAGGAACTGTTGGTGCCTTGGGTTGCCGCTGTAAACTTGGTGTTGCCAAAGAGAATTTAAATGAGAAAAGGCAGTTGAGGAAGGGCATTGGTGCCAGGGAATGTGATGTCAGTGTCACAAGGCAGGCGTTCTTTGCCAGTCAGAAGTCAAGATGTTCACCACATCGTGGCCATGAGCTGGGGGAGGAAGGGAAAGGAAGGGAAAGGAGGGGGGTTTGTCTTCTCTGCACATCCCTGCTCTAAGGTGCCCAGCCAGGAGGGGATCCCACAGCCTCTTCTGTGCTGTACCCGGGTCATCTTCCAGGCCAGGCCCAGAGAGAGGCCCAACACTGTCCCTCAAGAATTAGAGAGTTATTCAGGATGAGAGGGAGAGAAAGCAAAGGAGTAGAGTGGGCTGGGGAGATGTGACAGAAGCAGGCAGGGGGGTGGTGGTTCTTCTGTGGTTCTTCTTTCCCATTCTCCTGCATTCAGATCTTCAACCTGTTCTTCCTCCCACCACCACACCCAGAGCTCTGTCCCTGTTCTGTAGCTCTTCTGAAACCCCCCAGCAGGGCCTTCTCCTGAGTTCAGAGCAATTCCCAGCCCATCAGGTGCATGTTTGGAGGCCCCCTGAGCTGTGCATGGTCCTGGTTTTTGTGTGCCAACTTGTGCCTCGCCAGAGCTGCCGAGCAGAGCCCTGTGGGGCAGGACACGTGTGGTATTTGGATTTTTCCAGCTCCATGGTCTCTATCTCCTCTTCTCACATCTTCTACATTTTTTTTTTCGTGTGTGTCTATCTCTGTCTTTTTATTTTTTTGATCTGTGTTCCATCCATGGATAAACTGCAGGCATCCCTCACCCACGTAAGTGCTCTCTGCATTTCCTTCACTCTCTTTTTATGTTTCTAGAGTGTTCCTCTAACATACAGAGCATTAGCTTTTAATTTAGTGCCTTTTTCCTCTCAGGATTTCTAGGAATGATGGTAGTGTCCATTTCCTAACAAGACTGACACTAGAATAGTCACCCTGCTCTGGGTGATAGAACAGAATTAGGGCTTAACACATTTGTCTTTAGTGTAAAGCATGCAATTGAAATATTTAACGTAGTGATTGTCTAATAATAATAATAGATAGTCTCTTGACTACTGAGTGGAGTAGTGGAAGGCTTCATATTTATGAATCAAGTAAAAATGGTTACATTTTAATGAATTATAGATAATTCAGGGAGGCCCAAGAGGAAGAAGTTTTAGCTAAATTGTAGGTCTGGTTTGGACCAATTATAAGAGCCAACCAAAAATTTCTAAATTTTGAATATCTTTACAATTTTGAAAGCAAAAACTTCAAGAAAAAAGTCAATATTTTTTGTCTCTTCTCACTAATAATTTTTACTATTAGTAGTCTTTGGGACAGTCTTCCAGCACTTGTTTAGATTGTGTACTTAAATAAATAAACTAAAAAATGCATGTTTCCCCCTTCCCAATGCAGAGTGAGTCAGAAATGTGATGGATATGTTTAATTGTCAGTGAACCATTGGGTGCTCCAGAGCTTCGTGCTGTTCCAACCCATCAATGGAGCTAAAAGAAACCTCTTTATCTCAGGGAGCATTATTGTCTTTATTAATGTGTCCTTGTGGTGAACTGCTGTGATTCCCAAAGATTGCATGGACAGGCTTGGGGAATCTGCTGTCACATCCTTTGAGATTCCTGAAGCTGAAGTGAAAAAAACAGGAAAGGTTTTTCTATCTTTGGTTTTTAAAGCCAAATTCCAGTGTTTAAATCACGCCTGTGCTATTTTTTCCTTCAAAACTGTATTACACAAAAGCTTGGACTTAGTGGAGCACTAAGAGGATGGCTGGATTGCTAGTCAGGATGGATGACTGAAAGGACAGATGGACAGACAATTGCAGATTGCAGCAGTTAGGGAGTCACCTGGGAGACATTTCCAGAACATATGTGCAGTCTGGGGCCTGAAATTGTTTGGAGCCCGTTAATTCCAGCAGAAGTAATTACATCCCTTCTATGAAGGTAATCATGGTTAGTGTTACAGCTCTCAGGCTTTGGGGGGCCCTTCTGAGCTCGACCTATCAGTGATGCCCAGGGGAGGTCAGGGCTGGGGTGTGCACATCAGTCCTGCAGGAAAAGGGAAAAAATCCAATTAAGAAGAGAGGAAAAAGACCATTAAAAGCTTTGTTTCAGCCCCACCTCAGATCTGTCTGCCAAGCCTCGTGTCCATCACTTGGGGACAGGTACGTGACTTTGAACAGCATTAAATCACCTTTTTTGGAGAGTCTTTTGCTGGTTTTTAACGTGGCACTCGATCCAGAGTCCCCAGCTCTGCTCCCTTGTAGGGTCAGTTCCAGTTCTTCTTCCTTCTTCGTGGGCTGAAATGTATTTTTCATTTGCAAAGCCCGTTCTGCTCTTCCAAGCACATTCCCAGTTGGGAGCACTGGGTGCCCCTGTGCGTGGGTCTGATACCAAAATACCTTGGTGTACAAAACCCCACCAAATCAACACTAAAGGAACCCCCACATTCCAAATCTTCTAATCCTCTCGCAGTGTTTAACAGGAATCACCTGCCCTCCTCACCTGCCTTTCTCTTTCTTTAGCAAGTCCTGCTGCTCCCACCTCCCGTTTAGCAGAGAGTGAGTATGGCAGAAAGGGCTGGTTTTTCTCCGCTCTGCTCTGCATGATCTTCCCCCTGGGTGTGGTGCAGTCTGTCTGGCATCCCTGGGTGGGTTTTGCCTGCTTTTCTGTATATTTTTCCCCCAAATCTCTCTCCAGCCTCTCACAGCATCTGATTTACCCCTCTCTGTAGTTCTTGGGGTCTCGGAGACATAACACTGATAATTCTTTTGGTTTTAAAGATTTTATGGAGAATAGTAGAGAAATCCCTCCCAACTCGTGTGTTCTGCTTTGTTCTTTCCAGGATTTTTGGAAATACAGACGGTTTTTGACTTTCTGTCCTGGAAATGCCTGTATTAGTGTTTGTACAGCCTGGGGAGTGCAGTGCTTTGCAGGCTGTCAGCTGCTCTCAGAACTCCCTCATTTCCCAAGGTGCTCCCACTTTTAGGGCTCTGAGTCCTTTTCCCTCCTCTCTGCCTGTTCCCTGGATGTCGTGCATGGAAGGGGGAGAGAACAGTGCAGTCCTTTCCCCGTGGGAGGGGGGCTGGAAAACAGCAGCAGGGCACCATTTCTGCAGCCCAGCCCTGCCATAAGGATGCAGATCATTCCCACCCTCATTAAACCTGCTCTCTCTCTCCTGTCTGGCCCCCCTGCCCCTGCCTCTTCCCCCTGATTTCCATGGTGAGCTTCACCTTGCCGTGTCCTGTCCATCCTTCACGTTTCCATAGCAACTCAGCCTCCTGCTGAATCCCAAAGCCCAGAGCCACCGAGTGAGTAGCTGGGAGCTGCTCCCCTTGCCCTGGAGTGCTGTTTGTTGTGCTGCAGCCCTTTCTGGAAGGGATTAAAGTGCTTTATTGCATTATTTTGGTGTCTGTTGACCAACAGCGTGGCGTTAATGTGTGGTGTGAGCATGTTGAGATCCCAGCATGGTGCCACTCTGCCTCCTCTTCCCATCATTCTACCAAGCATGTGCTAAAAAATGGAATTAAAAGATTTAGAAGGAACATAGAGAGGGAGAGAGGTGGGGGAAGAAGAAATATAAATTATCACTTCCAAGGGGAGTATTTTCCTTTCATGTTTCCCACTAGTGATTTTAGTGTTCAGGCTGCCTTTGCAAAAGGGATGTGGATTAAATAATCTTCTTGCTTCCCTGCCTTGCTCTGTTTTCTTTGAATACAGGGAGATACAGTTGGTATTAAAGCTATGCCAGAAGATGCAAGCGAGGAGGTAGAATATCCTACAGAGAGGGAGCTTTGCCCCATCTTAGCACCAGTGCCCTGCTTGCCTTAAGAGAGGTCTAAACTTCCCAAGAAATCCCCATCTGAGATGGGACTGGATTCAGGTTCCCTCAGTTCTTGCCCAGTCCCTTCCTGGTTGGGGACTCATTCCTGGAGAGGTGCTCCCATGCTGGATCTGAGTAGTCCAAGGGAAAACAGCCAGAAAAGTTGCATGAGTTGATTTGTACCCAAAATAACCATTTGGAAATGTCTGGTTTGGAGTGTGCAGTGCCTGAGACTGAGTGGGGGTTTCACCCGTGTGACTTTAATCCCTGCTTGTAGGAGATTCACAGTCAGTGACAGGTCAATACAGAAGCCAAGCAAATATTTGCAGCAAAGTCATAAAAGAAACACAAAACCACTTAAGGAAAGCCCAGGTTTCCATGGTGCATGTGTGTGTTTGGAGCAACTAATGGTTCCTGCAAAGCCAAATGCTTCTCTTGTGGTTTGCAATAATCCCGTGGGTGTGTTGCTGTGAGTATGGGCTCTAAGCTGGAGACCTGCAGTGGGTTAGAAATGGTTCGTTGCTTCTGAATGGAAAATACTAAAAGCATGAAGTATGTGATAATTTTGTGGGTTGGGATGGATGGTATGGCCAGTAAAAGGAATTAAAACCCCCATAATTATTACTGCATTTATGAGTGGCACATTCTGTGGTCTTATTCTCGTCCTTTATCTGCCAGTGACCACAACCAGTGAGTTCCTCCTTGCAGTATATTTTATTTATCCGAAGTGCCAAACCCCAGTTCCTGATACACTGGAGTGTTGGTGGTTCTGAATTGCTGAAGAGACCTTTTAATTCTCCTCAGACCTGGAGGATGGGATGGAGAGGCCAAAGGGCAGAGTCTGCTAATAATCCTTTATTCCTGAGGAGGCAGAGACTCTGCTCTGGCTGTCCATGTGTGGCTTCCCTGGGAGGGAGAGTGGTGGGTTAATGCTCTGCACATCATTTAGTTCCTTGAAAAGGAATCTTTACCCAGAATCTAATCCATGATAAACATTTTCCACACTTGTTTTTGGTTTGGGAGCAAAGGGGTTGTGTGTGGAGGAGGAGGCATGTGTGGGGGTTTTTAAGGATAAAAGTTTCCATTTTCACCCACGTTGAAGTTCAGCTTTTTCTCCTGGCCAGCAGCAGATCTGACCTCTCGCTGTCATTTGTGCATATGATCAATTTATGCAAATAGCAGCCACATTTGTATGCTGGGCTGTTCTGCAGCACAGCAATGTGTGGTATTCAGCTGCAGGAAAAGAGCACTGGCACAGGGCAGATGCTCTTATAACTTTGCATCATTTAATTACTGCTGCTGCTGCTGAATGATCTCGTGTTTTACCCTGCCCTGACCTCAGTGGTTCACTGAATGAAACCAAGAGCAATTAGAAAATGAGAGTTTCTGGGTGGCATCACGAAGTCAGGAATTGAAGCCTAATGAAGCTGAAGAGAGTTTCCTCACTGGCTTTAGTGAGTTTTGGACTGGATGTGATCAGTAGCGTATGGGAGATGTCTGTAGTCATGGTAAGAGGTTAAGGAACATGTATCTCCTTGGAATTAATCCTCTGAGGTTGCTCCAGTAAATAGTTCTGTACCAGTGGCAGTAATGAAGTTTTTCTTGCAGCTCTCTCCACTGAGGAATCTGGTCTGCCTTGCAATGTTTGAACTCACTTGAAAAAGTGGATTATTTTTTCAGATGAGGTACTAACATGAATGTTTCTTTTATCTAGTCTCCTGGTTTCCCAGAATCTGTGGGAACTTCTGTCACATTTAGTAAAATACTGGCCAAGAGGTTCCTTTTGCAGGATGAGGGAGGTGGAGGACACTGAGCAGGAGACATTCAGGTGGAAAGCTCAGTGGGATTTTCCTATAAAGTCTGTGTTACCTTTCAAGGTGCATCCAGTCAATTCAGAATGGGCTGCAGTCTTGGGAAAAGCATCCCAGGGAGCTGGTCACTCTTGATTTGGGATTTATTTCCCCAAGAAATGGGCCTGTCCACCAAGTGTTTGTTGTAATAAGACAAACCCATGCGTGGGAAGCCTGTTTACCCAAAGAGTGAAAGTTTGATAACAGGTGTTCATTAATTCACTTGTCTTTCACACTCCTTTTCTCTTCCCTTTCCCTTCCACCCCTTCCAGATCTACCAGGAAGTTGAGCTCTTTATTTTCTCTGCCACTGCCTGTGTCCAGCAGGAATGCAGGAGCTGCCACTGCAGTGCCTCAGGGCAGACAGTGCTGAGGTCCCTTTCTCCACGGGAATTCCAGGCCAGCTCTGATGTGAGGGCAGTGAGCTGGGGGCTTGGGGAGCAGCATTTCCATGGAACAGGCACCACTGCATCTCTCCTCTTCATGCTTTTCAAAAAATACCATCTCCAACTAAGCTGCTCACTGGTCCGTGTCTCTTAACAAGCCCTGGTAGTAACAGTAGCTGTAAATGGCATTTTTTAGCAGGTTTTTTGGTCCAGTGGCTCTGAGAGAGACTTGTGTGTTTTCAGAGTCCCACAGTCAGAGCTCTGCGTGTCCCAGGAGCTCGTTCCTCTCGCAGTCTGTTCTGACTGCCTGACTTGCTCCCATGGCAATGGGATGATTGCAAGGTTTTCAGCTAAAGGCCGTGTTTCCAAATGTCTCCTGTGTCCTGGAAGCTTTTGGTTATGGATCAAGGCCAGGCTGGACGGGGCTTGGAGCAACCTGGGCTAGTGGAGGGGAGTTGGAGTTGGATGATTTTAAGGTCCCTTCCAACCCAAACCTTTTAATGATATTTATGCTGCTAATTTTGCCCTTCATTTTTAACTAAAACTTTCTCTCACGAGGAGGTGACCTGAAAGGCAACCTCTCCTGCCTCTCTGCAAATATCCTATTATATTAAGCTTAGTGGAAATTTGGAAATAGGTTTTTTTATGACCAGAAGACCCTCATTGCCTTTCCAGACAATCTCACAGCAACTTCCCTCCTTCACAGTGCACCTGCCTGGAGTTGTGTGAGTCTGTATTTATAACCAGAGAGAATGGATTGAGGGCTTAGTTGTAACAAATGGATTTTACATTTCATACCATCAGTTTTTTCCCCCGGTAATGGTGTGTCCTTAATCTTGTCAGAGACAAGCACCCAAAAGATTAAGGGTTTAATTCTCTATACATCAAATTAACAGGGAAGTAGCAGAGCACTGTGAAGTAGCCTCATTAAGATGAGACAGAGGGATGAGCATGAAAAATGCCAGTTGTAAAGTCGAGAGTAATTTAGGAAGGGAAGGGAAGCAGAGCAGGACTTGGTGGTTTGCCCCTCTCTGACACCTGATGTTGTTCCACTCCCCTGTCACACACCACACCCTTTCTCATCTTTCCCAGCACTGGCTGTCTCCCCTGGGCCATCTCTGTGATGAATTGCCCTTCATCCCTCCCCTCATTGGCACAAGCCCCCCCTGCCCAGGCAGAGCCCTCCGTGGTGCCCAGTGCGGGTGCCCAGGCTGTGGGGCAGAGCTGGGGCACCCCGGGGAGGCTCTCACTGACCACGTTGCCCTTGCAGCTCCCCGATGGAAAGCTCTCTCCTTGCAAGTGTTCACACACAGCAGGTTTTTTCCTCCCTTGTTGTTATTTAGGAAGACATTTGTTCTGCAGTGTGGGATGCCAAGGTTTGCCCTCACTGGGGGCTGATTTTGGCCCTTTCACCTTTGCTGCCTCGGCTGTTTCTGAGTTAACAATATTCCCTTTTTCTTTCCAACAGTCTTGTGGATTCCTTCAGCAGTTCTGGCACACACTCTGCAATAATTTTTGTTCCTTTTGTTCCTTGACGTGGTATCACTAAGCAGCAATGCAGCTGTGCCTAACCCAGGTCATAACTCAGTGCTTTCTGTGGTTTAATATTCTTATTTTCCAGGCGGTTTTACTGTCTCCCCAGTGTTTCTGATATATACTGGCTAATTTAATTTTGCTCCTATTTTATTTAGTCTGTAATTCTGTTGTTGATTTTTTTCCCTTGCCCATTGTTTACATCAGTTTTTTAATTTTTTTGTATTTTCCATGTGACCTCCTCCACTTTCCTTTCAACCAAATCATGTGCGTGCGTATCATGTGACTTTGTCATGTGGCTTGCATGGTGCTGATGATGTCGTCCTCGCTGGTGAACAGAAGGTAAAACACTTTGTTCTGATTGGTTGCCTAGATTTGGGGTGAGGATTCCCCCCCCGGGGAATCGCTGACCAGGGAGCTCCAAATTGCATCAACCCAAAAAATCCTCCCACGAGCCCTTTTGGAGAAGTTGCTGCATGTGAAGGACTCGACTCCTGCATTAACTCAGCTCCAGTCTCCTGCTTGGGAAAAAACCCTGAAGGAAAAACCAAGGCAAAAATCCCGTGGCTCAGTCATTTGCTTCTTCACTCTCAGAGAGCAACAAGGAGCTGTCCTAGGGAGGTTCTGGAACAGCCATGGCCAAAATCCTTCTGGCTCTCAGGGTGCCAACCACACGCTGGTGTTTGGTGGGGGATTGTGGCTCAACCCCTGGCAATGCCATCTCTCCTCTTGCTTTAGCAGCGTTTTGACCCTGTGCAATATACATTTGTACACACATTGACACTGTGCATGTTCAGTAGCCTTCCAAAATAACCATAAATTCCCCATCTCTGAAATCATCTTATTGGGAATGCGTGTCTCACTGGGATTTAGGAAATCATTTTTTTCTATTGTGAGTTAAACTTAGCTAGAGTGGGAACTATACTATAAAATACTGTATATATATATACTGCAATACATACATAATGCCATATGTAATGTATGTACTACAAAGTAGCACACACAGAGTGCATGGTGGGAGCTCCACCTCACCCAGTTTCCATCAGAGGGGCTGTTGCACCTTTCTCGCCAGAGCTCCTCGTTCCTCCCACTGAGTGTTTGGGAGCCTGGCAAGGATTTAACCTGAGCTCGGGTGGCAGGAGGTGCTGATCTCTGTGACATCAAGAAGCAAATGACTGACCCTTGGTGGAGATGGAATCAGTCTCCAAGGAGAGTGTGTGGCAGTGAAACAATTTCTGCAGCATTGTGATTTTTACTCCATTTAATGCTCTGCATCATCTAAAGGGGGGGAGGGAGGGAAACTCTTCTGCTGCCCCAGCTCAACGAGGAATTGTGAAAACCAGGAAGCAATTGGCTCTTTTCAACCTGTGAATTCTGAAATCACCTCATTGTCCTCAACCACCACCAGGAAAGGATTTAGGCTGGGGTTTGCCAGGAAAACAAAACTAACACCAGTAACCTTCCCACATGACTGCATGCACAGAGGAAACCCCTCTTCCCCGGGTCTCTTCCCTCCCTGGTCCCAATCCAGGAGGATTGAAGACTTGGTTGTCTCGTTTTTGCATGTTTTTTGTTCCTTATTTTTCGACTGTTGGTGTTTGCTTCTCTTGTGTGCATTCTGCAACCTCCCAGCCTGTTCTTCCTCAGTGTATTTACCACTCGTGGAGACTTGCCCCGATGTCTCTTTCCACTTGTGACTCCGTAGGTCACAATCTAGTCCTGTTTACACGATGGGCAAAGACTGCAGTAATCAGCTTGTTCCTCCTGCAGGAATTACCATCAACAGCAGTTTGTATCTCTAAGCACAGCAAGGATGCAGGATCTTTCCTTGGTGCCAGGATTTAGGCTCAGTCTAAAGTGCTGCAGTGCCTGGTAACCAGACTGAGCTGCTTTCCAAGGTGGGCAGAGGAGAGATGTGGTGAAAGGTCTCTCACCTGCACTGCTGTCACTTCTGGGGTCCAGCTCACGTTGAGTGCTCTGGGACCAGAGAAAAATTGTGCTTATTTTTTGATGTTCTCTCCCCAGCTGAAGTTTTCCCTACAGCTGCATCCACTCCTGGTGCTTGTGGCACCCTCTGAAAACCAGGTAATAAAAACCAGGTTCTGAAATGCAGCTACATCAGACTGGTATTGGGCCAAGGAAGCACTGAATATAAACTGAACAGTGCAAGGATCCCAGGAACCATTTACTGCTTCCCTGCAGCTGGAGATTATTGGTGTTAATGGCTTAGCAGGAGTGGGTGAAAAGCCCTTTGAAAATGTGATGGCTCAGAGCAGTGCCCTGTGGGAGAGCCTGCAGGTAGGGATTCAGCCTTTGGGAGCCTCCAGAAAAGCCCTTATTTCATGTGCAGTCGGTCAGATTCATTCTGAGTCACATCTGGAGCCCAAAGAAGGGATGTGTGAGCTTCCCACTGCATTGCCAGGCTGTGTGCCCTGCCAGGGCAGTGCCAGCATCAGCCACACTCCATGCAGGGACTGTCCTGCTTCCTCAGCAGAGCAAAGCACTGGGTGGTTCCTTTCTGAAGGTTCAGCCTGGTTGCTGGGAGAGGAAGACACATCTGTTGGCTTCTCCCATGGGTAATGCACCTATCTGGATTGCTTTTTCCCTGGAGGGTGTCGTGTGGGTGAAGTTTAAATCTGGCTTAGGATAAATCCCCCAGCACTGTGGATGCCCAAGGTCCTGCCTCCCTGCTCCTGCAGATCTTTGTGAAACACTGATACAGAACTCTGGCATTGTGGAGCTGTTTACTCTCCCTAAGCCAAGATCACTTGATCAGCCAAGATCAGGGGGTTTTATGGAACATGAAGACTGGAAAATGCCCCCGAGAAGGGTGGAAGTGGCTGATTTCTGCAGAGTGCCCAGTGAGCTCAGTGTAAACGGGAGATCTCCAGGCATGAGGCACCCCCTGTAATGCTCTTTGCTTTTCAGCCCCCGTGCTGTAGGGAGGATGCATGTCTGTGAGCATGAGCTGCCTCTCTAACCTCCTGATGACAACCTTCTCTCTTCAGCTACTGACATTTTCACTCATTATAGGGCTGCTGATTCTGCTGGACTAAACTTTTCCCACTAAACTTCTTCCTCCTTTCTTTGACACACTAACCCATTTTTAATTTTGCAGCCCTGTCCTCTGGATTACATCCACCTGCATAAGAGAAATGAAATGCCATGTAATTATGGAGGGAACACTGAAGTGTTTTCACCAAGGCTTGCACTGCTCCACCTGTTGGGTTTCAGCCCTTAGGGGAGTGGTGTGTGTTCTCCTGCTTGAATGTTTCTCAGAGCAGAAGTGAGTTTTAAGTGTTGGGGAGGGAAGGAATCAAGAGCTAGATGCCAGATAATTCAAAGTGAAGAAAAGTTTCAGCAGGGAAGGTAATTAATTGTGGCAGTGGCTGTGTCTGAACTACAGCAGCATCTCTGACATTTAAAATCAAGAACGAGCATCTTTTCAAAGGATGTTCCTATTAGTCTTGGTGCTCAATCACTGGGAAAAATCCAACCTGTGTTAGATAAAAGGTCAGATTCTCTAAGTACAGTGTTCCCTTATCACTTCAAATCCTCTACTTATTGCTAATTATCTCTCTGAGGGGAGGATGGGAAGGAGCACTGAGGAGTTGCTGATCCTGTGCTGTGCAGGTGTCACACATTCCCCACAGACGTGGCAGGAGTTGAGCTTTGCTGCTTGGAAATGTCCCTGCAGTGGCTCAGGGTCCAGCCAGACCAGTGGCTGTGGGTTCCCTGTTACTGGGAACTGGTTTCTGGTGTGAAAAAGGACAGAACCAGACATTTGCTTCTGGGTTTGTGTAATTAGTGGTGAATCATTATTGCAGAACAGCTTCTTCAACTCAACAAGCCAAACCCAGTGAATTTGTGGTGATGTTTTTCTTTTAGGATTGAGGAAAGAAAAAAACTATAAATTGCTTGGTTAATCTGATATGTCCAAGGGTGGGATCCAGCTCTGGAGTGTGGGAGCCTTGTAATGAGGATACAGGCAGAGCAAGGATTTGGAAAAGCAAAATACAAGCTGGAAAAAGGGAGAGTTGCCTCTGTACATCCTTGAGAGCAGTTGGTGTGCTGTGAAACACAAATGTGTGTGTCTCACATCTGGGTATCCATGGATGGTAATTGCCTTCTTGGAACAGCTGGTGTGTTACAGCCTGTGATAGTGTGCAAGAAAATGGAATTAATCCTGAATTACTGTGTCAGCCCAAGTCTTGCAGTTTTCTCATTGGTATTTCACCAAAGAAAATGTGCTCAAATTCTTTCTTTAGGCAGGAAAGAGGAGGGGGAAGGGCTTCAAATTACTAATGCAGATCAACTTTTGAGTTATATTGGAAGATGAACCTTTCTGTGGCCAGTCAGAAACACGTGTGCTTTCCATTAGTAGCTGAATGCAAATGCAGACAGAACAGATTTAGAATAGAGGATGTTTTTTGGGTTGATTTTAGTACTACTGGCTTATTATTTCCTTTCCCTTTTAGTAGTACTCAACAGAAATAAGTCTTTTAAAAAGTTTTATTCTCAGCAACAGGCTGAGCTTTTAAAAAGTCTCAAATGTTACTTCAGCATCCTGATTTTGTTCTCATTTGCTCACGCTGAGGCTCTCGGGTTGCAGATCTCACTGTTGCAGAGTTTTGGGGTTGTTCTTTGTGGGGTGCATTGAGAACTGGATCATTTGTGAGCTGTTTCACCTCCCTTTGTGTGTGTGTGTGTTCAGGAGAGCCCTTTGCCCAAACCACAGGTGGCCCTGCAGGTAAAGCCAGAGGTGCTGGGGCAGAAGCAGAGCCAGAACAGTGAGGTGTGTGCTCAGCATTAGCAAACCTGGGCTGAAAACATTCAGGGAGGGGATTTGGATTGAAGGTGCTGGAGTTGCCAAGGGCAGCTCATCTGTCAGTGATGGGTTTGCTCAAATTTACCTGTAAAGAAATTGGGCAGAACAGCCCAGTTCTCCACAGGGGGAGGAGGGGTGTACATGTGGACTCACACAAACTGTGCAGTGGACTTGGAGAGCAGAGGTGCAGGAAGGAAGTGCTGGGACTGGGGAACTTGTTCTTATGGAGGAATTGAGTAGAAAAGCAGTGTGGGAGCCATGGATTGCAAGGATGTGGTTGCAAATCTCAAGCAAATGACATTTCCACTTTCTGCTGATGGCAGGGGTGCAAATTGGGGTGGTCATTACACAAGAGTGAAGGTGTCTGATTCTCTCCAGCCTGTGATAGTTACACCAGAGCTGAGAGAAAATGTGCTGTGGGATTCTGCTCTGTTTTTTCCACACTGATTTAAGTGAATCTCTGGTCCAGCCACTCAAAAACCTGAACAGCTTTCAAAGTGCAGACACAGATCTGCATGAGAGGAACAGTGTCCCTTTTCTGCAGTGCTCTTTACATCCACATTCCACAGGAGCAGCCTGTTTGCCACACACCCCACCTTGATGTTTTCCAGGTGTTTCACATCAGGTTGTACAACAAAAAAAATAGAGGGGAACTGGTCATTGCTCCAGGATATTCTTGGGGAAGGGAGGGCTCTTTTCCACTCAGCTTCTGCTTCCAGCACACACCAAAATGGGAACTTGTGTTGGTGAAACAAACTACCAAATGCAAGAAATCCCTGGGTGTGGTGCCCCAGACAAACAGTGTCCTGTGTCTGGGTGAGGATGGCACTGATACCCGGAGTGTTACAAAGTGGGGGTTTTTCTGGTTTTGATGATTCTTTCTCCCTGATGAACAATTTTTAACCAATAAAGCCGAATGCCCCGTTGTTTCAGGGGAACCCAGCGCCCCCAAACTGGAAGGTCACATAGGAGAGGATGGCAACTCCATCAAAGTGAACGTCATCAAGCAGGATGATGGTGGCTCCCCAATCAGACACTACCTGATCAAGTACAAAGCTGTAAGTATGACACACCCAGCCTGGTCTGTGCTCACTGGGCAGGCACACAGCCCTAAAGCTGGGATCTTGTAGGCTAGGCCTGTGTGGGAATAGAATGGGAGTGGGAAGTTAGGCCAGACCTGTGTTAAGAGCTAAATCTTTGTCACTCAAATTTGGTGTATTAAGATATATAAGAATACATATATACAGAAGTTGCAGCTTTTTCCCTCTGAAAGTGGACTAATGATGGGGCAAAAATGAGAGGAGGAATGAGGGATTTTCTTCAGGTGTGATACTGCAGAAAACAGGATTTTGAGCAAGAGAGAGGCTGCTTTGCCTCCCTTGTCCCCTCCACTTAGAGCCAACAGCACATGGTGTTTTCACAGAATAGCTGGGGGTGGAAGGGACCTCAGGAGATCATCCAGTGCCAGGCAGGGTCACCTGGAGCAGGTGACACAGGAACATGTCCAAGTGGGTTTGGGATGTCTCCATAAAGGGAGACAGCTGGGCAGCTGCTCCAGTGCTCTGCCACCCTCCATGGGAAGAAGTTCTTCCTCATGTCGAGGTGGAACTCCTTGTGTTTTAGTTTATGGCCACTGCTCCTCATGCTGTTGCTGGGCATCACCAAAAAGAGTCTGAGAACATCCTTGGAGATATCCATATGGATTGGTGGCATCCAGATGTGCTGCTCTGCACGAGCTGAGGGCTGTGTGCATGTCCCACAATGATGTCCCACCTCAGAGCCCCCCAGGCTGGCTCCTGACTCTGTGCTGTGCTCTCTCCCACCATGAGCCACCTCAGAGCCCCCC
>VXBX01005009.1:586012-603920 GCA_013400415.1 Scytalopus superciliaris
AGGCTGGCTCCTGACTGTTCTGTGCTCTCTCCCACCATGAGCCACCTCAGAGCCCCCCAGGCTGGCTCCTGACTCTGTGCTGTGCTCTCTCCCTGCCTGTCCCTGCTCTGCAGAAGCACTCCTCAGAGTGGAAGCCGGAGATCAGGCTCCCCTCGGGCAGCGACCACGTCATGCTCAAGTCCCTGGACTGGAACGCCGACTACGAGGTCTATGTGATAGCAGAGAACCAGCAGGGCAAATCCAAACCTGCTCACTACGCCTTCAGGACGTCTGCCCAGCCCACTGTCATCCCAGGTACGCCCAGCACCAGCTTTTCCATTGTTCTCTGCTTCCAATTAATGCCACAGTGCTGCATCCTTTAATGTGCCTGAGTAACCCTGACAACTTGCTTGCTTCGAGCCCATTTATCACGGTTGGTTCCCCATCCAAAGCTTAGTTCTGGCCTGAGTGTACATACACTGTCTGTGTTACAGTATGTACAGCACCAGCAGGGCTGTTGGGAGTGCTCCTGGCAAACCCCTGGCTCGCTGTTTACAGGGAATGTTGGCTTGTGTGGGTCGGGATTGCCACTCAGCAAGTGGGACTCCCATTTTAAACTCTTTTCAGAGGTGTGGGGCAATCTGCAGTCACAACGCAGATTTCCCTCCCAAATCTGCTCTGGGCTTGCTTTTACTGCTTGTTTGTCCATCCAGCTCAGCCTTTGGAGAAATAAAGGCATAAGGAGTTTGCTAGTGGTTGGGAAAGGAGACAGTGAAATTCTTTTTCTGAAGGGTTGGTGGTTTTTTTTTTTTTTTTAAATTAAATAAAATGGAGGTCAAATTATCAAATTTCAGTAATTTTCAAACAGCACTGGTTGAATGTTGAGGAGGGCATTAGGAAAAATAACAAGCATTAGAATGATGCTGGAAGTTCTTGTTTAAGACAGACTTTACTTTCTAGTGTGCTTCAAAAGTGAGGTTTAATGATAATTGCTACAAAAACCAAGCAGAACCATCAACTGAGATGCAGGAATTGAGTAATTCACTGCAAGGTGTTGAAAGGCCAGTCAGTATTTCTTTTCTACACGTGGACATTTTGAAATGAAATGGGTGGGGGAAGTGCACACAAAGAAAACCACAAGATGAAATTCTGGGCTGTGTGTACGTTAAAGTTGTGCTGGTTAGACAGATGAGTTGAAGATGTGATGAGTCAGTCAGGTCCTCACTGCACAGCCAGAGTTCATGCCAGTCCATACTGAGGGCAGTGATTTGGTTTCATTCTGTCTTCTGGATTAACTCAGTCTCGTGCTTTTCCTTCAGAACAACTATTTTCCTTCCCTTGCCCTGAGAATTCAAGCCCTTGCTCTGCCCCTTCCTTTGCCCACTCCCTCCCTGGCTGAAGGAGACCTTGTGCAGTGTGAATGCTGAAATCCCACTGGGTGAAGGCAGATAATGATTTGTTAAGCATACAAATGAGTGACCTAGTTGGGCTGGGCTTGGAAAATGTGTATGGTAGGGAGGAGGAGGGAAATAGGGAAAAAGAGAGGCTTGGGGAGGGGGGGGTGTTTGTACAAGGCTGGAGTTTTGGGTGGAAGAACCCTCAGTAACTTCATTAAGCAACTTACTCTCTGATTCTCATTTTCAACAGCTCTCATACTTACTCCCCTCACACATTTGAAGGACAACTGTGGCTGATGTGGCAGCAGAAAGTGAGGGTAACTTGGCACAGGGTGCCCTGGGGTCAGTTCAGGGCTGAACAGCCAAACACCGAGGCTGGAACAGCAGCAAGTGGTTCCTTTGCACTGGGATGTGTCTCCCCAGTTAAGTTACAAGCACTGATCGGTCTTTTTGTTCCACCACAGTCCTTTGTGTGCAGCCACTCTTGGTTTCTTGTGCTGGTGTTTTATTTTGGCCTCTGTCACATGCCCAATGGGACAACAAAGCCACTGGGAGGTCTTGCATGGGTGTATCAGCCAAGTTTGGGAGTGCTGTTGCCTCTGGATTGTGCTGTAGTCCGTGGCAATGGGAGGATTAACAAACCCAAATGCCACTGAGCCCTTTAAATCCAGCAGTGACATGGGCAGGGACCCTCTGAAACACGGGCAGAAAAGCCCAGTTTGCTATCAAAGGTGAAACCTTTGGTCCTCTCTGGAGTGATTCCTCCCTCAGTCTGGTTTGGAGCATAGGTGGAACCAGGATTTGAGGCTGCCACTCCAATGTGGCACTTGGAAAAGCAGGTTTTGGCAGTGCAGATGTGCTGCAGGATTGACCCAACAGCTGGATGGTGCTGGGAGAGCCCTGGGCAGTGACATCATTAGTGCTGGGGTTGTGGCTGTTTCTCTTGGTTTGTTGTCATTTTGGCCTTCCAAGGCCCTCTGGTTCCCTGAGCTGATCCCCAAGCTAATAGCATGGAGGAGTTTATTTCCAGGGAGCAGCCCAGGGGCTCTGGTGCCAAACTGCAGCAGGGGACAGGCTCTGTGTGTTCCTTCCCTTCCCTTCAGCACCTCTTGTTGATTTGGTGGCATTTTGCTTTTCCATTTTGGGCTCAGAAGGAGCTGCAGAGGGGGAGTCAGAGCCAGTGCCTCTAACATGGCATTGCCAGCAATAGCTGGGAGTTCCCTGCAGACAAAATGTGTGTTTATCACGTGGAGTCCTTTGTTACCATCACCTGTACAGTGTCCTCAGAGTGGCTGGAAGGAGAAGGGTGTTATTTGCAGTAATAATAATGATAATAGTCGCATTGGAGTAGTTGAAAAGCAGCTGAAGGGAAAAGTCAGTGTATTCTTGAAGAGCTTGGTGCTCCTTCAGGGTTTTAGTCACCTGGATCTCTGTCCAAGTCCAGACTTTGGGGCAGGGCTTGGCCAGGCAGGTGGATTCTCTGCTACACAAGAGCTTTTCTTCTCTCTGGTTTTCACATGTAAAAGGCAGCGTTGTCCTTTCAAATACCAGATAACCATTTTCTTGTGTTTCTCGCTGAGCCTTCTGTTCCATCATTTTTAATCTCATTTGCTTGCAAACCCCCTCAACCCTGCCTTGGTCCCTGCTCTGCAGCTTTGGGCTTTGCTGAGCTTCTGACCCAGCCCTTTTGTTGTGAATGTGCTGATCCTTGAACCCCCGAGCCATTTTAATTTACAAAATTAAATAGACCTTGGATTCTTATGTTTTTCTATATTTATGACCTAATTTTTTTTATCTATTTTTCTCTCTTTCTCTCTCTCTCTTTCTTTCTTTTTTTTCTTCCTCCTCCTTTCTTCCCTCCCCTCTCCCTTTTTTTCCCCCCCTTACCCTTTCCTATGTCTGTCGTCATACATGTCACCTTGGATCTCACGGGACACATCCACGCTTGCCACATGCACCAAATTTGTTTTTAAACAACCATATTTCCCCCTCCTGGGAACCATTGTCTGGCACCTGCAGCGACCTTGGGAAGTCCATCAGCGTCGTCCTCCTTTGTTTCATTGCTTCTCTCTGCAGTGACTCTGCTTTTGCTCTGTTAGACACTTAAAAAAAAAGAAAAAGAAATAAAATAAAGCAATATTTGCTTGAAAAGGTCCCACCACGGTGTGAAAGCAGATAACTTTGCTTCAGAGGATCATGTCAGTTCAGAGAAAAAAAAAAAAAAAAAGAAACAAACACAGAACACTTTAAAAAAAAATGTTTCATTTGAAAGTCAGTATTTTGTAACAAGGAAAAAAAAAAGGTTTAAAGCCGAGTTTTTTCTCTTTAACATTTTTTTTTGTTACTTGTAATGAATTTGCCCTTTTTAATGGATGTAAAGAAAGAATTTTTTGGTGTTGTTTGCTTGCTGTTTCCATCAAAGGAAGGTACAATGGTTGAAAGCCTGTAAGAGTCTGCTTTTTACTGATTTCTCTGCACATCTGGTGCCGATCATCACTGCCTTGTGCAAAAGCTTTCTGTAAAGCCCCAGCCACAAGTCTGAACCCACAGACTCTAAAAAAGACCACGAAGAGTTTTGTTTTTTTCAGAGACCATCCTGCTGATTGCCCGAGTGTCTCTGGGGGCTTTTGCATGTGGATTCAAATTTCTGGCCATTGGAAGGTTCTCCTGATGTGCTGGGCTGACTAGAAACATCTGGTGGGAATGAGCCTGAAGAGATTGCAGTTTGCCTCCTCTGTGGCTGAATCCTTGAGCCCCCCTTGGCCCCTCGTGGGCAGTCAGGCAGCTGCTGGCCATGGGGCAGCCCCCGAACACACGGGTTTGCACTGGATGCTTGTCTAACACCTCCTGGTTCCCCCCACTGCTGTGTTTCCAACCTCACAGAGGTCCCTTTCCTCGCTGTTTTAACAGAAAAGCTTAGCTTGGATGGAGTGACCTGACCAGCTAAATTATTATTGCTACTGATCCTTAATCATATTCCTGGTTTAATTGTGCATGTGACACTGCCAGGCAGGATTAATCCATGGTGTAAACCGGTGCATCTCTGTTACCAACCTCTGTGTGTTGCATTTCGTTGAACAAATTACTTACTTAAAAAAAACCAAACCCAAACAACCCAAAACACCCCCCACCACCACCCCAAAACCCCCCCAACAACAAACCCAGTGCCCCTCCTGGATTTTCTCTGTGGCAGGAAATCCTTTTGGCTCTGATGGTCTTCTCTAAATGGGGTCTCTCCCCTTTGGGTCTCTCTTTTCTGAGAGGGCCTGAAGTTGCCAGGGATGAAATTGTTGACTGAGTTGTTGAACTGCCTGTGCAGAATGTCTCACATACTCCCAGTTGGATGGGATTAATCCTTCTAACAGAATTCCAACAGGGACAAACAAAACCCTGCCCTCAGTCGTGTCTAACTCTGCGTTTCATGCTCTGCACATAAATCTCTGCTGTGTTTATTCAGACCTTGTTCATTATGATCTGTGAACTGCTTTTCTATCTAAATTATAAACGAAAACTTGGTGCAGGTGTTGCACATAAAAGCCTGTGGATTTCTCTTTTTTAAAAAAAAAAAAAACAAACAACCTAATTTCCAATGTTTTAGGGGGTAGAAAATGTGTTAGACCTTTTGAGTTACACCTTACTGTCACTGAAGAGTAAATCACTGTAAAGTGATTACAGCAAAGGAATCAGAGTATTAAAAACCAGTGTGATTTCCCCTATTAACTGAATTAATTAAGTCCATTTGTATATCTGATACCAGCTTTTTGTGAGTTTACCCCTATCCACAGAGGGAGGTTTTTAGCTGAGGCTGATACACCTCACCCACATCACAGCTATTAAAATTATCCTGCTAAATGACTTTACAGGGTGGTGTGGAGAGGTTGTTCTGTCCGAGGAGAGGTGCCTTAGGGCAGGGGGGTTTGAGGGGCTCCTCTATCAGACAGATAGATGAGAGATCATTTATGTGGCTGAAGTTACTTAAAATTAATCCCACACTCAACAGCAAACAGGAATCTGGTCAGCATGGGATATACACAAAAAGGGCTGCTTTGTGTCTGGAAAAATAAGCAGCATAACTGAATTTTTACCACTAATTGATGCGGATTTCTAATATGCCACATTCTAGAAGGAGGTTGGATCCTTGAGCTCTGACAGTCCATGCTGGGCAATGCCTTATTCCTGACAGAAGTAAAACAAAATGAAATGAGCAGAGGAGTCAGTTCTCTTTTCTCAGAGGAGACACAGATTGAGGTCTGGAACCAGAAGATGCTCCCACAGTCAGATTCCCACCAGGATGAGCTGCAGTTGTCCACACCCTCCCAGGCTCTGCTGGTTAAGAAGTTTTTTACCTTAAATCTTTTCAAATGACTCTCTCCTGACTCTTGGAGCTGGGGGGGAGGGAGGAGCAGGCGCTGAGGTGTGAGCATTGCAGAGGTCACACCACGGAGCAGCTGTTCAGATTTAGAGCCTCTTTTATTCCTGAAAAGGGGATCTTTCGTGTCCCTCTTTCCCGTTTGCATCCAGCCTGGAAAATTGAGGGGTTTGGGGTGACCTAATGGTGGCCTTCCAGTACCTGAAGGGGCTATGGGAAGGATGGAGAGAGACTGTTGACAGGGGCTGGAGTGGCAGGACACTGGGAATGGGTTCCCACTGCCAGAGGGCAGGGATAGATGGGATATTGGGAAGGAATCCTTCCCTGGGAGGGTGGGCAGGCCCTGGCACAGGTTGGGCAGAGAAGCTGTGGCTGCCCCTGGATCCCTGGAAGGGGCCAAAGCCCAGGCTGGAGCAACCTGGGCTAGTGGAAGGTGTCCCTGCCCATGGCAGGGGCTGGGAATGAATGAACTCCAAGGTCCCTTCCAACCCAGCCCATCCTGGGATTCTGTGATGTGATGATACTCCCTTTCTCATCCTTGGGAAGGGAGTTGATCACAGGGAAGTATCACCCTGAGGTGACAATCCAGCAGGAGCTCAGGGGTGGGTTTGGGAGGTGTCCCTGTCCTGGAAGGAGGGCTCTGTTTGTGCTGCCAGGGGCTCAGACACGGAGTGTGACCCTCGGGGTCTGTCCCTGGCACAGCTCCTGGCACTGGGGGCACGAGGGGCTGCACGTCCCTTCTGCCACCCCGGGGGGCTCTGAGGGAGAGGGGGCTGCACATCCTGCCACCCTTATTGCACAGGAACTTTGAAGCCTTTCCGAATTCAAGCTGTTGGCATCCCCTGAGAACAAAGAGCTTCCCTCCTGGGTTCTGGTTTGGGGTGGTTTTTTTGGTTCGTTTTTCTCCTCCCGCGTGAAATGAATTTTTTGTTTGTTTCGTTTCATCTTCTTTCTTTCTGCCAAATATTGTGGGACCTTTGAAATGCCTGGAGTCAGACCTGCTCCTCTCCATCCCTTTTTGTCTCTTTGTCTGCCTGTGCCTGAACATTCCCTAGCTGAGACCCCCCCCAGGAAGACACAGCTGAGCTCTCTCTGACAGGGCACGTCTGTACAACTGAGCTGCAGAAAGTCCAATCCACGGGTCATTTTGTTGTGCACTGTAAAATAAGGGGGTTAGCAAAGCCACTCTTGCAGGAAGCTCATTTTCCATTGGAAAAAAAATAATAATTTGCAATTAATAAATTCTTCACTTCTTTAGAATTGAGGACTCCAGAAGTTTTTTAATTGTTTTGTGTTTCCTTATTTAACTTGTGGGAATATTATTGCTCTTAGTCCTGAGAATAGAAAAAGGGGATTAATGGAAAGGTTGAATGTGCTCTGGATCAGGTCAGAAATGTCCAATATGTATTTATTACACATCCCCTCATACAGCCCAGCTGGTGCCCAACAGCCTATTTATTTATACATTTCTGTTCTACACAGCCCCCAGCAAACTCTTTAGGGATGTCTAAATATTAGTTTCATTCAATACAACAGAAATTCTGCTTATAGGACGGAGTGAACAGTTCTTAAAAGTATTTGCAGATCAGTTGAATTTAATCAGATGTGACAGTCTGTGGACATGAATGATACACCACCTGCTTTTCTGCACTTTGTAGCTACAGCAAAATTCCTCTGCAAAATATATAGAGGGAAAAGAAATGCAGCACCAACAGCCTCCAAGTTCAGGGGGTCATAAAGGATTCTTACATTATTCTTCCTTATTGCTGGGCTCTGAAGGATTTGGAATATCAATTCATGTCATGATTTAGAACTTAGAAAACCACAACTAGTGGAAGAGGTTTGGAAGTTACTGAAAATTGCAGGGCTTTGTTACTAGCCCAAAAAACCCCCTCAAATTGCAGGCAATTACCTTGGCCCAGTTTGATTGTCTGAAATGAGAATAGCACAAGAACAAGGGCATTTCTCTGCAGATTTGCCCTGGCCCTCCCCCCCTCCATCCTCTCCCTCCTGGAGGGGCAGAGCAGGGAGGAGAATGGTCTGGAAGGGAGGGGGGGCTGTACCTGTTGAGTGGCTCTGCTTTGGGTGTCAGAGAGATCAGGGTTGTTTTGTGGCCCTCAGAGCAGAGTTTGGCTCTCTGGGAGTGGTGGAGCTGGGGGGGGGTTGGTGCCCCCCGTGCAGTGAGTCCCAAAATGAGGGGCAGAGACTCTGCTCCGGAGTGCAGCACAGTCACTGCAGCCTGGGTGCTCCTGGCAGTGTTGGGGATACAATTCCATGCATTATTCCTCTCCTGAGCCCACCCACCCTCTGTTTCCAGCTTTAGAACCCTTGTGTCTTCCCTCAGATAAAGTGCCTTTATTCTGAGTGCTGCTGTGCTGCACATGGGGCTGCAGTGCCCCAATTCATCCCTTTCTGAAGTTACCCTGAGTTTCCAAGGATTCATTACTTTAATTCCTCCCCCCTGACTGTGATATTTCCCTGATTCATCCGTGACTCACAGACAAGGTGTGGGCAAGACACAAAAAGGCTCTGGATGTGGTTTGTGCCACAGATCATTCCTGCCTTTGAGGGGCTTTTGGGTGACACTGCCAGCTCTTGTAAAAGCTGGGGGGGAGAGGAAGCAAAGAGCAGGACTCTGGTTTAATTGGAATTTTCCAGAAGATGTTTTCTAGCACATGGGAAGAGTCCAGCTGTCCCAGGATGAAAGATTTTGCCTCCCTCCAGCTCTGGTGACTGGGGTGAGGTGTGATTTGGAGGCACACAAGGAATTATTATCCTGCCTGGGATTATTTTCCTTAGTTCACCTTTAGGAGTCTGCCAAGGAGCTCCTTCCCAGGAAGGTGATGTAGATGAGAAGTTTGACACACCTTCAGCTTTTCCTCCAGGAGCTGCTGTGAACAGGAACACGTTAATTATTGAATAATTCACACAAGAATCCTGAATACATTAGAAGAGGGAAGATCCATGACCTGCTCACTCCCTGCACGGATCAGAGGGTGATTAATTCATTTAATTATGCAGGTTGCTGCAAGATGCTGGCAGGGGTCTGGGCTGTGGGACACGTGTTCTGCTGAGCAGGAAAGGGACTCGTGATCCCAGTGTCAGGCAGGTCCTCACAGTGGCTTTGAGATACTTTCCTCTTGGAGTCTGTGCTCCTTGGTACATCTCAGGGTCACAGAAGGAAGCAACACTTCCCTGCCTCAGGCTAAGGGTGTTCTGTCTCCTGTTTTGAAGCAAGAAAATGTGTGGCAGGGGCTGTGGCTCTGTCTGTGAGCCCTGGGAAGGATCTTTCCACCTGTCAAAGTCAGCATAAATGAGGGCAAAGGGAAAGAGGGGCTTTGCTGGGCATTTCTGCAAGGAAAAGATCACAGGGGTTTGGGGGTTGTGACATCCAGCAGTAAAAACATGCAGTAGAGATGACTAGAATTGCATCTTAATTGAAAGAAAAACCAAAATACTCCTGTGGATGGTGACAAGCATGGTGCTCTTGTCCAGCCGTGTCAGGAATCATCAGCTCTGTGTGAGGCACAAACCTTTGCTGAGGGCACAGTCCTGTTGTGAGGGGTAAATTCTGTGATGGCTGAGACTGACTGACAGGGTTTGGTACCTCTGAATAGGCGTTGAACTGGGTGAGCCACCAACAAAATGCTCTGCCTGCAGATGAGCAGCTTGGCAAGAATTAACTCTGAGTAAAAGGGGAACCAAAAGTGCCTGGTGTTCAGGGTGTGGCAGTAAGAGCCTGCTGGTTTTGTGGTGATCAAAGGCTTTGACAGGACCAGCTGATGTGTTTATCCACTGCCTGGTTCTAAGGAAACAGGAGTTTAGGAGCAGGTAGGAAGTTAAAGGCACTTCCCCTGGAGTTAGTGCTGTGTGGGCAGCCCCATAAAGTGCATTTCCTGAGCCTCCAGCACCACCTCTCACCTGCTGTCCCTTTGTCTCCTGGAAAAGACAAGGTATTTTTTTCTATTCTAAAGCTGGGGAAAGTGGTGGAGATTGGGTGTGGAGGAGCAGGAACCTGCTGGGGCCAGGGCAGGGTCAGCAGATCTGCTTATCTTTGCCATCTGCTCCCTCAGAAGGCTTTTGGGTTGGCTGTAGCTCAGCCCCAACACTGCTGAGCACTCCCTGGTGAGCTCAGCTGCCTCTGCATGAGCCGTGGACAGTGTCCCCCTCTCCAGTTCTGCAGAGCTGGCTCTTACCTGAGCTACAGGAGAGGGTTTAACTCCTTTTGGGTCACCACATAAGGAGCTCATCAGCTCTGAGGCCCCACAGGGACCACCCAGTGTTTTGTATCCCACCTGGGCGAGTCCTGCAGAATCACTTCCACTGGTTCCTGGGCCAGGCTGGCAGTGCCAAAGTCCCTCTGAACCCCAGACACAACCTGGAGGAGGTGGTGGAGGGCAGCAGGAGCCCTTTGGAGTCCCAGCTGGGTGTGTGCCACAGCAGAAGAGGTTACTGCTGTTTGCTTTCCAGGCTTTATCCCAGCTGAGATGGGAAAAGCCCTTCTAGGACCACAGGAATCAATTTTTTCAGGTAGTCCTGCATGTCTGTAGGACAAGGCACTGGTTATGACACAAGGCTGCTGGAGAGAGGATGAACCTCCTGAAAGCTTCCCATGCTTGTAACCTCAAGTGTCAGCCAGATTTGAGCCCTAACTCACCTTTTAACCACAACACCTTCTCTTCTTCTCTCTTTGGTCTCTGAAGCCAGCACCAGCCCTACCTCAGGCCTGGGCACTGCTGCCATCATAGGCATCCTGGTCGTGGTGTTTGTGGCACTGCTGGTGGCTGTGGATGTCACCTGCTACTTCCTGAACAAGTGTGGGCTCCTCATGTGCATCGCTGTCAACCTGTGCGGCAAATCCGGCCCCGGGGCCAAGGGCAAGGACATGGAGGAGGGAAAAGCCGCCTTCTCGTGAGTACTGCCCCCCTCCCACTGGGACAGAAGCTGTGCCAGGGGCTCCTCAGCTCGGGGGGAGGGTGCTGGGAAAACCCAGAGTCCTGCTGGTTCTGCTTTGTGCTTCCAGGAAGGTGTTTCTCCAGCTGCTCCCCTGGTTTTGTCTCGTTCCTCTGTCGGTGGCCATCAAATAGGTGGCCCAGTGGACATCCCAGTGCTGGACACGCTGGTGGAGCTGTGGGGAAGGAGGAGTGACCCCACAGAGTGCCCACTCGCCGTGGGTGTTCACAGCAGGAGAGTTCCTGGCGTGAGTGGGATCCAATCCCTGTGAAATTCCTTCGTTGCAGGAAAGACGAGTCCAAGGAGCCCATCGTGGAGGTGCGGACGGAGGAGGAGCGGACCCCCAACCACGACGGGGGCAAACACACGGAGCCCAACGAGACCACCCCGCTGACAGAGCCAGAGTATGTTGGCATTAGGCAGTCCCAGCTCAGGGGCACTGCTGCCCCAACCCCTGGTGTGTCCCGGGCACGATGTAGGGCAGGAAGAGAGGAAGGAAGGTAAAACCTCCGCTCGGGACGTGCCAGTGAGGAAGTGCCTCCTCTCAAGATTCAGTGGCTCCTGTTCCCAGCACTGGAAGGGCAAGGGGAACGGAGCAGTGTGTCCTCAAAGCCCTGCCCGGTGTGGAGATCAAACTCTTGTCCAGGTCCACTGCAGAGGATCCAGAGCAGAGTCAGCCCCGGCTGGCACCGAGTCCTGTGTGAGCTCTGCCCAGCAGTGCTGGATGAGAGCCTGAAAACCCCCGTGAGAGCATCCTCTGAGAGCAGCAGGGTAGCTGGGCTCTGGATGTGGAGGAGGCAGAGCAAGGCCGAGCATTCTGAGAGAGGGCTGAGAGCTACCTGTGAGCTCTGCTGACATCAGAGAACTGCATGGGGCCTGAGGCTGAATCACATGTGTGTGTGAGACAAAGAAACGTGTTCTGTGTGGCTCAAGGAGGGCCTTGCAGGCCTTCAGGCCAACCTGCAGGCAGAAGGACAGGGCTGAGGTGAGAGGTTGCAATCAGGGGTCCTGCACGGGGACCGTGTCGTGGTGACAGATGGAACAGGGCTGAGGCTCAGGGGGCTGGCAGAAAACTTCCTTGTGAGCTCAGGGGGAAGAGCTGAGAGCACAGTTAGGCTGAGAGAGGAGAGTCTCTGCAAGTTGAGAGGTTTCATTTGCCTCAGACCTGACCCAAAACTCTGCATGCACAAGCCATTCCTGCAGGTCACGTCCTCTTTGCCTTTTTTCTCTCTTCCTGGTTATCCTCTCTCATCCCTTGCTCCCTCTGCACGTTTGACCTCTGAAAGTCTCTGCTCCTCTTGAGTCCCTCTCCATGTTGTGTGTGTGTGTGTGTGNCTCTATTTCTCTTCTGCCCCTGTCCCCCTCGCAGGCACCCCGCCGACACCGCAGCCACCGTGGAGGACATGCTGCCTTCTGTCACCACGGGCACCACTAACTCTGACACTATCACTGAAACCTTTGCCACTGCTCAGAACAGCCCCACCAGCGAGACCACCACGCTGACCTCCAGCATTGCCCCTCCAGCCGCGGCCGCCCCCGACTCAAACTCCGTGTCGCCCGGCCAGGCCACCCCGGCCAAAGGGGCCGCCACGGTGTCATCACCACCACCCTCCTCCACCCCCAAAGTGGCCCCTCTTGTTGACCTCAGCGACACCCCGAGCTCTGCTCCAGCCACTAATAATTTGTCTCCAAGTGTCCTGTCGGGGCAGGGCGCGGTGCTCAGCCCCAGCGCCGGCGAGGTCTCCAAAGCAGCAGCTGGGAACAAGCCGGCTGCCCCCAGCCCTGCAAACCTCACGAGCCCCCCGGCTCCGTCGGAGCCCAAGCAGGAGGTGTCCAGCACCAAGAGCCCTGAGAAGGAGCCTGTGCAGCCCAGCACAGTGAAGAGTCCGACAGAGACACCCAAGAACCCGAGCAACGTGAAGAGCGAGGCTGCTTCGGGCAGCGCCACAAACCCCTCCCAGAACGAGGACTTTAAAATGGACGAAGGGACCTTCAAGACACCAGACATTGATCTTGCAAAGGATGTTTTTGCAGCTCTTGGCACTGCTCCTGCCAGCGTGGCTGGTGGGCAAGCTCATGAGCCTGGTCCTTCCACTGCAGACAGCTCTGTACCTGCTGCGCCTGCAAAGACCGAGTACGGCTGCCTTTACTCTTGTGTTGGTTGTGTGCTGTGTCTCTTGTGCCCTGGTGCTCGTGCTGTGTCCTTGTTGGGTGTTCTCTTAACTAATCTCATGGTTTCCTTAGCGAACTAACTCACCACTGAACCAACAGGGCTTGGCTTGAGAGGTCCAGGAGGAAAGCAGGAATAGGCAGGAAGGAGAGAAAGCAAAGCTGGGAGGTTGTTGTGAATGTGTTACTCTTCAGGCTTTTATGCAGCTTTGTCTGTCGTGGGTTATCCTTTCATGGAAGAGAGCAGAAGTAGTTCAGTTTGGTGCTGAGTTCCTGCAGGTTGACGAGCACAACCACCCAAATTCCATTTCCTGACAGATCCGTGGAAATTCAGAACTTACTCAGTGTAAGGCTGGGCAGAAATAGTGCCACGTGGAACTGTGACAGTGAGGAAGCTCTGGATTTGTCCCTAACCTGGCAGCAGGATGAGGCAGTGTCTCTGTCTGAGAGAGGGGAGCAGTGGGGTCAGGATAACTTGGCAGAGTGTTGGATTAGGGCTGAGTCTCCATCAGCTGTGCCAGGTCTGCTTTCTCCCCAGCTGGTTTATGCAGAGAGCATGTCCCTAGGCAGGACATCTGGAGAGGATGCACATCCCTCAGCTGAGATGAGGCTGCCCCTTGTGTTTGGCAAGAGAGTGAAAGCAGCAGGAGAACCTCACCTGGCCCAGCTGTGGTGCAGATGTTGGACAAGAACACTCGTGCTGTGGTGGTTTGGGCTGTCAGCTGCTGACAGAGCCTGTGGAGATGGTGGAGATGATGGTCACCTCCCTCACACTTGGGGAAATCTGCTTGGCAAAATTCCCATCTGCCTTGTTTCTCTTCCTGCAACGTGCTGGGAAGTTCTGGGACTGGCTTCCTGTAGGAAGCTAAAAACACAGCCTGTTGGACCAGGGCATTTTGGGTGGTAAAGTCACATTCCTTTGCAGCTGTGGGGGTTTCCCTGGTGCTCCTTTTTGCTCACCTCGACACTCCTCATGCCCCTTCAGCAGAGCCCAGGGCAGGAGAAGCAAAAAAGGTGACTCTGGAGCTAAATGAAGCTGGGGTGGGGTTGGGAGGGGGTTGAATTTTTTTTTACTTATTTCTGCATCAAGAAGCGCTCATTTTTCTCCACCAAAGCGATGTGTTGGTTCCAGAAAAGCTATTCTTATGGCTAACTCAGCGCCAGCCTGTATTTCTGTGCCTCTAAACTGTGCCATTTCTGGTGCTTGTTCCCCAGGAAAATCCCAGTAGAAGACAAATCCGAAGTGCAGGTGACAGACAGGAAGAGCCCTCCAGCAGAAGTGAAGACGGTCCCCAACGAAGCCACACAAACAAATGAGAACGAGAGCAAAGCATGATCAGCACCGGGAGAGACAACGACAGAGCATTGAAATCACAGCCCACACACCCATCTCATCCCTCTAGTGTCTGTTGCCTTTTTTTAAAAACAAACAAACAAACAAACAAAAAAAAAAATCAAACAAAACAGAAAATGCATAAATGGGGGGAGGGGGGGAATGTCTCTTTTTCTTTTGTTTTCTTCGCTTTTCGGTTTGTTTCTTTGCTTTTTTTTTTTCTTTTTTTTCCTTCTAAAGATTTCTAGAAAAGTTCTGTTCGTTGTGCACTTGCTTTTAAAAAGTAATACATGTTAAAAACAGGGTTAAACCCGTAACCGAATCAGGGCTTGGCTGACCCTGTGTATATTCAGAGAAGCAAAAGTTGCAATACCGTTTGCAATGCGGTTGGGAAGCTCAGAATCAACTAGTCCTAGACACAAAAAAACACAAAAAAAAACCACAAAAAAAAGACAAAAAAATCAAAAGAGACCCTGTTGTTTCCTCTGTTAGTATAGCAGATATAACCACTNACTAGTCCTAGACACACAAAAAAAACACAAAAAAACCACAAAAAAAAGACAAAAAATCAAAAGAGACCCTGTTGTTTCCTCTGTTAGTATAGCAGATATAACCACTGTGCTGCTGGGCACGGCTGGTGCTTAAAGAACAAAGTCCACAATTTATTTTTATACTTTTCAGTCGAGTTTGAAATATGTAAAGCCTCATAAATAAGTTATAATTTCTGTTCACCTTGTATTTGTTCAGTATGCAAAGTGTCTCGAGCCCTTTGTGACTGAATTCTGTTTGCCACGTTAAGACATTTCTTTGGGGTTTATTATTACCTATTTTTTAGGAAGAATGCCAAAATTGCAGCTTCGGGGGGATGTATTTCAATTTGCAGTATTCAGACTCTACATTTCTTTTCAATTTTATGTTCTTTTTTTTTTTTTTTTGCCAACTTTCGTTCTTTCCAGTGTTTACAATTGACGAATATTTTTTTAACTTTTGTTGTGTTTCAATGGATGTGTAAAATAGCTGCCTTTTCTTTTGTTTGGAAGTCAATCCAGTCTCTAGACACTAGGGTAGCAGCATGCTTGCTTTGCAAAGGGAGACATTTTCAAACATGGATGTTTACAGTAGTTGTTTCCCCTTTATCTTTTCTTAATTATTGTTATTATTATTATTATTGTTATTATTATTATTATTATTTCTTACTGGAGTAAGAAGAAAAGCGATGCTGGGGTTTGGTTTGGGATTTTTTTTGGGGGGGTGGGGGGTATTCAAACCACTTGTCACCAGTCAAGGTCTTTATCCAGCAATCCACATAAACACAGGCTCTCCTTGGAATGAGGGAATTGCTGGAGAAAGCCCTTCTGTTCTTAAATTTAGTTTAAGTCCCTTGCTGGACCTGGGCCTGACTGCATAAGAGAAATATCATCTCTGCTTTTTTAGGACATTCTCCCCTTTCCTTCATGGAACCCTCCCAGAGCTTCGAGGAGCAGAAGGGAGATTGTACAGTTTGGGCTGGTCTGCTCCCAGATCTTTGACTACATCAGGTCCTCCTTAGGATGTCAGTAACTCCCAGTTTCAGTAAATCCCACGTCCTTTGGCCCTGGAAAGTAGATTTAAAGGGATGATTTTCTGCCCAGAGGTGCTGGGCGGGTGCCAGACCCCTCGTGCAGGTCCAGCAGGAGCCTGTGGGTCCCTTCCAGCTTTTCCACCCCGCTGTGTGTGCCGAGTCCCTGCTCTGCTGAACCAAAACCAGGGAATCGGGAGCGAGGGGTTGGAAATCCGGGGATGCCACTGGGCATCGTGTCCGAGGAGCTGGGAGAGGGGGTGACAGAGCATTATGTGTCAAATCATGGAGGGGGCAGCTGATCCGTGGCGTTTACCTTTGGGAATCATGGAGTAATGCTGAGATTTGGGGCTGAAAAGGAGGTTGGAGCAGAGGGAAGGCAGAGAGGGGTGTGTAGGGAGAGACCAGCCCATTGTATGGAGATGTTCCTTCTGTTGGGGTTTTGGGGTTTTGTTCCCCCCTTTTTTTTTTTTTTTTTTCTTTCGGTTTCTTTTGGTTTCTTTTTTTTTTATTCTACTTTAGATCTGCAAGCTTGTGCACTGTGGGTGCGTGACTATTTTAGTGTGAACCGTGTTTTTTGTCATAGTATTGAAATAATAAAAAGCTTCAACATAGTTTGGATGTGGAAGGTGTAGCGCTAGTTCAGATTTGAAGAGAAAAAAAAATATTCAGGAATAAAATAAAATATTAAAAAAAAGAAAAAAAAAAGAAAAAAAAAAGAGAGAAAAANNNNGAGAACAACTCTTACAAAGAACAGAAGCCTTTAAATGAGAAAACCAACCCGAGCTGAGTCTGGCATCCGTTCCGTGGTGAGGAGCAGGAGGATGAGGGGGGTTTGTAGGATGCGGGTGGCTCGGGTCAGTGGAGCCACGTTCATCCCTGTGTCCTTGGAAGTAAAGCAGTCTGTTCCAGCAGCATCACATCACTTCCAACTGTGGGAAATAATGGTCTTGTCATTTGCTAAGTGTGGGGTTTCTTGCATTCTTTTCCTCAGCTCCTGGGATGCACGTGGGGGATGGCTGGAGGCGCAGGCACAGACTGGGTCATGCAGGATCCATCCCGGTGGCATTTGGGGGCAGGAAAAAAGCCCCATGTGGAATCCCACCCTTGCATGACCTGGCACAGCAGTGTCGGTGTAACTATGGGAAAGTTTGGCTCACAGTCCTTGGCTTTGATTTTATTCCCTAAGAAATCCATCCATAAAATAGAGCACTAAAAGCTCCCGTGGTCTGTCTGCAGCTGGGGAGCTTTGGGGCACCAGTGGGCACCTCCATTCCTGTGGGTGAGCTCAATTTGTCTTATTCCTGCAAAATTTTGGCTGGTTTTGTCATCTGTGTGTTGCACACCCCCTAAGTTCTAACCCCCAAAGGCTGAGCTGGCAGGAGTTAATGCCCAGAAACCTGCCTGGTGCCAACAGTCAGCACCTGTTGGGTGAGAATTGGGGGAATTCACACCGAGATTGGCATTTTTGTTACAAAAAGTGACCAGCTCAGAGCCCAGCCCAACACCCAGCAGTGGGTTTGGCCTTGGGACTGGATCAGCTCTGGGGTCCCTTCCAACCCACACCCTTTCCTGGATGGAGCGAGCAGGAGCGAACAGCAGCTCCTTCCTCACGCTCTGGTGACCCCTCCCAATCCTTGCAGTGCTTTTATCGTCCCCCTTGGTGGAGGATGATTTATTTTAATAAATCCAAGGCAGCTCAGAGTTCAGTGTGAGTGTGGGGTCTGTGCCCACGGCCACCCCCGTGGCCGTGCAGAGGGACCAGCATCACCAGGAGTGGTGACATTGTGCTGCACATCCGTGAAGGTGACGACAGTGCATCCCGTCCTTCAGCTTTGAGAGTGGAGTTTTTCTTTTCACACTTTTCTATGGAGCCTTCAAACCCCACATTTTTCACACTTAGGCTGTTTTGATAGTTGTTCTCAGCCCCTCCATTGCCATCCTTCCCCAGCATTCCCTACTTTTGGGGGCCTTCTATCTTGTTAAAAAAAGAAAAAAACAAAAAATCTTTTTACCGAGTGAAACATCGATTCCACCTCGATTCCCATTCTCACTGGTGTAAATACTGATACTAACTGAGGATTTTGACTTTGCATTCTGTCAGAATACTGTGTTCAAATAAAAATTACAAAAAAGCAAAAAAAAAAAAA
>VXBX01005009.1:608777-726707 GCA_013400415.1 Scytalopus superciliaris
TTATCAATAAGTACTATTCATAAAATAAAATTTATAATAGAATTTTAATCAAAATTCAGTCAGATCTAGGAATGCAATTAAGGGTTTTACCAGCATGGCTGTATTTTTCATAGGTTGGTGTAGTTCCTCTATTCTGGCCTCTCATCTAAAAACTTTGTATTCTGAATTTAAAAGGAAACATGTTTATCTCCAGAGAGGAGCTCCAGCCAGGCAGGTGTGCCAATCCTGAGTGGTGGCATCATCATTATCTCTGATAGCTTGTCATTCACATTCCAATTTAAATGTTGACATGTCCCCTTAGTATCTTTTTTATTGAGAAATGACTCAGAAATACCCCTGAAAACAATTTTTTTCCTCATCTGGAGATTGATTTTAATGAAGTTTTGTGTCCTTTTTTTTTTTTCCCTCTCCCCCTGACTGAAATGCCACCAACTCCCCCGGCTCCAAGATGCTTTCCTGGCAATGCTGGAAAAGGATGCCAAGGAACGAGCTAAACAGAGGAAGAGAAACGAGCAGTTGGCAAATGGTAATTTCTAGAAGGATTTCTGGGTAATGCCTTGAGAAATGGCTTGGCAGGGACTGGGGGGGTCGCTGCTCTGGCTCTGTGAGCCCAGCAGTGATGAGCTGGATGACTTCACTGGGCTGTTCTTCTCCGTGTTATCCCCCTCATTTATAAGGGTTTGGGATGGAGGGAGTGAGTTTGGGCATCTCAAAGCTGGGCTGGGCAAAGGCAAACACTCATCTTTCCCTCTCCAAGAGGAATTTGTGCCCTGAAATCTCAGAAATCCCTTACAAACCTTGCTGGTGGGGCTGGCCTGGAATTCTCCTGGTTATCCCAACGGGCTCTGTGTCCTCAGTCACCCCTTGGGGAATTAAAAAGCGTGACTTTGAAGGTGTGTGTTGCTGTGCAGCTCTGAAGGAGAAGGGCAATGATGCCTTCAGGAGAGGGGACTTTGCCAGGGCCATCCAGAGCTACACGGAGGGGCTGGAGAAGCTGCGGGACAAGCAGGAGCTGTACACAAACAGGGCACAGGTCAGTGGGGTGTCCCTGCCTGGTTTTATTGTCCCTGTGCCAGGACTGACCCCAAAAGGGTCATTCTCTAACCCAGTCAGCTGTCTGGGATGTGGCACAGGTGAGCCCCTGCTCCTACAGGGAAAAATCATTCTAATTCATTTAATTTATTTCATTTAAATATACTGGGGTTTTTTTAAATTATTTTATTCATTCTTTTTTAGAGATCAGTTTTATAACTGTGGAATGCAAGGTTTGTTTTGCATTCTCTGTTTGCCTTGTGTGTGTTGAATTTTGTGTGTGTGTCCTTCTGTGTGTGTTGAATTTTGTTTTCCTGAATTTATTCTGAATTACAAACTCCAAGGAGATGGCAGACAAGTTAAGAAGCAGCTGGTAATTATCCTGTAAAATCAATGGCCAGGCAAACCAGCAGCCTGATTTTATTCTTTTCAATTAGCTGGTGTTTGTACAACAATTAACAGAAGTTGTTTGAAGGATTCTAATTCTTCTGCTTGGACTTTTTTTTGGGGGGGTTTATTTCAGGCCTACCTGAAGATCCAGGAGTATGGAAAAGCCATTGGTGACTGTGAATGGGCATTAAAGGTAATTTCAGGGTTGGGTTTGTGTGTAATTGAGGATATGGAGACAACGGGAAGTGAGGGAATGTGCCCACGTTCCTGCATCCTGAGTTCATCTCAACAGCAGAAACCACTTCATCTTTCAGTGCTCCCCCTGTGCAGAAGCTTTTCTGCCTCTTAAGAGCATTTAATTAAAAAGTCTGGGGTGATAATAAGCTCTTCACTGCACACATTGGCACACAATACTTTGCCCAGCCTTCCAAAAGGGGTCTCTTGAAGCTCATAAAAAGCAACTATGAAGATTATATAAAATGCCAAAGAGCTGAATTCCTTCAGTTGTGTTCCATCAGTGATGCCAATGACTAGAACACAATTAGAGATTATTAATCATAGAATCACAAAATTCTTAAGGTTGGAAAATACCTATGTAATAATTGTAAATATTATTATAATATATATTTTAATATAATTAATACTGACAGCATCATTTAAATAAATCAATATTTTTGACACACAACTGAACTGGAAAAGATCCTGTTTTGGAAACCCTTCTTTCCACCTTTAAGCAAAGCCTGTGTTCCTTGCAAAGGGAAGGAAAGTTGGTCCCTGGAGATCATAATTCAGCACAGAAACTTTAAACACCTCTAACAGAAGGTATGAATACCTTCTTCTTTGCCCACAGTTCATTTGGGCAGATAGAACTATTAACAGAAGGCTGGGGAAAGTATTAAAAGGCTAAAAATACCTAAACACGCAATAATTTCCTTTTCTTTTTTAACACAGTGCAATGATAAATGTATTAAAGCCTATTTTCTGATGGGGAAGGCTCACCTGGCACTTCAGCACTACACTGAGGTAAATCTTGTGGCCCTGGGACCAGGTTTTGTTCTGGTTTTGATGGGATGTTGTGGGTGAGAGGGAGAAAGTTTAATGCTGTGCCTCATTCTCTGCTTTCTCACTGCAATGGAAGGGTTTTGTTCCCACTCTCACACTCCTGGGTTTTACTGGAAATTCTGCTTTTAATTTGAAATAGCTGGTTGATGTAGGGACTGGGAGTAATAAACACCTTACACTTTGAATTAGGAAAGTTTTGACTTGTGTGTCTCCACGAGTTTTATTTCTCACATTATTAAGCACTTTGAGCTTGAACAGGATGACTCTGACTTAGTTACCATTTTAATCATCTTCCCATTTTTAACTGAGAGCCCATTTCTTTGCTCTCTTCAGTCCAGGCAGTGTTATGAGAAGATCCTACAAATTGATCCCCAAAAGGAAAGCCTGTTTAAAGGTAAGAAATAGACATTTTCTTCACGCTGTCATCCCTTATTTTCTGATGAAGGTGGAGCTCAAGAGAAACCACTTTGCCTTTGAGGGCTTGGGATGGGTCTGTGCAGGCAGCTTTGGTTCCTCTGAGCTGGGGGTTTACATGGGCAGGGGGGAGCAGAAGGCAGAGCTCTCTCTGCCAGGGGCTCAGCTTCATTTCTCCTTGAGACTTCAGCGTGTCTTTGTTTTCTTTTGCCCTCCAAGACTGTGTGAACGAGGTGAACTTGGAGGAGAAGAGGCTGAAGGATGAAGAGAGGGCAATGAAGGAGGTTCAGTCTGGAAATGTTGCTGCCCTGTCCATAAAAGAGCTGCTGCAGAGACTTGGTACCCCTGGCCAGGGGATCCTCTTCTACACTGGAGGGATCAGGATTCTGGCAGGAGTCATGAAAGATTGTAAGTATTTGATGCAAAGCTTGTTCATCCTGAGACTTGTAATCCAAGGTGAGTACAAGGGAGCAGTTTTTAAGGGAACAGGATAACTAGTCCTACATTAAAAACATAAAGTTGGCAATGTTTGGTGTTTCAGTATGGCCAGCAGATATTTCCATCATTTTTTTAGAACTAGCTGGTGTTGTGGCTGGGGAGACTTCTGAGGGATTTGGGTTCCTTGAGAGCTGTTTCATTCGTTTAGAAATGTTTGTAATTCTCTGTTAAAACAGCCTGATTTGGAAAGCCAGTTTCATGTTTCAGCCTTCCTGAAGAGTCTTTTACTTGAAGTCAATTGTTCTTTACAGCTCCTGGCATGAATTACAGTGCTCTTTACCTTCAAAGCTGCTCCTAATTCATTCATTCTGGGAGTTTTCCCCCTGTTTTAATGATGTTCTTCCCCCGGAGCTGTTGCTCCAGTGACCTTTTCTTTTAGCACAGGAGAACAGGAGCCTGCCCTGACTGCTGCACCAGGCAGGTGGGTCACAGAGCTCATCTCTTTATCTCTGCATTTTTCAGGCACTGAGCAAACGTTATTTAGAACAAACAATGGCTTCAGTATCCTCGGAGACAACGAGGCTGTTCGAGGGTGAGAGCTCAGCAAAGGGGAGCAGAGGGGGGTTCCAGCAGCAGGAAATGAAAATACTGCCCTCAGGAAACACAATCACCTCCTGAAATGCAGATGAAACGGGCAAAAGAGAATGTAATAACAGATTGTAAGGGCTGAATGGAGTGACTTATGTCTGCCTCTTGCACAAACAGTGCTCTCTTGGATGCAGTGAGGAGGAATAATTAATTTCTGCTTCTGCCTCTTCTCTGTGGACACTTATTCTCTCTCTCACAGTGAGAGCAGGGTGGTGAAAAAAAAAAACTTAATACAAAAGAACATCTGAAAGCACTTAGTTGGTTTAAATATCCCTGGCTGGACTCCCTGGTGCTGTGAATTGCCACCAGTAAATATTTGGGCTCATGCAACCTGTGGAACTCTCTGTGATTCAGAAAGAGGAGCATCTCTGGGGACCTGCAGCACAGGGACTCCTTTAGGGCTCATCAGTATTTTGGGTGGTGGCTGGAAACAAACTTGAGAGGTAAAGTAATCCCAAATCTGCTCAGGGCTTTTATGGCCTGGATATTCACAGTTGTCTCAGTGCAGAGCTGAATTTATCCCCTTTGTGGTGCTGTGCAGTGCTCAGGCAGGGTCTGGGTGTGCTGAGGGCAGAGCAGAGCTGGGAGATCATAAACCTGCTCCCAGGGGAAGGTCCTCTGGAGAACAAATCTGGTAGTCCTAAAAATGCTGAAGCAGGGAGGGGTTTGGAGCTGATGAGTTCAAGTGTTCTTGTGGCACATCCTCATCTCAGGGGGGGCTTGCTGGTTCCCCACCCAGGGAGCCAAGGGTTTGGTCTGTGCTTTACTCTTTTTGCAAGCTGGCATTTCTGTTTTAGGGCCTTCCGTGCAGAGAGAAAAACCCCTGCTGAAGAGGAGCTGTGTGTCTCTGTTCTCCTCCTGTGGCAGGCTGTGTGTGCTGGCAATGGTAAAGCCATGGAATCAACACCAGTCGTGGTCAATGCACAGTTAATAAGGCATTGCTGGGGCTGAGATTGGGGCTTGGCATGGGCATCACTTCCCCAGGGCACTTGGAGCTGATTAAACCCAGTTTTGCAGGTGTTGGATATACCCACACCCAGTTCTGGCTGCCCTGTGCATCCTGAGAGGAACTTTCCAGTCTGTTTGTGAGCATTTTAAATCTGCCCAAGGGGTGGGAAGTAAATTCCCCATGATTATTGCTGCTCTTAAGGTAATATCACATGTATAATGTTATCTTTTTTGGGCAGTTATAGCTGCAAAAAAGCAGAGTTTTCTGGAAGAGCCATTAGAGAAGGATTCCTTTAGCTTTAACAGTCAGTAGTCCTTGGGCAGGACTGTTTTTAGGGAGAACACACGTGGATGAGAAATGGGCTGGGGTGGGTGGTAAAGTAGTGCAGGTTCCACAAAGGGAAATACAGAATCTTTGGTGTCTGTGCTGACCTGTGGGATTCAGCTGAAGCCAAATAAAATACTCAGGCTGCAGAAAAAGTAAAATGAGAATAATGGGGCTGCCACTGTGTGACATTGCTCTTGGGTGTTCTCTTTGTATTGCAGAGGAAAACCAGCGTCTCCTGTTGGCTCAGCCTGATGTGAGTGCCCAGCTGCCAGAGCTGCTTTCCTCTGGGATCCTGGAGATCCAAAGGGAGACACTGGCACTGATTTCTCTTTACTCAGAGAATGAGAGTGGCAGGAAGCTGCTGGTGAGGCAGGACCTGAGCAGGTAATGAACACCAGTGCAGCTCAGGATAATGGCCCCAGTGGCTGGGTTACCCTGTCACTGCAGCAGCCCCAGGGCAGGGGCTTTCTGAGAGCACACAGTGTCCTCTGGGGACAGGCCAAGCAGAATTAAAGGCTAAGTGTGTCAGAGTTGTGTCTACAACTCTCTGTGAGAGTCAGTAGGAGGGGTTTATTGCTGAGGGTGTTTGTGTAGTTTTGGGGCACAGTTACCCAGCACTCAGGAGCTCCCACTCTTGTCTCTGGTGGCTCCTGTTCCCAGCTGGGAGTCTCTCCTCGTTCAATAATTGGTATTTGTGGCTATTTAGTGTTGTCACGACTCACTGAGTGGAGACAGAAACACCTTGATCCTCTTACCCTGCTGGTTCCTTCCAGAGTTAAGCAGAGGAGGGATTTCAATTTGCTGTTGATGTAATAATGGAGGAACACAAAAGATTCTTTAACAACTGCACACACTTCACCATATTCTGTACATTAATCCAGAGGCATTTTTCCTTGGGAGGAAAGGCTAAAGGAATGAGCTGCATCTGAGAGGATGCTTAAAAAAGGCAGATGTAACTGTGGCTTGAAATACCAGGAGCCTGAAAAAGTAGAATTTTGATCTTTAATAATTAAACCAAAGCTGACACCATTGTTTTGTGGGGTTTTGGTTTTTTAATAACAGATGGCTGCAGATCTTGATGGCATTTGTCAAGTGCAGCGATGCCAGGGCTGGCAGTGCCATGAACATACTGTCTGATTTAATTGGAGAGGAAAGGTAATTTAAATTCCTCGTTCTTTTTCATAAAGTTGTACTTTGAGATGTCCTAATGAGCCAGTGACAGAGGCAGCTGGCCCTCTCTCTGAGGATGCATTGCTGACTGATGTTTGTTGTCTTTATGTTGCTCGTGTTGCCTTTATCTGTCATTTTTCTTCTAAAGCTTTAAGAGTTTCTTTCTCCCCAACAGGTTCAAAGCCCAGTGTCGGGTCCTGCTTTCCACAGATGTTTTACCTTTATTCACCCAGTTGCTGGTATGAAAGATCTGCTTCTCTATTTCTGGTTTACTTTTGTGTAACATGCCCTGTGCCTGCTCAGCCTGGGGTAGAACCACAGCAATTACTGGCTCTGTATTTCTATAGGCGCAAAAAATCCAGTTTTGTGATGCACTTTCCTCAGGAAAAATGTTCTTTTTCCCCAGTACCTCGTCCTGCACATCCCTAGTTTAATATTCAGTCAAAGGTCTGGACTTGGGTGCAGATTCTCACTGGGATTCCACCTTCAGCTTGTGTTATGCTCTTTTTCATGTGACTTCAACCCACTGTCACCAACTGTCTTGGATGGTGACTTTTCCTGTATCTTGGATAGTGATATTTTTCTCTTTCTTCCTGACCTGAGAGATCAGGCTGAGGAGATGACATTTTGTCCCAAGGTACAGATGTTTAGTTGTTCAGCTCCCTTTCCTGGGCATCCTTTATTTAAACAGCAAACTTAAACTACATTGGCACAGAAAGGTGTCCTCAGGAAGAGGGGAGGTGCTGGGAAGGCTGGTTGTGCTGCAGAATGGCAGGTACAGCTGGGAAATAAAATACTTCCACTTCTCCAAATGGGCACCAAGACAATAATTACCCAGTTTTCCCATTGTTTGGTGCTCTTTCTTTTTGAGCATTCCTGACTGGAATAAGCAGGGGGGGCCCCCTAAGTAAGTGGCTGTAGGAAATGCTCACAGCCTGAGGTTTGGGAGCACAGAATCCACTCATCCCTTTTTCCTCCTGAAGCACCTTCAGGAGATTCACTGGGAAAACGAGGGTGAGCTGCAGACTTGGGACAGTTGGAGTTTAAAAGTGGAGCCACGTTTCTCATCATCAGAGGGACAGGAGCACGTGCTAGTGGTTTCTTTGCCATTTGTTCTGAATTTTCCCTTCCCCTCCTGTGTTCCCAGGCCTCTGCCAGGCTGGTGAACCAGACAGCCCTGGCTTGTGCCATTGGCATCGTGGGCAAGCTGTGTGCAGAGCCAGGGGTTCGAGTGAGGGTGGCTGAGAGCAGGGAGTGCTGGCAGGGCTGCCTGAAGCTGCTGGTAAGGGGCAGGAAAGGTGTTGGGAGCTGTGGAAATGTCTGTTTGAAGCCTCCCCTCTGGGCTGTGAACCCTTTGCTCAGATCTTTCACTTCTGGAGGTCTCAGAGCAGCTCGTGGTTCGCAGGAGTTGGGGGGTGGAGGGGGGTGAGTGGCCCCTTAAAATTGTCCCTGAAGGTTGTGGTGGGAACTCAGCCCTCGGAAACTAAAGAATTCAGAGGGTGGGAAAAGTTCTTGTTAACTGCCCAGCAATCAGAAATTTGGAGTGTGCAGCTTTAGGTACCAAAGTGAAACACCACCCAGAGCAAATCCCTGTCAAAAAGGAGTCACTAGCTCTGGTTCTCACGGGAGTTTGTCCTCCTTCCAAGTTCACTGGAAGTTCACAGAAGGCTGAGAAAGCACATTCTGACCCTCTGAACTGATTGTTCCCCCTCTTTCCTTTGCTCACAGGATGAAGGCCTTGGTGGCAGCACACCCAGCTACCAGCAGTGTGTGTTTGCAGTGCTGGGCCTGATGATGAACTTGCTGCTCGAATCCAATGAGATCATCCAGGTACACATTTCTGGGAACTAAAAAAAAAAAGTGGTGTTTCAGGTTATTATTAAGATTAGTTGACAATTTAAATAAGCTAAAAAGTGAAAACCTTTCCAAATTTTTCTCCTCCACCACCGCTTTTTTATATATTAAAATCCAATTAAGAGAAAAAAACCCCAGTGTAAGTACATGCAGTGTCTTCCCATAGTGGTATAAATGTTTTGTTTGGAATCACTCTCCAACTGGGTGATTTTCTGAGACACTGGGCAACATTTCAAAACCATTCAAAACTCAGGATTCCCTCAAGAAGGGAGAATTTCACAAGGTCAGTAACTCCCTGGGGGGTGTTCCCCGATCCCCACTGGATTCTTTGTTGTGGAGAACTTTGCCTGAGCCCCCCTTTCTGCTCCAGCCCTTCCCTTTGTTGTTGCAGCACTTTGCTGTGGGTGTCAGTGGCAGGTGCCTGGCTCTGCTCAGCCACCAGGAGGGGAGGATTGTCACGGTAAGTCAACAACAACACGTGGTTTTGGCTGATCTGACACATCAGAGCAAATTTCTGCCTTGTACAACAAAAGCCACATCCTTAAGATGTTCTTAATTAGATTCTCTAAGCCTGTGATTCTCCTTATTTCTGTAATTTCCTCCTTTTTAGCACTTTAATTAGTTGGGGTGTTTTCTGCCAAACAAAATAGTTTCCTGGACAAATAAACAGCTTTTTGCTTCTCTTTCTTTATTCCCTGATTCAGAGAGCCATTGGGGTGCTGAGCCGTGTCCTGGCAGCCTCTTCCTCAGCAGTGGAAGAAGCAGTGAAAGCAGGAGTGGTGAAGAAAATGATCAAATTCCTGAAAGTAAGTTAAACTCTCTTCATTTCTGCTCATATTTTCCCGTGGATTTTGTGTGGATTTTGCACGCTTTTTATGATGCAGATCAAGTTAGCCCAGAAAAACTCCATGGCCCTAAGCTTGGCTCTGGTCTCTGGAAAACATCAGGGTTGAAGTTTGAAAAGAATTGGGCTCCAAAGATTCAGGGGATTTTGTTTGTTGCTGGCAGGAAATTGATGGGGTTCCTGTAATTTTCAGCCTGTGTTCATCCTGAGAGACGTGCTCTCTAAAGGTTTTAATTTGGTATTTGGGCTCAGGCAGAAGGAATAGCTGAGAATCTCCATCCTGAAACCTCCAGCAAGGTGGGTGTGAGCTGTTTGTTAATGTGCTTTAATCCATTTAGGCTGGAGGGAAACTCACAGCCAGTTATGGCATAAAGACCCTCGGCATCTGCACCAAGAGCAACAGGCAGGCTCAGGAAGACCTGGTGAAGGCAGATAAGGGTAAGTGACAACTCCACTAATTCGAGGCTGAATGCAGAGCTGGAACCTCCCCCAGTTCCCCCCTTTCCCTCCAGAATGGAACTGAACTCTGGGGTTTTTATTCTTGCAAGAATTCAGCCACGTTTTCTCAGTAATGTGCAGTTTTACCCCCTGGAACGGTGTTTGATGAGCCCTGGTTCTGTGTGTGCAGGGAAATGGGCTCATCAGATCATGAGCCTGATTTACAGGAGCTGCACTTTGGTGAAATGGCTTGATAGGCTTTGTCAGGGCCAGAAATGTTGGTATTTTGAAGAAAGTGCCTGTAAACTGTAACTGGATTGGGTTGTATTTCATGAAGTTAGTGACTAAAATGAGAAACTTCTGATTTCCAGAGGCTGAGGCTATTTTATAGTGTCCTTCATGGGGATATTTGGCCTGCTATTAGAACAAAATGGATATAGAGACAGAGTGATGCTACCAGGCCAAGTGTCAGGGTATTTTAGAATGTATTTGCTCTAGTCATGTGGTATAACACTGCTTAGATTGCTTTAAAATCCAGCTTCAATTAATGCTAATGTAACTACAACAGAGAATACTTAAATTTTCTCTAAATGGTTGAACCTGTCAAGAAACTGTCAGCATGTGTAGTTCAACTTGAACCCCAAGGATTTCCACTCATTAAAAGCCTCTCAGAGCATCATCTTCCCTTTGTACAGCCCAGATGAGTTTCACTGTCATCTGCAAGACGAAGCTTTCATTTCCTCAAATTAGCAGGAACACTCCACTCTCATTCTTCCCACCAAAACTCTGGGTATTAATCCTGTGAGAAGTCACTATTTCTTAATTTTGTCAGCTCTGTTTGCCAACCCAGGCATTGGAGTCAATCCCATGACATTAAATTGCTTTTCTGGGCCTCTTAATTCAGCTCCTGCCCCGGCCACTGCTGCTGTGTGGAACAATGTCTGTTCAGGAGGTGTTATTGCAGCACCAAAGGTGGGATGTGAGCTGGAAGAAGGACCGTGGGGGGAAAAAAAAGCAGGCAAATTTCTGTAAATCCCCAAGGAATCTTCATGGCTGTATTTTATATAGACAGTGGTCTAAGTGTTTCTAGACCCTGTGGCCTGAGGTGTTGCTGGTGCTTAGAGATGTCAGCAGGAGCTGTACAACTCTGTCAACAGCACAGAACATCCTCTGCTGTCCAGTGGGTTCCAGAGGTGGCTGAGCTGAGCTGCCCTGGGGACACACAGAAAGCTTTTTCCATGTTCCTTTTTTTTTCAGCTGTTCTTTCCACCACAGCATTTCTGTCTTCAGACACTGAACTTGGCTCTCTCCAAGTGCTCTGTGCCTGCCCTGCCAGGAAGGGTGGGCTGAGAGGCACATCCAATTCCAGCTCTTTTTCTTTATGAGGAAACACCTGAGGCAGCATCCTGGATCCTGAGCCTGGCCATGAAATTCCCTTGCTCCCCCAGGTTTTCCAGAAAGATGCCTGCCACAAAACTCACCCCCTGGGAGTTCATGGAAGGCAGGACAGAACACCAGTGCCCCTTGAGCAGCTCTGAGTGTTCTCTGCACAACCAGCCTCTCCCTTTCCCAGGGTTTGCTGTGCTGCTGAGGCTCCTGGAGTCAGAGGAGGAGATGGTTGTGGGAAATGCTGCTTTCTGCCTCAGCCAGTGCCTGGGTGTTCCTGGAGCAGGGACATCCCTGCTCAATTCCAACGTGGTGCTGCTGCTGCTGAGACTTGCTGGGGGTGATGCTGCCAGGACCTCTGTGCAGGAGAACGCAGCCATTGCCCTGGGCAAGCTCTGTGTTGCTGAGCCAAGGTACTGCCAAAAACCCCCCTGCTCTGCACCTTTGGGTTGTTGCTGGGTGGTAATCCTTGGAAAACCAACCAGTGTGAGTCAATTATACCCACAGAGCAAGGGGATGATTAGTTATAGATGATTAATTTATATACCCCTCTTCCAGCTAGAATTCCCACGGGTGGTCCTCTCCCCAAAATCCTGCTTTAGGGCTCCTGGGGTGTTAGTTCTCTGTCCTTCAAGGAGTTCGTTTGCCTGGGCTGGAAGAGTGGGAGGAGGAGTGCTGTTAGAAATCTGTAGAGGTCAGAGCAATAGTGGGAGCAAAATAAAAGTATAAATGTCAGCAAGGAATGCCTGCTTTGTGTGCCAGGAGAGTGCCAGGCTCACAGCTGGGTCTTGGCCTGCCTTCCAGGCACAGGGACTGAGTTCAGCTTGTTCCTGTGCATCCTGAATCCCTGCACAAAGCAGGGGATGCTGCTGAGGTCCCCAAATTTACCTGCCTTGCTTCTCCTGGAGATCCCAAATGAGCAGTAAAGTGTCTGCAGTGAGATTTGTGTAACACACCAGAGGTACAGAAGGGAAACCCCTTATTTTCTTAGTTGGGTTCATCTGAAATGCCATTTCAAGAATTGTGAGGTATTATTTATTTTTCTTTCTGAGGGAAATAGTACTGTAGAAACTCTGTTTCTCTTGCTGCTTTAGGAGGAATTTATTGAACATGGCACTAAACCTCCTTGCAAGGTTGGGTGGGGCTATGGCAGAGCAGTGAAAGCCCAAAGCCTGCATTGCCAGTCCCCAGGCCTTCCCCAGCAACCTTCCTGTTGTCTTTCCAGGCACATTCATCAGCTGAGGAAGCTCAATGGCCTGGCCATCCTGAACTCCTCTATGAAATATGTGCACAGCAGCTGAGCCCTTCAAGAGACCTTCCAAACGTGCTTTCAGTATCACTTTTTGTTGAGTGTTCTTTTCTTTAATAAAACTAACTCAAAGCACACCAGCTTCTCAGTCCCTTTTTGAAGTGTTTGTGGTCCTACATAGAAACCAGTGAAACAGGATCAATAGCAGGAGAAAGATGTTGGTTTATTATCTAGGCTACCAACTAAAATAGCAGCTTGCATTAAGCTGTCCTTGCTTCAATAAATGACATAAATTTGACAAATGGCCATAAATACTTGTGGTTTTTTGGCCTTTTGAACACAGGAAACAAAAGAATGTGTTACATGTATATGAAGCAGCACAGGCCAGTCATGTTTGGCTTTAAAATGGCTCTTCAGCTTCCCTCCATGACACCTGTGGGTGTCTATTCTGGGTGTAATCTTGTCCCTTCAGAACAGTGGCTGACAAATTATATATCATCTCCTTTTCAAAATAGCAGCTGAATCATCTTCCCACTTGATGAGAAGGAATTTCTCTTGCACCTGGTTTTTCTCCCCTCCCAGTGAAAAGCGTATAATTGATAATCTCAATTTAATAATCTGCCTCTATCTTTTAAGATCCTATCATTAAGCTACACCCTGCCTAGAGAAACATGTAACAAACCCAGTGTGTGGGTTCAGTCCAGATCATCACAAACACCTCGGGAGTGCTTAATGCCTTAGATCAGGTGCCAGAGGGCTCTGTGCAGGTTTGGGGGAGAGGCACTGCCTGCAATTAGGGCCCTGTGTGTCAGGGGCTGTAGCAGTGCCAAAATTCAGGGTGATTCTCTCTCCCAGACAACTCTCAGAGCGGGACAAGGCTGAGGTGCCCTGACCTTGGTTCCCACGGGGAGGTGAGTGGCACGGCTGGGGCTGGGGCTGGTGTCTGTCAGCTCTGTCAGTTCTCCTCCAGACCGCACCCTGTCAGTTTGCTGAAGGCTGGAGAATGGTTTATTGTTGTTTCCTGCCACAGCAATCCCCTCAGCCTCGCTGTCTCTCACTCTGCTCCCCCCCAGCTGTCATTATGCTGCTTATCTGCCTTGTGCTCATGTTCTCAGTGCACTCGCAGCAGCCAGGGCTGGGTGAGGGTGTTCTCTCCTTTGCCCTCAGCCTGTCTGCAGGAGTTTGGCTCGCTCTGTGTGTTTGTGCAGGTGCCTGGCACTAAGAGATACCTGCTGTGTCCTGCTCGTGTCCTCAGGGGAAGATTTGCAAGGACTTTTTGGCTAAAGGTAAAAGGGTAGTAGCTGTGTCTTAGCCCAAGAAGCTTCTGGTCTCTTCTTTGGCTGTTATGAAAGTTTAAATTCTGGGCTCATTCCCCCCTCCCTAAAATGTCCCATCAGGCTGCTTTGAGCCACCTGGGGTGGGATCCTGTCACCTCCTCCATGTGTGGTGGCTTTTCTCTGTGGCTCTTCAATTGAGAATATGCTTTGCCAATGCTTGTAGACCTTGGGAAGGAAGGATCCAGCAGCTGGATACGTTCTCTGGAGCTTCACCCTGCCTGGAAGGTCACAGGGGTGACAGTGTCCCTCTCCTGGGCTCACGGAGCCAAATACCTGCTTGAGTGATGTGTCTCCATCTGGGATCCACCCTGATCCCTGTATTTGTGTCAGCACAAACTGGCAAAACCTTCTGGCCCTTCTGGGGAGAATTAGGAGTGCAGAGTTGGAAGGGACCTACAGCACCATCCAGTCCAGCTGCCTGAGCACCTCAGGGCCAAAACACAGTCCAAGTGTGTTGTTGAGGGTGTTACTCAAATGCCTCTCAAATTCTCCCAGCCCTGCCCCAGCTCTGTTGTCCTCCCCTGGATGCATCCAAGCACCTTCCCATCCTTCCCACAGTACCCCAGGTAGCATTTTAACTCTTTCCCCAGGGTTGGAGCTGCCTTGCACAAGCAGCCTCTCCTGTTTACAGTCACATTTTCCACCTTTGGATGGAAAGCACACATGAACACACTCTCTTCTTTTGTTAAAAAATCAATTGATTCCAATTGGTGCAGGGTGGTGGGGTTTTTTTTTGGAACAGGTTATTGGTTGCTGTCTGGCCTAAGCTCTTATAAAGTAACCCAATACTCTGCCCTTCCAGAGCAACCAGCAAATGCCCATTGCTGAGAGGCAGCAGTGACTCCTCAGGGAGCTGCTTCCTGTCGGGATATATTTCCTTGGGATGATTCAGGAGCTGCTTCACGAGATGCAGGAAAGGCTCCCCATCTTCATTCTGATTGCAGCTGGACTGCTGGATTTATGTGGTGAGTGATGTGTTTTGTTGTAATCTCAATTTCTGCTTTTCTGCCTCTTCTCCTCTTGTTAGCAGCAAGCACAGAAACGATGCTCAATATTGTGCCAACTCTGAGATGAAGGAGCAGCTTCCCTCTGTTTGTACAGCTCAAGATTTGGGTTGAATGGTTTCAGCTGGGGGGGTGTTAATGGCCCAGTCAGGATATTCCCGTGCTCTTCACCTGAGCACACAGACAGGCCAGTCCCTAAAATACACTTTTTCTCTTTAGGCTGGGGAAAGCAAAGAAAAAAGTCCCAATTTCTATATTTCTGACAGCAGGAATTCAGTGATGAGCTTGGGATGTGCCTCCAAGGAGCCCCTTGCTCTCTACCTCGGTGTGTGCCCAGGAGCATCCCTGGCAGTGCACACAAACCATCTTGGCTGGGGAGAGCAGGCTCGTGTCCTCAGGCACGCTGTTCTCTTCAGGAGAGATAAACCTGGGGAGGTGGCAAAGAATTCTCCACCTAATTAAGAGTTTTATTCTCTTTGTGGGGTTTATGTTCCTTTAAATTACCTTGTTCTCCTGCAAACTTTGTGGATACTGACACCACTTAAGTTATACAAGACCTCAGTTCACTCCTGGCTTGGCTTTATGGACAGATCACTTGTGTTGCTTTGCTGTCTTGGGGCTATTTGTACAAAACCACAATTCACAATGTTTTATAGATTTAACGCACCAATCTCTATCACCTGTTAATTTCTATCCCTTTTTCAGCAATAAATCAGCTTTTTGGGTCGCCATGTATCAGCTTTTCCTGCTCACTGCTGGCTGAAAGCAGCGCTGGTTCTCTAAATGTCCACAGAGACATTTGGAATCTTTCCTTAAGGCACTACACCAAGATGCCAACCCCAGGGATTTCATCTGCAGTGAAACTGCTAAACCTTTGCTTTGCCTTTGTCAAAAAACCACAATTTAAATGCATAACACTCACATGCATAATCACTTTATAGCTTTTGGATCAGTCTCTTTCCTGGCAGGTGCTTAAGGGAAAATGTTTGAAGTTTTCGGAGAGGAAAGTACAGTGATATTTTAATCGATGGTTTGGAAAGTATATTTGGGAATGTCAAACCTTCTGATGTGAAGACATAAAAAGTAAAATGTGTGGATTAAAAAAAAAATAACCTTTTAAACCACGGGCCTGCCTTTTTAAATGAGAAAGTGTCTGCTTTTGATTAGAGAAGTTGTGACAAAAGAACCGACTTTGTCCTGCTGGTCACTCAGTGTGGATCAGGAAACCCCTCGCAGGGCTGGGATATTGGGGGGGAGGGAGAGTGGCAAAGGGAGCTCATTCTGGGCCATTTTAGCCTTGCTTTGCTGTTAGAGCTCCCAGCCTGAGGGTTTCCTTCTCCCTGCACCTTCACCTGCCATTCAGATCCCTGTGCAGTGAAGGGGAAGGGGTTAATGCTTTGGGTGCTTCATCCATCAGATGATTCTTTGGGTCCTTCATCCATCAGATAGATGGTGCTGAGCGTTGCCCTCAGAGGGTCAGGTTTGGTGTGAGAATGGCAGTGCCAGAGCTGCCCGTGCTCCCTGCCCTGTGGCTCTGGGCAGAGGCAGCAACTGCTCAACTGAGCTGCTGGAAAGTTCTGCAAACTGTGCGAGGCTCTTGTACCACTGAATGGGCCAAAGGGTTGTTTTCTGTTCTTTAGGAGCCTCCAGGAGTGAACGTGATGCCAGTGAAATGTTGGGGCTGAGCTTTCCTGGAGAGCCCCAGCCCAGGGCTGAGAGCAGCCCAGTGCCCAGCGAGGGGCTCCCCGTCACAGAGGACAACTTGGAGGAGGTGACCTTCCCTTTCCAGAGCCCAGCAGCTGATCCCACCAAGGAAACAGCAGCTGCCTCCACCCCTGCTCACCCAGAGAGAGCTGCAAACAGGACAGCTCTGCTGCCTGGGGACTTGGCTGGCAACCTGTCTGAGCCCCTGCACGCAGAAACAGCAGCTTTAAAACTCCAGGATGGGCACACTTTGCCTGGCAAGCTCTTGAGTGGCTTCACACAAGGACCACAGGCCACCACAGCCCTGGAGCAGCCAGACAGGTCACTGCAGAGAAAACCAGGAGATATTCCTGGGGCTGGGCTGCCCCAGCCCCTTCCCAGTGCAGGGACACACCAGGGCTCTCCCAAGCTCACAGCTGTCCCTTCCCTTCCTCTTCTCAAGCAGATGGAGGTGACATGGCCTAAAACTTCTCTTCTGACTTCAACAGTCCATTTTCATCCTCCAGGTAAAGAAACAGCAGCATCTCCCTTTCCCACTGGACTTAGGGTTGCCCTTGGAAGTGCAAGGCTGGGCTGGCTGCCCACAGGAATCCCTCCCACGAGCAAAAGGCCAGGGGACACAAATGCCCAAGCCCAGCCTGGCAGCACAGAAGGTGTGATACCTGCACCCCTGAAGAAGACTCAGGGTGTGGATGCTGAAGTTACAACTTCCACAGTCCCCCCAAAGCCAGGGCACCTGGATGGAGTCTATTCCAGAACAACACATGCCAAGGCTGTGGAGTTTTCCCCTGTTTTGTCTCTGCAGCAAGAAACAACAGCCAGCAAAGGCAGAAATTCAACAGCAGCTGTGGCCAATGGTTCTGGACACCCAACCCAGGCTGCTCTGCAGACACTCCCACCAGGCCATGTACATTCTTCTTCATTATTGATGGAATCCTCAGCTCCAGGTAGATTAATTCCATCTCCATTTCAAGGGCCCTTTAGCACAACTGGAGGACAACTGGCTTTGTACAGGGCTCTCAACTGCACTAAACATGCTTCCCAGGAAACCAACAGGAGCTCTCAAGAAACCACAGTTCTGGCTCTGCAGAGAGATACTGAGCACGGGATGATGACAAGAAACCCTGGAAAATCTACATCCCCTGAGACCCCCCAGACTTCTGCTAATCCATCCTCATTAAGCCCATCACTGATTTCCACATTAAAACTTTTCCAAACTACTAAAGAGCTAAAGGAAGGAACATCTGCACCTTCTCCAGGAATGTTTGCCTTTGGGAATGCAGACCTTCAGCCTTGGGATTCTGTTCATGAAGGGCTTCAGCCACCAGGTGCATCTTTCCCTACTCGTGCTGGATTGCAGCCCATGGGCATCCCCACCTCTGCTGAGAGAAGACTTCACACACCAACCACTCCATCCACATCTACAGGTTCTGGGGCTCAGGCTCAGGGTGTTTCTGCCCACCCTGTATCTCAGGAAGCCTTTGCTGTGATGCTGCAGCTGAGCACGCTGGAAGACTCCAAGAGCAGGAAAAGTCTCCCACAACAGAGAGGTGAAACTGGTTCTCCACCAGCCAGCCCAGTGCCCAGCCCCTCTGCACCCCAGCACTGCAGGAACCACCCAGTTCCCTCTCACAGCTTTGCCCCTCCAGCCTCCCAGACCCACCACGCTGGCAGCCTGGCAGCTTCTGCTTCAGAAGTGCCCCCACCCCATGCATGGGGAAGCCAGTCCAGCCCAGCCACAGCACATCCTGAGCCAGGGGTGCCCGGTGTTCCTGCTGAGGTGCTGGCACAGGCTCTGGTGCAGCAGTTCAGGATGCCCCTTGATGCAGCCACCAGGAACCTCAGCACTGTTGGAGGGGACCCCCTCACTCTGCTGCCACCAGCCCCATCCTTGTCCTTTCTATTTAAGAGCACTAATGGCATGATATGCCTTCAACCCATGCAAGAGTCCCCTCTACCCACGAAATTCCCAAATACCAGTGTTGGGGGTCTGGTTTCCATTCAGCAAATCCTGGCAGCATCAAATTCCTCAGCGTTGGACCTTGTGAACTTACAACATCTGAGTCCTTCCAGCTTGGTTCTGGTTAGGCCTGTGTTTATCCTGCTGCCCACAGACAGAGCAGGTTCACCCTTTCCTCAGGGTGAAGGTGACCACAAAACTGCCCACCAGGTCCCAAATGTGGGGACTCCTGAAAGCAGCCATGTGAAAACTAGTTCCTCTTATCATCCCACCACTAAATCTGAAACGACTCTGGCCACTGTGTCCAGCCAACAAGCACAGAGAACAAAAGTGACTTCCCAGCCAACTAATCCTAATTCCACAGCCCTCATGGGCTTGTTCCAAGCTGTCACCTCAGGGCCAGGTCCTTTGCTGGACCCAGGGATGGGGATGAGCAGCACAGCTCAGGCCCTGCCCCTGCCCAGGATGCCAGAGGTGATGCCAATCCCTGCTCCCCGTTCCCAGGAGGCCAAGGGCACTGATTTGCTTTTCCTGAACAGGGTGTTGGCACAGCCTGACACCTCCCCTGTGCCACCATCAGTGGTGCCCACGCAGCACAGCCCACGCACCTCCCCCAGAGCTTTTTTCCCCACTGAAAACCCACATTCTACAACTCCCTTGCTGCCAGCAAAGGGACTCGGTGATTTCCCAGTGCCTTCCCAGCCTCTGCCCACCAGCACAGGGGCTGCAGGTCGTGTTCAGCCCCTTGGGACACTGCAAACTGCTGCCCATGGCCAAGGCTCAGTGACCAGCCCGAGCTCTGATCCTGCTCCCTGTGTGGGGTGTTTCACCTTACACTCAGCTGGAACCACAAAAACACCATTAAAGGTGTTCCCAGGCACCAAAGCTCTGCAGGTCACACCCCAAGGGCTCCCAAGGACCACAGGGCTGCTGTCACCGGTGGTACCCAGCGCATCCTCAGCTGCCTCAGTGATTCCAGCTGGGAATGAGCCCAGAGCTCCTTCAGGAGGAGTCCCTGTGCCTGCTCCAGCAGCACAAACCCACATCACTTCTGCACAGCCAGATCTCACCCAGCACCTGGAATTCACTCCCACTGTAACAACAGGGAGACCAACAGCAGCACCAGTGCAGACTCCCCTTCCAACAGAGGGACAGATGAAAACCACGATTTCTGGCACACTCCTGGCTGCAGTGACCCCTCCAAGGGTGCATTCCAGCCCACCTTCAGCTGCTTCTGCACATGTTGCCCTGCTGGCAGCCCTGAAACGGGACCAAACCCACCACACTCCTGCTGAGCCGTTCCCACACGTGGGAGAGATCACAAAGCCAGTGGAAACCAGCACAACCATGGGAAAAGGAGGAGCTGGCATGTCCTTGGGGGTGAGCGTGTCTCTGCCAGCCACAGCTAAGCTGGGGCCACAGCAGCCCCCCACAGCAGCCCCTGGGGCCGAGCTGGTGGTGGCTGCAGCACAGCCCTCTGTGCCCACAGGACCCGTCACTGCTCTGCAGAGACAGCCCAAACCGAGCCAGGGCACACCACAGGCTCCACTAGCAGTGCCTGCTCTCCCTGCAGCCCAGCATGGCCACACCACCCCTTCCCTCAGCAGCACCAAAGTGCCCCACGTGCTGCCAGCATCAGCTGTCCAGCCCGACCCAAACGTGGTGCTGCCCACGGCCAGCAGAGCCAACCCCCCAGCCGTGCTTTTGGCAGCACTGGGGAAGGGTGAGAGTGAAGCAGAAGGAGGCACAGCCCCCAGCAGCCACCTGCCCACACAGGCACCCATGTCTGCATCACCCAGACACCCCTTGGAGAAGGTGTCCCTGGAGGATACCATGGAAGAGGAGCCTGGTCATTCCAGCCCTGGCAGCGCCGTGAGTGCCACTGGGGCACCTACAACAGCAGCGTTTGCTGTCTCTGCCAAGAGGCTGGTGAATAAGGTCACTAATCAGTCAGCTGCCTTCCAGAAAGGCAGTGATGCTGAGATGCTCCTAACCAGAGACCTAATCCCCCTCCTTCCCACCCCGGAGAGCCCCTCGAACCCTCCCGGGAGCCTGGTGGCACTCACAGCCCAGGGCAGTGCCTTGGGGGGTGTCGCAGGCACCGACTCAGCCGAGGGGCTGCTGCTGAACACCGAGGGAGAGGAGATGGGCAGGACAAAGGAGGTGACAGAGGGAGCAGCTGAAAGGCTGGTGACTGTGGTGACACTGCAGGACTCCCAGCCCAGCGCCCCGAGTGACACACACCAGAGGAGGGGGCTGCACTCGGATGTCACCGTCCTGAACGGGTAATAAAGTACCTCTGTGTCATTTCTGCTGCGGGATTTGAGCACGGGGGGGTCAATATTTACGAGGGACTGGAGTGGCAGGACAAGGGGGAATGGCCTTACATTGAAAGAGAGTGGGGATATTAGATGGGATATTAGGAAAGAATTCTTCCCTGTGAGGGTGGGGAGGTCCTGGCACAGGTTGGGCAGAGAAGCTGTGGTTGCCCCATCCCTGGGAGTGTCCAAGGCCAGGGTGGATGAGGCTTGGAGCACCCTGGGCTGGTGGAAGGTGTCCCTGCCCATGGCAGGGGGTTGGAACAATACGAGCTTTAAGGTCCTTCCCAGCCCAGACTGTTCTGGGATTCCATGAATATCCGAATTGCTCCACTGCCTCAGTTATATTGGTGTGCTGTATTGTGGCTTAAAAACACTTAATTCATTCAGCACTGGTATCACATAAAGTAAAAGAAGAAGAAAAAGGGTCTTTTCACATTTTGGATGTTGATATTGTCCTTCAGACCCAGTTCTTTTCCACAGTAGCCTTCAACTGTGCCTGAGCCCCCCAAAACAATGCAGATGTGAATTTGCCAGTGAGAGCAGCTGACAGTGCTCAGGTGATGGGATGCCCTGGCAGAGAGGGTGGATACTCCCCCAGAGTGAAACCCTTCCCAGTTCCCCCTGGCTCATGGGATGGCTCACAGAGAGGCAGGAGGTGTCTCAGTGTGGCTGGATGTTCTTCATTTCCCTCACTCACTGTTTGGTGCCACTGAGGGAGCCCACCCCGGTGCTGTTTCATCCCTGGCAGCCCCTGGGGCCAGGCTGTGCCTCACCTTTCCCCCCTCTGTTCCCTCTTTCCCCACAGCCTGGCCACGGTGAGCGACGACGCCTGCGGCTCCGGCAACTACACCGTGCGGCTGAGCCTGAGCCCCGCTGCCCACACCAACCCTGAGCCCCACGGGCCTCCAGCACCTTCCCAAGAGACCTTCCTGGCCTTGGTGGCCCTGCAGGACAACAGCAGCCACCCCCTGGAGCAGCCCTTGGAGCAGCCCCTGGTGCAGATCCGCTCCTGCTGCGTGTCCCCCTCCGCCAGCCCTGCGGCCCCGGGCACGCAGTGCTGCCTGTTCCACAGGTGGGCACGAGCCCCCTGGGGTGGCATGGGCTCCACCTCACCTGAAATCCTTAGGGAGCCCTCTCCGGTATCCTCTGAGCTCTTTGGAGTAAGCTCCGAGCAGCGACAACTCTCGTTGCTCTGCCCCCTCAGCTGGGTTGTGATTAATGCCAAGGCAAAGAGCCCTCAGGGAGAGAAAAATCTCCCTTTGATTTATGGAAATAAGCCATCCCAATTCCCCACGTGTGCCCACAGGTGTCAGTGCGTGGCATCTTCCTGCTAGGGATGGCACAGCCCGGGAGCAGAGCAGTGCAGGGATGGGAGCCAGGCTTCCCGTGTCTCCATAAGCATCTCCTGGCTGTTCTGGCCCCTCCTGAGCCCGGGGAAACTGAGAGGATTCATCAGCTGATGTTTGTAAAACCCCTGGGGTGTGAAATGTGTGCCAGAAGTGGGTCAGGGAGTGACTGTCACACCAGAGCAGCCATTCTATTGGTTGTGCCAAAACCAACCTCCAAGGAACCATTCTCTGTGGTTCAGCCTGCAATGCTGATTTTGGGGGGATCTTTGTTTAATTCTGGCTGTAAGTGCAGGGATGTGACTCAGAGCTTGTGCAGACCCCTGTCAGCAGATCCCCCTCTCGCTTGCCTTTAGTCAGGGAGAGCTGGAATTTGAAACTGTTTGCCATTCATTCCTGCCAGGCTGCCATTTGAGTGCAGGCACATCCAGTTGCTGCAGAGCAGCAGGTCCAGAGCTGCCAGCTTCACCATCCAGCTGTTCCAGATGCTGAACCACTCCGTGGCCTACCTGCACTGTGAGCTGACAGTCTGTCTGCATGGAAAAGCTGGATGTGAACAGGTACGTGGGGTGGGTCCATCCTGGCAGGGCTAAGGAAAGATCTGGTGCTTCCAAAGTCACCCCATACCCAGCCAATCCCTTTGTTCAAGCCTGGAAAAGCATATTAAAAAGATATTAAGTGGTAGCAATAGTTGCTAATTCCTAGGGAAAAGGAGTTTGGGATTAGAGATTTACATTTGTGCTGGTCCAAGGACTAGCAACTCATGTTTTGGAATGACAACAGAGCTGGAAAAGATGGGATCTGAGGAGAGCTGTGCCTGCCCCTGGGGCAGGAGATTCTGTTCAGGTGCCACCAACACTTTCAGAAGTTTCCCATGTCTTTCCCAGGACTGCTTTGAAGGTGTGGAGCCAATTCTCCAGCCCAGTGACAGGAACAGCTATGGAAACCTGCACAACCTGGTTTCCTTTGGCCCAGTTTGGAGGATGAAGGACAGGTTTCTGTATAAACCTGTGGAAGGTGGGTCTCTGTCTCTCTCTTGAGAAGGTTTTGCTCAGCATTTCCTGCCGCAAGAAAAGCAGTAATTTTAACAACTTTCTTGACAGCCCCCATTATATTGGAGGACTCAAGGTGTAGGGAGCTTCTTTTAAATGTTTTATTCTCTTATCATGGGGCTTTTAGAATGAAAGAGCAAGGGAGTAATTGGTTTTTTGCAAGGAAACACCATCCACAGGTAACTGGTCAAAAATCTACCTTAGCAACATTTGGGGCAGAATGAGGCTGGTTTTAAGTGAGGTGAAATACAGCAGCTGGTTAATATCAATTAGATGTTGTCCAGCTGTTAGAAAAGAGTGACACTGAACCTGGTACATCATGAACATGAAAGACTTCTTAAATCCATCGGCACCATCCCTGATTTCTTGTGCCTTTAGCTGTTTATGTAAAGAGCATTTACTGCTGGCATCTTATGGCAAAGGTCATGTGTTTGAAAAGGCACTGCCCACTCCAACTGCCTCTAGGGAAAGAAATGTTCATACCTGCTTGGCATGCTCTGCAGATGGGTGGGAGTTTAACCTTCTCTTCCCCCTCCCTCCCTCCCTCTCTCCGCTCTGCTCACTGCTTGATGACCTCTCTCTGTGTTCCCAGGTCCTGGCTCTGCTGTGCTGCTGCCCATCCTGCTGGGCTCACTCGCTGGCTTTGCTGTCCTGGGCAGTGCTTTCATAAGCCTTTGGCTGCGCCACAGGCAGAAAACCAAACCCCTCTGCCATCCACCCTTTGGAGAAGTCCATGGGCTGTGAGCCTGGAGCCTGGTCCTGCAGCTCCCACGTGCCCAGCGCAGCCACCAGGGGAGCAACAGATCCTGCTTTGCACACTGTATTGCTTTTGTAGAGCTTCTGCCGGCCCGGGGAGCAGGAGGGATATCCCACCTCTGCTCTGGGCACGTCCCTCCTTCCTTCCTTTCCCTCTGCACCAGCAAGTCCACAAACTGCAGGGTAGAGAAGGAATTGTAGTGGCCCAGCTGTGAGGGAGAGCAGAGCTTAAATTGCAGCATGTGCAGCACCAGCACAGACTGGGAATCAGGAAAGCAAAAAGGAAATCAGGGTGCAGGAGAGCAAGGAAAAGAAAACACCGTAAACTAGAGCCTGCCATCAGGGAGAACACAGGATAAATGATGATACTGGGGATGTGGACAGCAGCCAAGAGCTACAGAGATCCAGCCCCCTTGGCTTTACAGCTTTTCTCGTGTCTCAGGAGCCCAGTCCCTCCTTTTACTTTACTCGTGGTACTGTTTTCTCTAACAAGTTTTCACCAACTGCCTGTTGGTAAATTCCACATTGTGGGTGAAAGTTAGGAATGCCAAAGGGTTTGTCCTTAGGGCTGAATGTGAGAGAACAGAAAAAGAACTTTGCACATTGAGCTTCTGGCCCCAGGTTCTTCACTGTTGCTGCCAGAATGCAGGTGAGAAAGGGGCCCCTGCCAAAGCAAATACACCTGAGTGGCCCACACTTCCAGCTGGATCAGCCTGGGAATCTCCTCATGAGTCTGGAGTGAGGGAGGCTCAGTCAGACCCTGATGGGCTCTGTCACCCCTGCCACCAGCACTGGTACCACTGGTAGTGCAGGAAGAGCTGCAGCAGCTGCTGGTAGAGAAGAAGGAAGAGACATCCCTGGTGTGTGGAAGGAGCTGCAAGGCAGGAGAAAGGCACCTCTGGGGAGGGGATCTTCTTGGTTTTGGGGCCACAGTGTAAACGATCAGCCTGACTGCCTCAATTGTTTATTTAAATGCCACTAAGCTGCTTCTGGAAGGTCTGCCCAGAAATGAGCATACCTGGAAGGTGTGTGGAGGGAGTGAGGCAGCGGCTGCTGCCACTCTGCAGCCACGGACTGTGTCCCCCCACTCCCTCACCTTCTCCTCGACTCTCTGTAATAAAATTGAGCATTGCAGTAAGTGTTTGTCTTGCCTGTGCCTGAACATGAGGGAGGGGAGCCCCATCGTGTATTCTCAGCTCTGAAATTGTGTTGGCAGGTGGGTGCCAGTGGAGGTGACCAGGGCAGAACCTGTACCAGCAGCATCACACCTGGTGGTAACAATCACATTCCAATGGGGTTTTTTTAGTCCCTAAAAGGCTGCAGAGCCTGGCTGGCTTTTTACCTTTTCCCTCTTTCCCCAAAGCCTTGCAGTGAGTGAGGGGCCACTGCCAGAGCACCTCGTGTAAACGGAGCAGGAAAACATCTCACACTTCCACCTGGCTCTGTCTCCCCCCACGAATTTCTTCAAGACCTGATACAGCTAAAAATTCCAGTTAGACAATTACCCTTCAGAAATACTAATTATTATTTGTAATTGCAGTAGTGCACCACGTTGCATTTCACACTGGCTTACCTACAGGGAGAGCTAAATCATTACAGAGCTGCCTGCACGAGAGCCAGAGCGGCATCATCAAATCCCTGTTAGAGCCAGAGGTGTGTGTGCTGCTCCTGGGGCTCACATGGGGTGAATGAACTGCCCAGACTGGTATTCTCTGTTTCTCCAAACACCCCTTACAGGCACTCAGCAGCAGGTTTTATCCCTGAGGGAACTGCTCAGGATCACCACAGTTCTTGTGTTTCTGCTGAAGTGTTTTCTCAGGCTCATGAACTCGTGTTCGCCACGCTCTGGTTCTGGGGTTTTCTCAGTTCTTTGCCTTTCTGGAGTGTTTTTCACTCCTTTATCCAGCTCACACGTGCAGTGCTGCACAGGAGCCTCGTGGATTTCTCCCTGCCCTCCCTCACTTTCCTGCCCCCTGTGCTGATGCCCCAGGTGAAGAATCCCACCCTCAGCACGGTGCAATTGCTACAGGATTGTTGTTTGCACCATTTCCCATCCTGCATTCTCCGGGCATTTCCCCGCTCAGTGCTGGACCAAGAAAAGCAGAATGTATTCCTGGAATTAAATCATACAGCTCCTCTGCATAGCAAATGAGGGTGACACCTCGGATCCACCTCCTGGCAGCAGGTAACCTGGCTCACCTGGAGTCACTCCCCACCTCCCCAGGAGCAGGAGGAGCTCCTTTATTGCCCTGTGCCACCACCCAGGCAGGAGGCAGAGAGCCAGGCTGCCTCTGCTGCCATGGCTTCGGACAGGGAGCGGCACCTGGGCAGCCTGACTGTCTTCAACAAGGAGGATTTTGAGGATGACTGGGTGAAAGTGGCCAGTGGAGGTTTTGGGCACGTGTACCAGGTGAAGCACAAGAGGTGGAGGACTGTTTATGCCGTGAAATGCTCCCCGTACCTGCTGCAGGACTCCAGCATGGACAGGTAAGCTGGCATTCCGCCTCTTTTCCCATCTCAGGTGTGGATGTGCAAGGGGGAAAGGCACATGAGGAACAGGGTTAATCACAACAGCTGGTGTTGGAATCTGGGGCTGAAAGGCATGTGGGTAAGAGCAGCCTGATTACTTATTTGCAGCTTTCACTGGACATTGAGACTGATGTGTATCTGTTAAACTAAATTAGCCACTAAACCCACCAGGTTTAAAGCTGAGGGACGGAGAATTTACAGCTGGTTTTGCTCCCTCCCTTGCTGTTCCTCTCTCTGGGGCACCTGCACCTTCCCTTGGCTTTTTGCTGTCTCCTCTGCTGACCCACCCTGGGGCTGGAGATGGAGCAGAGCCAGGTAATCACAACCACTGCTGATGGCACATGTAATACAGGCAGAACTGATGGGAAAACAACTGAATTGGTGAAGCCATTTAATTTAAAATTTTATGCCATACACAAATCCCACCCTGCTACCGATTTCTTGCTACTGACAACAACTGAGGTGGTTCCTGAGCAGTGTCTGTCCTCAGTTTGCACTAATTATGCTCTGCATTTTGCTCCCATTTGAGGGAGAGAAAAAAAAGAGTCAAATGAATCAGTTTGACTCCTGCATTTATCAATTTTAGCAAAATATCTGAGCTTCCTCAACACATTTCACTGTGGGGAGCCTGCTAGAGGGAGTCTGGCAGAAGGATTTGCTTGGCTGAGCCATTTCAGATCTATTAGTGGCCTGGCATGGTGTTGTTGGGAGCTCAGATTCATTCCCAGGGTGTGCTTTTTAAAGGCAGTCTTGGCACTTTGCTGCTTGGCTGCTCTCGGAGCGCTCCGGGCACCCCAACCCGTTGAGCAGGTTGGGAAATGCAAAGCTTTAGTGAGACAGGTCTGCTTTTAGTGAAACAACAGGTCTGCATTAGTGAAACAACAGGTCTGCCAGAGCTGGCAGTGGGAAATGGTGTGTCTGGACTCCCCCTGGGACCGGATTCACCGTGCTCAGGGACAGGAGGCTGCAGGCAGAGGTGGAGGCACAGGCATGGCCTGGGGACACTGTGGTTCAGAGCTCTGCCTGCTCCTGACTTCATGAAACATCCCTTGGGAATTCCATAGAACCCCTGAGTTGTTTGGGTTGGAAGGGAGCTTAGAGATCATCCAGTTCCAAGCCTTGATGTGGTTGCATTATCACCAGTTCAAGGGGCAAATTGGGATGGATCTGTGTGGGGCAGGCAGGGCTGCTTGGAAAGGCTGGATATCACTGAGCTACTGAGCCTCTGAAGCAGCTGGTGTAATTTCTTGGATCCACTTTCTAGTTTTATTTTTCATTTTCCCAGGAGCAGTATGAACTGTCTAATGGAAGAGGCAACCAAGATGGAGAAAATCAAATTCCAGCACATTGTCACCATCTACGGGGTCTGCAACAGCCCTTTGGGGATAGTGATGGAATACATGGCAAGAGGGTCCTTGGAGAAAATTCTTCCCACTCACAAAATGTCATGGCAGCTCAAATTCCGGGTTATCCACGAGATGGGCTTGGCTATGAATTTCCTGCATAGCATGACACCTCCTCTGCTGCACTTGGATCTCAAACCAGGGAACATTCTCCTGGATGGGAATATGCACGTCAAGGTAAGACCTTAGTGCTGTATTTGAAGAGGCAGGCTCTTTCTCAAAGAAGAGAAAGGTTATTTCTGCCAAACAAGTCCAGAATCCTGGTATGTCAAGTTATTCAGGAACACCCCGTGAAATGTTGACCAGTGGGGCTTGCAAGAACCAAGTGGTGAACAAATTACATGATAATCTCGAGGTCATATGAGCAATCTGTGCCCGAACTGGCTCCAGCTTAGGAGGAAATGCTGCTCTGCTGGACCCAGTGACAAGGACTGGGTGCAGTTTATCTCCAACAGGAGGAGGGTGAGGTGTGAGCATTTATGGGAAAGCCTCTCCCTTCTCCTGCTTGCAGATCTCAGACTTTGGGCTGTCCAAGTGGATGGAGCAATCCAGCCGAATGCAGTACATTGAGAGCTCTGCTTTGAGGGGCACTCTGAGCTACATCCCCCCCGAAATGTTTCTGCAGAACAGCAAGCCCCCGGGAATCAAGTATGATGTGTACAGGTAAGGGCTGCCAGAGGGCACACAGGGAGCTCTCCCACGGAGCAAGAAGGGCTGGCACATTGTTTAAATTCTGGTTTATAACGTGGGGAACAGGCTGGGAGTGAGGGGGTATCTCAGAGTGGGATTTTCTGTGGACAATCATCATCTCTTCCCAGCAGCACCAACCCCATGTGAGCTGCTGACTGTGTTGCCTCAGGTGCCATCACACCCTGTTTGGTTGCTGGAAGTTATTATAAAAATGAGTCAGATTAGAGCCCAGAACACACACTGTCTGCTCTTTCATAGCAGTGGCTGCTTGGATTCATTTTGCTTTTAAAACAACTGTAATATTGCTTGTCTGCTTTGGTATTCAGCTTCATTTTGGTCAGAAACAGGTGGAGGAGAGATTTCAGCTTGACTTTTTTCCTTTGGGGCAAAGAGCTTTGCAGCATATTTACACAAGCTGCATATAAACATCTGGAAATTCCTCAGCTCCTTGGCCTCTACACCAAACAGTAACCAAAGGCAAGAAGCAAAGGAGGATTTGCAGCAGTCAAGGGCTCTAAAACCCAGGGTGAATAAAGTGGAAAAAAGGCACTGGGAGCCCAAGTTTCACAGGAAAGTCCTTAATTCACTACGCTGACCCTTTTGCTGAGACAACAGAGATGTCTGAGATAGAACCACAAGACCTGACCCTTTTGGTCTGGGGGGTGAAATCCTTCCCTCCTGAAAACCCTCTTCCCTAATTTTCCCACTTCTCAAGAAGGTAAGAGCAGTGAGTGCATTTTATGTACACACGGGAGTGGTTGCTCACCATGTCCCCTTTGCCTGCAGCTTCGGAATCGTCATCTGGGAGGTCCTCATGCAGAAGAAACCCTATGCAGGTAAATATGAGCCCTCCTTGCACGCTCTGCACTTGGGGAACCTTCATTACAGCTGCCCTGAGAGAGGAAAGCCCAGTGTGTGCTGCTCTTTTGCAGGAGCCAACATGATGGCCATCATAGTCAAGGTGGCAGCGGGGAAGAGGCCGGGGCTGGAGCTCATCACTGATGACTGGCCAGGGGAGTGCCAGCAGATGGTGGACTTGATGAAGAGGTGCTGGGACCAAGACCCCAAGCAAAGGCCGAGCTTTTCAGGTGGGACTGTGCCTTTGGGCTGCCCAAAAATCAGCTGCAGGGATTGACAGGCTGGTGTGTAACCTCCCCAGTGATGTCTCCAAGATTTAACTTCTTGGTGTCCACATGCTGCCAAGCATCCTCTGCGCCCTTTCCTCCTTCTTCTCACGTGGAAGATGCATGTCCTGACTGGGATCTGAGCCCCTGGGCAGCCTGCACAGCTGACTGTGTCTTCTTCTGGCAGATATCCCTGTGGAGACAGACATGCTGCTGGCACTGATACAGAGCCTGGTGGTGGATCCAGAGAATGAGCGCCTTGTCAGAAAGATGTCCCACAAACCTGCCATCTCCAGGAACCAGCAGGTGAGGAGAACTCCCCTGTGCCACTGAGGAAATTCCACTGAGCAACTTTGTCTTACGGCTTTTTCTTCTTCCCTTCCTGAAAATGAGAGTGACAAAGAGGACTTCACCTTCCCCCGAGACACCAGGAGTGGTGGTAAGTAGGGGACTTGTTTTGTAATTGAAAAATAAAGAAGGGGAAGCCCACAGGAATTGTCTGTTTTATTGTAGGAGGATGTGGCTCAAAAGTTTTCCATGTGGGTGACATTTTAAGTGAAGGAAAGTGAACTCTACAGGAAAGAGCAGATACAGTGCCCATGAGGGAGAGGCCAAATGTGCCACTGCTCTCTGAGAGGCTGCACAGAAGTGGCCTGGCCTCATTTCATATTCCCTATCACTAAAATGACATCATTTCATTTAATTTCATTCTATGAAGAATCACATGCTCTCCCTCCTGTTACTTCACTTGGCTTTACTCTTTTTCTCCTTCGTTTGCAAAGCCTGGCCATGATGACTCCTTTTCTCCTATTTTGCCTCCCTGCCTCTAGAAATGGACCACCAGGAGGTTCATCTCCCACCTCCCTACAGCGAGGCTGAAAGCCCAGAGGAGATCCTGTCCGAGGAGATCTGCAGAGTGCAGGAGAACGGGCTCACCTTGCTGCACCTCATGGTCATCCAGGGCAACGCCGAGAAGGTGAAGTTCCTCCTGAGCTGCAAAGCCAACGTGAACAGCCAGGTGCTCTGTGGCTACACCCCGCTGATCATGGCAGTGCAGAAGAGGCTGCCAGAGATCTGCTCCATCCTCATCGAGCACGGCGCTGACCCCAACACCCCCGACGAGGACGGCTGGACCCCCCTCCACTTCGCCGCCCAGCACGGGGACGACAGGATCGTCCGGCTCCTGCTGGACCACCAGGCACGAGTGAACGCCCAGGAGCACGACGGGTGGACCCCCCTGCACTTGGCAGCGCAGAACAACTTCGAGAACGTGGCCCGGGTGCTGCTGTCCCGCCAGGCTGACTCCAACACCCAGGAGGCGGACGGGAAAACCGCCCTGCACGTGGCAGCCTGCTTCGGCCACGTCAGCCTGGTGAAGCTGCTCGCCAGCCAAGGGGCCGACCTGGAGAAGAAGCAGAAGAACCACAGGACCCCTCTGCACGTGGCCGTGGAGAGGGGGAAGTTCAGGGTGGTGCACTACCTGCTGAAGAACGGGACTTGCGTGAACAGCCTGGACCAGAACCACTACAGCGCCCTGCACTTGGCCGTGGTGAGGGGCAAGTACCTCATCTGCGAGAAGCTCATCAAGCACGGGGCCAACGTGGAGCTGAGGACGGACAAAGGCTGGACCCCCCTGCACTTGGCTTCCTTCAAGGGCCACGTGGAGATCATCCGGCTGCTCCGGCGCAGCCGCGCCCGGCTCAGCGCCAAGGGCAGCATGGACTGGACGCCCCTGCACTTGGCCACGCGCTACGGCGACGAGCCCGTGGTGTGCGAGCTCCTCAGGGGCGGCGCCGACCCCGACGTCCCCGAGAGGTCAGGCTGGGCCCCCCTCCACTTCGCCGTCCTCAGGGGCTCCTTCCTCGCCGTCATCAACCTCCTGGAGTGCCGCGCCGACGTCAACGCCAGGAACAAGGTGGGCTGGACGCCCCTGCACCTCGCGGTGCTCAAGGGCAACATGGCCATCGTCAAGACCCTGCTCAAGGCTGGAGCCCTGCTGGACGTGGAGGACATCACTGGCTGCACGGCCCTCCAGCTGGCAATCAGGCACCAGAGGGACAACATCATCACTCTGCTCCAAGGCAAGGACTCGGCGACAAACAGACCGGGGAGCAACAACCCCAGGAGTCTGGGGAATGATGCAAAGATTTCAAGACCCAGACTCGTTCCAGGAAGGACAGATCTCTAAATTCATCAGCCCTGGCGTTTATGACTTGAGTTTCCCAATGTCAGGTGCTGCTCCTGAAAGCACCTTGTCCTGTCGCCTGGTGATTTACAGGCAAATAGTTTCCTTTTTAAAATGGGAGTTTCTAAGCATGGACAGTAAAGAGTAAAAGAAAAATGAAGCTGCAGAAGGAAGCTGACAAGTTATTTTCCAGGGTCTGACCAAGCTTGTAGAACATTTTGGCTTGGTGATATTGGCTTTAGGCAGTGCTTTCCTGTTTAATACTTGCTGTGCAGGGATGGAAGGGGATATACGTAGTCCCTGTTCATATGGGCAATGCTGAAGCTGTGCACAGCACATATACATGTCTTCCACCGATTTTATTGCCTTTATTCCATGTTTTCCTACAGAGAAAATTGGTGCAAAATGACCCTGGCACAGGTGGGAATTGAATCATGAGAGTCTCACCTGCTGCTGGAAATAGACACCAAACATATGGTACAGCAACGTGTCAGATTTCTGACATCTCATTTTTGTAACAAGAATCAAATAAAGCGAGGAAGAGGGAAAAACATCACTACTAGAGAGTATTTAAATGGATGCAGCACAGAGAAAAGAAATTCCAGAATAATGTGCTTTGAAGGGACTCTGCTGCTGCCAGTGCTCAGGGTGGTTTCAGTGCCCACATCATGCAGAGAATGGGGCTGTGGCTCCTGCCCTCTGTCTGTGAGTGTTCGGTGCCACAGGAGAGTGAAAAGGGCAAAACATTTGCTGATGTTCCAGTTATCTCCTTGGATTTTTAGATAACTCAAGGCCTCAGCATAACCAAAGTAAACTGAACTAAATCCAGGGAGTTTTGTTTGGTTGTTTTGCTTTGTTTGGCTTTCTTGGGATTTTGTTTGGTTTGGTTTTCTTTTTCTTTGTTTTGGGTTTTTTTTTATTGTGCTCTAACCCAGGGAGGGATCCTTAAACGCCACTTCACACCAGAGTGGGATATTCTGGATTCATGGCTGCACTGGGAGCTTTGGTGTGAGAGCTGCTTGATTTACCTGATTTACCTGCCCTTGATACTCCACAAATGGCAGCTCTGGGCTTTGGCCAAGGAGGAAAGGCCTGGCTGGAGGGAATACTTTGGATTCTCAGACCTTTGTGTGCAGCTCTTCCCCTCAATTTCAGCTGTACCGATTCAGCAAATGTCTCTACTGTTTAATATGGTTTGAAATATTTACACAGCAGAAAGAAACCCAATTGCCACATAATTCAGCAGCTCCTTTCTGCTCCCGCTCTGACAGAAAAACAAAACTCTGCTCATATGTCATAGAACGTTCTCTAAAAGAGCTTAATTAAATTTATAATGAAAATAACAGGGGATTAAGAAGACACGAGGGAAATACATTCCCCTTGCAGAGCGTTACAGAGGTGATAGAAGCAATTTGCAGAGAAAATTACCTGTTTGCTGCTCAGTTTCTATAGAAATTCAATGAGTCTTTACAAACTCTGGAAAAAACTGCATTCCAGCCTCCACTTTGTGACTGTGCAGCTCATTATTTCTAAAATTAATCGCAGATCTCCATCTCCCCCCACCACCCTTTTATCCCCCCTTGCTCATTTCAGTCTCTTGTCCCTGCTGATAAATACACTGATTATATCATGTTCTCACCCAGTGCTGCCAGCCAAGGGTGTCTTTGGGAAGGAGCAGTTGGGCAGAGAAGCTGCCCCATCCCTGGAAGTGTCCAAGGCCAGGTTGGACAGGGCTTGGAACAACCTGGGATAGCAGGAAAATGTCCCTGCCCATGGCTGGGAGTTGGAAATGGATGAGCTTTAAGGTCCCTTCCAACCCAAAGCATTCCATGATAAAGAATTTTTCACTGAGAGCGAGCGAGAGGGGATTTGTCACATCAGCAGTCAAATTCCTGATGTAAAATTTGTTTGAAGAAGAGATTGTTTTGTCATGATCAGAATGTGGACGTTTCAGTGAAAAGTTGAGCTCTTTCCATGGGGAAATGTTCACAGTAAAATGAACTCAGTTTACATCTGTGTTCTGCCTTGCTCCTGCAATTTGTTTGTTTGGCAGTGCTGCAGTTATGTAGGTATGGGATGAAATTAAAATTAAAATAATCCTACATTTTAAAGGAAAATAGATCTGAATAAATACAGCTGGGGGGGGAAGTTTATTTTTAGCAGAAATGCTTGTTTTTTTCCATAGCCCCTTAGGTGTGGAAAATCAAGATGTTTCTGACAGCAATGATGTGAATGTAGGAGGGAGTGATTTTAATGTAAGAAGAAATAGTGAATTCTATGTGTTTCTTTTTATTCCAAGGAGGTGGTTGTAGGCTCTGTACTGTATCAGACGTCAGTGTGAGACATTCCTGACTCCCTCCCCAGCCTTTTCATGGCCTGACATAATTAATCCTGCTCTGGCTGCTCTCTTTCCAGACTATCCAGCACTTACCTGTGCTACTCCCCAGCTTTAGGGAGTATTTTAATCCTCTTGCTTTGAAATAAAGCCACAGAGCCCTTCAAAAAGCAGCTCCCCACCCAGTTCTCTCCCTGCACACAGGTGTGAGCTCAACTTCCATTAGAGTGATGGGAAAAGGTGCCTGGCTGGGCATCAAGGAGCACTTGCTGTTTTCTCCTACCAGGCATTTCATCCCCAGCAAGTTTAACATCTTTTGATCCTTTCATCAGCTGCTGCTTTCCTTTCTTCTGGCTCAGAGCACAGCATGAAACCCTTCTCTTCTGCAATTTGCTACTGGCCTCATTCTTTTATTTTGGAAAGAAAAAAAGAAGAAATCCAAAACAAACCCATCCCCAGCTCAGATGGGTTTTAAAGCCTGGCTGTATTTGCAGGGTTACAGCCCCAGAGAGTTCAGCCCCCTTGGTGAGGATGTATTGTGGTTCAGGCTCTCACTGTGGGAATTTAGGGCTCCTCACACCCTCCGTGGCCTTGGGAAAAGTCTTTTGTACCCAGAAAGGGAGATTTAGATCCCTGCTGGAGGAACAACGAGGCACCTCAGAGGGTCAGAGCCATAAAGTGCTCCCCAGCAGCAGCTGCCTGTGTTTGGGGGGGTGGTCACAGAATCATGATAAAAGAACTAAATAGCTCTTTTTCTGGTAAGGATTGGGTGTTCCCAAGAGCAGTGAGGATGGGATCCCATCCTCCATAGAAAACCAGCCCTGGGACACATTGCTCTGACTTCCCCACAGAAATAAAAGCTAGAGATCCCTTTCAAGGACAACAGCTAAAAATACAAAAGAAACAAAAACCTGGAGTTTAATCCGTGTTTGCCTTGCTGGAGTTTTAAATAAGGATGGAAACAATTGCACCTGAAAATAAGCGAAGCACAACGAGAAGAACTTAGAAGACTGGTTTTGGGTTACCCTGGCTCACTTTGTATTAAGCCCTGGCTCCCGGGGCCAAACCCCCTTGCAGAGGTGATTTACAAGTAGCATAAAGTCCTCTGAGAACAGAATTAATCAGCTAATGATGTGGAAAGGCAGTTGCTCACTGTTTGGGGAGCAGGACAGGCTGCTGATGCCTCTGTGAGTCACCCAGCACTGCTGCCTTTCCCAACTTCTCTGTCTGCAAGGACAGGCTGCAGGAGCTTTGCCAGATGTACCCAAAGGAGCTGGAATTTATGGGCATGGGTAACCAGACGGGGTTTGGCTCCCAAACCTGCCAATGTGCAACTATGGAATGATTTAACCTGTATTTATGCTCAAGTCAATTGATTTCCACCAGGGTGAAGAGTTAACTCTGATTTATCACAACTCCCTTCTGTCCAATGCCACTTGTTATGTTTGAACTCCTGCAATAAACACCCTCAAGCTTTTTCTGCTCTCTAGAATAGAAATACCCTTTATGATACACTGAGTTGGGTCAGTATCATTCAGTCAACAGAGGCATTTTGGGGGTCATACAACCAACGTGAAACTAGGAGGCATTACCAGTTATTTAATAAGTGCTTCGTTTCTGGTTGTAAAAAATTCTCTTTGAAAAGTGAAAAATTAAGAAGATAAAAGATCGAAATCACTCAGTAGTCACAGAACGTGACTGAGCTCTCCATCCTGGATTGATGTGGCAACTGTGCTCCTGAATAAAAAGAAATATATAAATCCCACCGACCTTGCTAGTTAGAAAATATCTCATTAAAGATTCTCTCTCCATCTGGAGCAATTATAGAGAGGACTAGGCCAGGGTCAGCAATCAAGAGGTGCAGTAATTAGCTGCAATAAAGGAGAAAATGAGCCTCTGTTTGCTGCTGTGGTACAAGGCCATTACTTTGGAAAAAAAGAAATATTATGGATACTGAGAGGGTTTAGCTGTGACAGAATTGAAGTTTGGGGCATATCTGGACTCATTCCATGGCACTTTTACTGCTCTTCAGCACAAGTTTATTTCTTAACAAGGCAGAGGAGTGTTGTTATCGCCGTGAAGATTTTATTGCTGTTCTTTGGACAAACTTTAATGACTGCTCCAAGCACGGGAAAAAATCCTTAGAAGGAGTTCAGGGAATTAATTTTCTCTTTTTGGGAAAGACTGCAGTCTGCCAAAAGGTTTTGCTCAGACTGACCTGCCTTTATTTTGCTTAAATAGCTGCCTGACACCCAGCATGATTCCTCCCAGGAGAGCTGAGTGGGTCTATTTGCTGCCCGATTTGTTGCTCCTGTTGGCTGAGCACAGTCGTGTTTTGTTCATGGCTCATCCCTGGAGACTCCTGGGAGTGCAGGAAAATGTCACAGGACAGGAACCGCCCCCCAGACACCTTCACAAAGTAATAGGGAGATAATTAATTAACAACAACCACCATGAAAGAAATAGACAAAACCAGAGAAAAGGTGGATTTCACCTAAAACCTGGTAAACTCTTGGCCTCAATAGGCTTTTGGTTTTAAATACCTGTTTCCTCGCTGCATTCAGCCTTTGGCTGGGTGAAGAGGAGCATCTCAATCAGTCTCCTTCATGGAGAACTTCCCTCTGCCTTTTTTAATTAAGAACAAGGCAGAATTTACTGGCGTTTTCCCTGATACCTCTGAATCACGTCTCAGTTCCTGGAGTTTCACTCTCTGTAATCTTCCCCAGTGATTCTGGTTTCATCTTTGACATGATTTAGGGCTTGTTTATCACAAAGGCAATCAGACATGTCCCTTGTGAGACACCCTGAGAGCTGCCACTGGAGCTGAGTGTTTCCTTTGACAGGTGGGCTCAGACACAAAGGCAGAGCTCCACGGCTAAACAGGTTACCAAGTCCCAGTAAATCACTCTCTGCATAATCTCACCTCGTGGCAAGTGCCAGGTAGGCAAGTTAATGTCAACATAATGAAGGAATGTGGCCCGGAGCATCTGCCACCAGCTGAGAACATGCACAAACTCAATTACTGGGGCACACTAAATTGCAAGCCACAATAATTCAGTTATAAATCTACATCCCCGGGTTAATTTGGTGTGACTTCTGCAGCTAGACTCCAGCCTTCGTGTGTTGCAGGAGCTGGTTCCCTGTTCTTCTGCTCTTGTGCTGCCATTTATAGCAAAACACGGTGCAAAGTGGGCGTGCAGTGCTACAAAGGCAACACCACCTCTCGTGGTGTCTCTGCTTTCAGCCAGCCCACCTCACTGGGCTGAGATTCTGAGACCCGTTTCCACACTGTGGTTGGGGTCAAACCCTCACATTCTGACCATTTTCTGTGCTATTCCCTCCCAGTTCGGCTCTTTAATATCAGCTCTGTGGGTCATTGAACCACCTCTTGCAATGGGCTTGATGCAGGCCAGACATGGGCACAGCAATGTGGTTTTAACCCCCTCCCCAGAGCATGTGACATCACATTTGTGTCACCCCAGAGCATCCCTGGCTGTCCCTGCTGTGAGCAGAGTCATCTCATGCCAAGTCCCTTCACAGGACCCACAGCAGCTGCTTTGCCAGCTTGCTGGGTTGGTTTTTTCCTAGCAAACTTGAAGAATTATGCCAGATCAAAGTCACTTTTATTTTTGACTAAAGCTCCCAGAGGGAGGGAGGTGTTCTGAGAGATGTACATATTTGTTTAGACTGGCACTGACTGTCCATTTCTTCACACAGATGAGCTCCCAGCTCATAACCTGTCTCGTTCAATCACATTTTCAGCTCCTGGGTTTTCCTCTGAAGCTTTGTACATTTTCCAGCTGGTGATTTGACAGAGCTCTCTGAACTCACACTCACGAGAGCTGCACAGATTCTTTGTGTTGCTGTTACAAGATTAGATTTCTGGCTAATGTTAATTTGGGCTTTTCTTGTCTTTCCCCACAGTGTAAATAAAAAAAAACCCTACTTCATGGATGCACTATTAAATAAATATTAACAGTGGCTATTGTTTGATCCATTTGATGCAGTTACAAAGTCTGAAGTTCTGACCCAATTTTCTCCCCACTGAAAGGGGTTTATTTGTAGTTACACCACAGGTGAGCACAGGCAGGAAGCAGAGATAGCCATGAGGATGCTTGAATTCTACTGATTTCTTTTTTTCCCCCATGTGCAGTAGTGACTGTTAAAAGCCAACAATATCAGCCATGGGAGAAGGGATCTGGACAGTGCCTGGCTCCTCTGTCCTGGCTCCTCTGAGCTCACAGGTACAGGTGGATGTGGCCCCTGTCCCCAGCCCCAGGATGAGCTGGCACTGCCCCCAGAGGGGCTCAGGGCAGCCCTTCCAGCAGGGATGGGCAGTGCAGATGTGCTGGGGAGGGACTAAAGCCAGAAAGATGCTGCTGAAGGTGTCCCTGCCCAGGGCAGGGGGTTGGAACAAGATGGTCTTTAAGGTCCCTTCCAAGCCAAACCTGACTGGGATTCTGTGAAATGGCAGTGGGGTGATGGAGGGGGCAGAAGGTTTGTGGGGTGGGCACGGGGATGGCTGGAGAGGGACACCAGCACGTTGGCAGCACAGTCAGGGTTTCACAGGTCCCTCTCCCCACCAAATCCTGGCAGGATGTGGCCCAGGCAGGAGACACAACCCCCTGCCCTGCTGGGCATCCCAGTCAGAGCTGGTGGGTGTCTCAGACAGGCAGGAGACCTGGGAGGCTGATTTGCCTCTGTGCTGGGGGGACTGCAGTGAAGTGACAGCAGCTGCACCCCCCACTGCCCCTGCAGAGCCTGTTTCCATCACCCCTCTGTGGCTGCTTTGCTTTGCTCACTGCCAGCCCACCACACACTGCCCCCCCATGCCCCGTCCCCCTCTCCCCTGGCACCTCAGAGCCAAGAGGGGTGGCTTTTCACCCAGAGCTGCCCCAAACCCTCCGTGCTGCTCCCTCGCTGCCCTTCCCCGAGCCTGGCACAACATCCTGCAGCTGAGATGGCAGTGATGTCACCTTCCCATCTCATCAGGGCCATGGATGCAGTTGATTACGTGCAGCAGGGAGGCGATGCCAGGCTTGGGTAAATGTGCTCCCTTTGCTTTCATTATCCCACTTTCCCTTTCACGGGCCCAGCATGGCAGCTTTGGGGATGCAGAATGTTTTTGCCTCATTTAAAGGGCCTGGGCTTTGCTTTGCTGCTTTAAGTCTCTTTAAAGGCATTTCTAGGTCTGTTAATTATTCATTATACCTTAATTATATTTAGTCCACCATCCATCACTCTTTCTTTGGTGGAGAAAGTTGTTATTTATGAGTCAAAAGCTATTTAGGCAGCAGACAGTCGGGTATCGTCAAAGACTTGGAGGAGCAGTTTAGATTATTAAAAGAAGCTTTGATTAAAGAGAGGGAGTTGATTTAACAAGTGTAACTGGTTTTATCTTTTATTTATTTCTTTATTTATTTTTGGCTGGATGTGCAGAACAAAGCACATCCCTGAATCTGTCAGGCCTGACCTGAAGCTACAAGACTCACTCCAGTGTCCCAGGAGATGGACAGATCATCCTGTTTTATCTCTTTTGGGTGGTGTGAAATGGTGTTTTGTACTCCCCAGCCTCAGAAATAAAATCTGTCTCTAAGGGTGAAGTCAGAGTAGCTGCCTTTGATCCTGCCAGGCTGAGGCCAGACAGGCTGAAAACAACCTGGTGTGTGTCCTGTCTCATCCCAGAATACCATTTATTCTGTTGTGTTAGGGAGGGGGTCATTTGAGCCCCTAATTTTCCCTCATTGAGCTGAATCATCCAACAAGGAGAATGAAGCCTCATTTGAACTCAGTAGCTCTGGAGATTCTGGTTTCTGTATAAACTGAGGACTTCAGGGCAGGGATTATCTTTGCACTGTGTTGGTTGAAAACAGGTAGACTAAAACCTTTGGTTCAAGCCAAGGATCCAAAATACCATTGAAGTGAAATTTTAGCTTGCTACTGCTTGGAAATAGATAATTTTCTTTTTCTTCTTCTTTTTTGTATAAAGAAAACAATATTTAGACAAAAGTGCTGACTAAGCCTGGCTGAGATTCACCTGCATAAATACCAAACATTTCAGCTTCAGTAAACAGGGCCACAGCAAGTGCAACATAAATATTCCTGAATGAAATAATGACGTTTCCTAGCATAAATTCAAGTGAAATCCAGAAGCTAAAAGCTCCCTGTGACTTGAGATAATGCACTGCCCGGGGCTGAGCTGCAGGGGATGGAGCGGGGCAGCTGCAAAGTTCCCACTGCTGGGAATTCCCGTGTCAGGGTGTGCTCAGCCAGGGCAAAGCCACAGTGACTTTTTGGGGCACATTAACTCCTGTCAGAGCAGTGGCTTCCAGTGCCCACCTTGAAGCTGCAGTGCCAAGGAGCAAAGACAGGCAGCTGGTGTGATGCCACAAGTAGCAGCACAACCCATCCCTTCCTCCTCCAATCCTCCCCAGCCCACTTCAGTCCAGAGGGCAAGAGGCACAGAGAAATTTAACCCCATTTTCTTTCTGCCTGTGTTTCTCTGCTCCCTTCCTTTCCCACGTCCTCGTACCTTCAGGCTGGACAAACACTAAAGTTCTTACAGATAGACTGGGGTAAGGGGAGAAAGAGGACAAATGCAACTATTCTGAAAAGCAGGGAAAAGAAAGGTGAGATCTCACAGGAAGGTGGATGTTCCTGTGTTTACAGCACAACCACGGGCCCTGCAGCCTGACCCCTCACACTGCTGGTGTCAAACAGAACAAACCAATCAGGTAACACCAGGGTGGCTTGTGCAAGTCTCTGTTTAATTACAGTGCTGCATGAAGACATTTGTTGGTGTCGCACGTACCTGTGATGGGCATTTATACATTCCTGACTCCCCAGGGAGCCGTGTTTGCACTGCAGACTTTCACCACGGAGGTAGTGGCTTTATTTTTCCTGTTTTCCCTTTTTTTTTTTTTCCTTTTTTTTTTAATTTTTTTTTTAATATATATACTTTCCAGCAGGATTCAATAAGCTGGTTAGACCTATTGTAGTTCATTTACTCTTCAGTCAGGAGGATAAACAGCATCGTGTAGTGGGAGCAAGCAGGCAAGCAGCAAATACAGTGCAGGCAGAATTCACTGGCTTTTAATTCAAACCTGTTTGGGGGGTGCCAAGAGCCCCCCCTGGGCTTCAGCAAGCTGGGAATCACAGGGAGGAAAAGCAGGAACAGGAAGACTCAATAAGCAGAACTAAAGCTTCAGTTATAAATAATGAATCACAAAATAGGGTCTGAAGTTCTCGAGGAACAAAGAAATGAAATCTTCTCGTGAATGCGTTTTAAAAACCAGATCAGTCCCCTGACCATCCCCAGCAGGTCCTGCTGTCAGGAGGAGTCTTTGGGAAAGCAGTGGGGATTTTTTCCAGAGTGGAAGGAACAGTGAGGTCTGTATTTGCCACGTTCAGCTCTGTGGGCAAGAGGCCTCAGAGTCCTTCACGATGCAGCCGATTTCTCAGGGTGCTTTAGAAGTTTCCACAAGCATCTTCCATGCCAACCACGGGCTGGTTGTGTCAGGTGCTGTGCAAGCAGCTGGCAAAGCCTGTCCTTGCTCTTGGCAGTGGTTTGTTGTTTGTAAAGCCAGAGGTGAGGGTGTGTTTTGGTCCACTCTTGAAAAGAGTTATGAAGGCTCAATTCACGGGTGGAAAGTGCTTTAGTTGGATGGGTTCAAGTGCAGATGGGGAAGGAAAACCTCCTGCAGAGATGAACAGACATGGCATTGCCACCATTCCAAGGGCAGTGGGGATATAGATATTCCCACAAGATACCTTTGAGCTGGAGTGTTGGGAATGAGTGGCTTACAATGTCATTGGAATGAAGGATGGGATGCAGGTAATTCCTCTAGGAGATGACACCTGGGTGGTTTTGGTCCAAGTTGGCAAACACATGAAGGACATTGGCCCTTTTGCAGCAGCTTTTTTTTCCTCCATGACGTTTTGGAAGAGTTTTTCTTGTAGTGGTTCGGGTGAGCTGAGCTATATCTGGGTTCAGAAACTAAATTTTGCAACAAGGTACACAGTATTGGAAATGGTGATTTATCCAGGGTTAAACTGAACACAAAGTAAAATGATGGCACAACGTTAAGATATTTTTCACATTCCTTATTCTGAGGGCTCACACCGTGTTTTAGTGCAGGGCAAATACCACTTATGGCAACTTCCAAATGCTTTAAAGCTTTTTATTTTTCTATATGCATATTATTTTCTATTTTGATTCAGCTCCCCACCTGTTAATTCACCCAGCCAAATGGCATCTTTCTGCTTGTAAATATGTTAGTAGCTTGTTACTATTTTTCTACCCAAAACCCTACAGATTTTATGTCATTCTGTGAATTCTGTAAGTGGTATCAGTCTCAGTTGATTCCCACCACTGAGTGAACTTGCTTGGTTAAAACTGGGGGGAAATGATCTCCTGAGATAAGTGTTTCCAGTTTTTAGCTATGAACAGACCTCGAGGAGCCATGCCCAAAAGTTATACAAGTTTGTGGGCTAAATATTAAAAACACTGTATATCAGCCTCTTCCAGGAATACCTTTTGGATTAAGGTGGGGCTGCTGTTTCAATTTCAGAAAACAGCTGAGATTATTTGTTACAGCTGCTTGGCATAATCTCTTCCTGATCCAGAGCTGGAACACATCCCACCAGCACAGGGAAATGCTTGGTTTGCAACACAGGGAAAACCAGGGAATTAAAGAAACCCTTGGCAGTGAACTTTATCTGCTCTGAAGCAGAAACTATGTGAATATTCCACAAACTGCATAGAGAGAAAAGGGACTATATTGCTCTCTGGATTGTGTTTTAGCATCTTCAGAAAACAGCAGGGAGGGACTCTGCCTCTGCATATGGCTATTGAAATCATCTGCTGCCCCAGATCCTACAGGAATTTCTAGCCAGACCTATTTCCACGTCATTTTATTCACCTTGCTATGTTTTATTTACAGAGATATTGCAAAATATATTGTGGACTGAGTACAATTAGTAAGGACAGTGTGGGTTTGGCAATGGCAGATTCAGCGTGGTGGAATTATGCTGTTATGGGCTTTCAACTCTTATAATCCATGGAAAAATAGATATCAGAGGGTAAGGGATGCTGGGAACATCCAGACCTTTCCAAAGTCCAACTTGGACACAGGAGCTGATCCAGGTAAGGGTTTTCCTGGGTTTTTATTCTGGCTTTTTCCAAAACACAGAGTTTTATCTCCTTCACTGGTAATTGAAATTAGGCACAATGTTATTCTGCACTCTCTACTGAGAGACTGAGGCAAATCAGCCCTGGGGTGGTCCTTGGCTCTGTGGCAGCCTGATCTGGGTGAGGAGAGCCAGACCTAACGTGGCTGACTCGTTCAGGCCCCCCCCTGGGGGGGTCAGGGCTGCAGGTGCCTCCCCTGGCACCCCGTCCTGGGTTTCTACATTCACCACGCCCCCACTCCTCCCCGGGCTTTGCACCTCCTGGTGAGGGACTGGAGATGAGATGCTGGTGGGCAGAAATCGCTGCTGATGAGAGATGGGGGTGTCCTGTCTGATGCACACCATGCAAGACAAGCTGCCACTTCTTGAGTTGCCCTCTCCATCTCTTTTTTTTTTATTATTTTTGGCTTGGGCTCCTGTTCAATTCATCCTGTTGATTTGTATTTACACGGATGCCGTGGTCGGACACGAGACTGATGCCCTCTTCTTCCTCCTGCCCATGGCTTGTAGGCCCACATTGCTGCAGGGTTGGGTCTGTGGGTGGCAGAACCTTCTTGACCCTCTTGGGGACCTCTTAAAGTGTTTTTGTTTTGTGTTTTATTTTCTGAAGGCTTCAGCAGTTTAACACTGGGTAAGTCAGCTCGAGGCGAAGGCAAAGCCGCTGCGTGGAGCTCCCGCAAGCTCTGCCTGTTTCTGGCTCCTGTGGCGAAGCGGAGAAGATGGTCTTGTCTTTGGTGAGAGTCGAGTGACCCACCGCCAGCTCCCCATGGCGCTGTGACTGGCCGTGTCCAGTGGCCACAGGCAACAATCAAGCGAGCGTGCCTCGGTTTCCGCTCCCGCTTCAAGCACAGTGTGAGGGTGGCTCCCAAAAGCGCCCTGGTGGGACCGGCGTCCCAGCGTCCAAAGGTCACCCCGAGGGAGGAGAGAACCTCCCACCTCCGTCCCCACCGAGGCGTGGGCATGGCACTGCTGTCACACTCGAGGCCTCGTGCCCAGCACGCGAGACCCCTCCATGGCTGCCCGTTGTGTGCGTGAATGGCGTCGGTTTCTTTTTGTGGTGGTGGTTTTTTTTTGTTTTCCCCCTTCCGTCGCTCTGAAAAAATGCGGTTGCTTCTTTTTTTTTGACTTTTAGCAGTGGAGGATCTTCATGAAAGCCTTGCGAAACTCGACGTTGAAGGTTGTGTAGATAATCGGGTTGACAGCGCTGTTGACATAGCCCAGCCATGTAAAGGCGCTGTACATGGCCGGGGGGATGTTGCAATCGCAGTGCATGTTCAGGATGTGGGTGATGAAGAACGGGAGCCAGCAGATGATGAAAACACCTGGGGGGGGGGAGAGGAAGGAGAGAGACACATTTTGATTGCTGAAAGCTGGACAGATTTTGAGCCTGAGAACAGCAAGGTTCTTTTGGGGCATAAAGGAAAAATGTTTCCCTGAGGAATGCGCCTTCTGTTTGCGTGTTAAGTCTCAGCCTATATTCTATCCAGGTACTAAAGGACTTCTCTGCTCATGTAATTAGACCAGATACATAAGGAGCTCTGGCCTTTGGGGTGCCAGCTCCTTGCCGAGCTGTGCTGCCTTTTGTGCTGCACTCAGCTGTGTTTTGGGAGCCCAGACACCCCACAGAGAGTGGGGCAGCTTTATGAGCCCTTTGTACAGCAGTGCCAGCTGCCCAGGGCTGGGAAGGGGGGACCCCTCCCATGGGCAGCCTCTTGCCTACGTATCAAGTGAAATTACAGTTATGGAGGCACAGAAAACCTATGCAGGCTGCCCTAGTCCTGGATTTCTGCACGCTCTCACCAAGCACGATGGCCAGCATCTGGGTGGCCTTCTTCTCCTTCTGTTGTGACAGTTTCCTCCTGGTCACAGCCTTGAGGAAGTTCCTCGTCTTGCCGTTGGGCAGGGAGTGGATCTCGAAGACCTTGGCTGTGTGGTGTGCTTCTTTGGCATGTCCATTCTTCTCCACTCTCCCGGGGCTGTTCAGGGATGTCTGCAGGGTGGAATTGTTGACCCGGTTAGATGCAACTGGCACAACCAGCTGGTGGTTACTTGGTGCTGTGGGTTTGAAGGTGGTTCTCTCAGGGGGGCTGGTGCTGGACACCATCTCCATTTCCATCTCTTCCATGTGACTCTCTGCCTCCTGGACAAGAATCAAATGTCCACAATATAAAGACAGATAAATATACCTAGAGGAGCAATGAACATTCCTTACAGAGTGAAGCTGGATGATGCTGGAGAACAATCAATCCCTCTTCTCCCTCCCTACACGATGCTTGGAGAAAGGGCTGTGAAATGTTTACAAATAAAGATATTTTGGGTGGATGGGATTGACAGAACTTCACTGGAGGATTCTCCTTTATTGCACAAAGAGGCTCAGAAATGAGAGAGATGCTGCCTCCACTCCCCACAGATTTTATTTAGGTTTTTCAGAATGCAAATAAATAAAAATGAAACCAACAAGCAAAACCCAACACAGCCGATGCAGTCCAAGATTTAAATAACAGAGAGGAGAAGGAAATCAAAGACACAAAATGTTCAAATGCCATGGCTTTTAGAGCTGATCTTTAGGTGAGATTAGTCTGGCTTTTTGAACTCTATCCTCTTAAACCCCCTGCTTCACTCTAAGGAATGGGAAGAATATTTAAATTGTGAGATTGAATGGTAACCTTTGTGCTTAGTTTATTTTTCTCCCACCCTGCATAAATTAATTGTGTGTCCTGAGGGGTGAGAGGGGGAAGGCTAAATGCTCTGAAAAGCTACCACTTCTCTTTAACACTCACCACTTTGCGCTTATTAACTTGGAAGCTCCCATTGGACTTCACAATAACTGTGCAGAGCTTGACGTCTTCTGGATGAGTGCATTTGTCCTAAGGGGCAAGGACCAGCTCAGAGGTTACACAGGCACAGAGGAATTGGGAAGGGAAGCTGGTAAGGGAGGCACGTGGAAATACAAACACAGGGCATGAGGCAGAAATTAGTCAGTGTGAGGATGATGGAAAACTACTCTGGAGAAGCAGTGATGGAGGTGACTATCCCTTGGGCTTTTCACCCAAGGAAGGAAGCCTCAAAGATCTGCTGGTGTTTGTCTGTCCCTGCCTCCTCTCCTTGACGTGGCAGTGGCCCTGAGGCAGCACAGTTTGGAGGTGGTGCCTCTGGGGCTACACCTTCCCCCGGCTTGTTTTGCATGTGCTGCCAGGGCAGGGTTTTGACTGAGCTCAGCCAGGCTCCACTCACACACATCTCCTGCTCTGAGAGGCTGTTTCCCTGCAGAGGTGTCGGTGCCAGTGATGTGGTTTGCACCCCAGCCACGCAAACCGTTTCCATTGAACCCTGGGGAGACCTTATGGCACCCAAAGGGGGGTTATGAGAAATCTGGAAAGAGGTTTTTTGCAAGGGAATGGAATGACAGGACACAGGGGAGTGGCCTTAAACTGAAGGAGGGCAGGTTCAGACTAGATATTGTGATGAAATTCTTCCCTGTGAGGGTAGTGTGGCCCTGGCACAGGTTGCCCAGAGCTGCTGTGTCTGCCCCATCCCTGGGTGTGTTCAAGGCAAGGCTGGATGGAGCTCTGAGCAACCTGGTCTAGTAGAAGGTGTCCCTGCCTGTGGCAGGGGGTTGGAACTCCATGAGCTTTAAGATCCCTTCCAAGCCAAAGCATTCCTTGATTCTGTGATTCCTCCCCCCAGCAGCATCACTGACTCAGACAATAGTGAATTCCTGGGTACCCCAACCCAAACTCAGCAGAGACAGGGGAGGTGCCCTCTGGTTCAGGCAGCAGCTCCTAGTGCAGATCTGCTGCTGGAACATCCCCTGAGATCCAGGGAAGCCTGAGAAGCACCTGGGAGCCCAGAATGTGCAGCTGGGACTCCAGACCGACACAGGGCACGGCACTGCCCCTTTGTGATCCAGCACTTCTCCTAGTCCAGCCGGGGACATCTGGGGAGAGGAGGGAGCACTTTGGGGAGCGGAGCAGGGAGGGGGAAGGATGTGCAGAGCTCTGAGAGCCAGGCAGGGGTGCAGTTACCTTCAGAGGGGCGTGCGTGTCCGAGTCCAGGACGTGGCTGCTGCGCTTGGTGGTGACACGCTTCCTGCGGCGCCGCAGCACCATGTAGATCTGCACATACACCAGCAGGGTGACGATGAAGGGCACGTAGAAGGACACGATGGAGGAGTACACCACGAAGGCAGGGTTGCCGATGATGCACTCGTTGGCATCTGGAACGCACAGGGGTTCAGGGTCTCCCCGCTGCCCAGAGCCGGTGCCCGCTTCCCATCGCCTGCCAAAGGCACAGGTACCCAGGCAGGGAGGGGTTCGGGTTCTAGGGAGGCACCACCATGTCAGCTGGAAGTGGTACCAGAACAGCAGCAACCCCGTGTGTTGTAGGAGTCACCCTATCCCAAAGTCCTTGATTACTGCTTGCCTTGCAGCTAAAAGCACGCTGATCCCATGCTGTTTCCAATCCAGGCTTCCCATGAAACCAGTGCCTGAACTACCAGCCCTTTCCTCCCCTCAGTCAAGATTTTATCCCATGGCTTTCCTTTTTTTTAACATTTTAATATAAGTGGGATTTCGAATTGGTGGTGGACAAATGTTAAGGTAGCTCTGCCTAGTGTTGTGTAAACTTCCCCTTAGTTCTGATGGGTCTAAAACACTGGTGTGGAACAGCAAGAGACAAAACAGACCCAGAAGCAGCTGACAAACAGGATGACACTGGCAGAGCACACCTCAACCAGGGGCAGATACATCCAAGTACTTTTCACTTCCACCATGTTCAAACAGGACCTTTTAACTTTCCTTGTGACGGCCAGCTGCATACCTAAAACCCGAGCCTAAAACTCCTGGCAGGCAACAGAGGGCTGCCTGGGGAAGTAGAGCCAGGAAGGTGCCAGCAGGGAGCTGAAGGTGGCAGAACACTCACCTGTGTTGTTGAGGCCGAAGAGGAGCGGGCAGGAGATGGCAAAGGAGAGCACCCAGACCACGGCGATCATGACGGTGACCCTGCGCTTGGAGCTGTAGCGGGTGTTGTAGAGCATGGGCATGGCCACGGCCGTGTACCTGTGTGGGCACACACACCCCCTGTCACCCTTCCACTCCAAACCTTCCCCCCCACGCCTGTTCCACCATTCCAGAACACAAGCATAAAGACCAAACTCGTGGAAACATACACAATTTAATTTACATTCTCAAAATCAGTGTTTCTGTGTCTTCTGACGGAATCCCTGCTCAGAGCTCACTGAGATCCCCTCAGTTGCTCCTCAAAAGACATCAACAACACTCACTCTCCCCATTTCCAAGCCTCTGAGTCACAGGTAAAATTAGACCACATAGAGGTGGCTGTGACTTGCTCCCCTGGGTTTTGACATGAGTTGCTGGCACGGAGCCCTCACCTGTCTATGCTGATGGCACAGAGGTTGAGGATACTGGCAGTGCACATCATGACATCCAGGGTCACAAAGATATCACAGTGGATCCGACTGAACCTCCACTCACCAACCACCTGCAAAGAGAGAGGGAGGTGGGTACAGAATTCCCTGGGGCTGTGCTGCTGAGAGGGTCTAAAGGGAGAGTTTGGCACAGTTACAGCTGCTTGGGGGCAGTTGGAGTTGTGCTGGTTCAGAGGAAATTCTCTGCTCCATCCAAACCATTCCTTAGGACATTCCCCCAAGGGCTGGTGTGATTTCATGCTCCCTAATTCCACCCAAGCAGCAAACTCAGACCTGGGCCCATATTCCAGTGACATCAAGGAGTACAAGTCTCCTCGAAGTCAGAAGGAACCATGCAGGGCTTAAACAGGTCTCTGAAGCCTTTCAAAGCAGAATGAGAAAGCAATTACATTAATATTAATTCCAAGCACCTCTAATTATACTTACAGCTCTTCATTAGCCTTTTTTTTTTTTTTTGCAATTATACCCAGCAAAGGTCAACAGTAGACAAGGAGCTTTCCTTCATTTCTCAGTTTAAGATCAGGGTAGACACTCCTTGCCTTTATGGTTTGGGTTTTTTCGGGTGAACAAAATGAATTTAATCCAGAGTGATAATTCTTTAACACTCTACATGATGTGCTAAAGACAAAGAACTCAGGATAACGCTTCCAGTCACCAGTAGCCTTTTTCTCTTCACTTCTCTTGCTATTGAAACTGAACTTTGCCAATTAAGTTTAATAGCAATTATTCGGACTGCTGTGTTTGACATGTGATGAAAAAAGTATATTTCCCTCTAATAAAAATAGAGTCCTACTGCATTTGAAAATAGAATGAATAAGATATCTATTCTTCAGTTATTTCTGCTCTGATATACATAACCATAGGCAGCATAAAGAAGGGAGAATGACTGCATTGAAGCCTGAGTGACAGTTGAATACTCAGTGATTAAAAAAGCACTTAAGAGACAGTTACATCAGTAACTTTGATGAGAATTTGCCCAAAGGCAAAGGTTTCCAGCCAGATATAAACCTCTGCAAAATCAGTTTCTCTTGGTGCTTTCATTTATGTAGGAGAAACCTCAGAAGTTTGGAGGTAGATCTGTTTGGGGTTGGGGTTTTTTTTAAGTGTTTCATTTTGATATTAGTTTTTGCCTGAGCTTGTGACACAAAGCCTGAAAAAAACTGTCCTACTTAAATGGGTTCAATGGGTTAAAATGGGTTGTGGCAGCAGGAATAGAATAGAACAGAAGGGCATAACCAGTCCCAGAGGCACTGACTGCACTCCCAACCAGCCTGTGGTCATGTTAATAAGCTTTAGCAGATGCACCATGCTTTACATTTTTTAAGTGCCATGAAAACAATAATTAACTCGAGTGATAATTAGTATTGTGCTTTCTCGACAGCCTATGTCATGTCACTGGGTTTGTTTTGCTTTGCATTAGTACTTAATGGGCTCATTGACAGTGGCTTCTCCCCCTGCTCTCCTCTCTGTGTTATCATTTCCCCTCACAAAGGAGTGCCTGAAAATTAACTGTAAACTCAACGCAGTTTTGTACCCAACTGATGTGCCAAAGGCCTTGGGATTTTCTGTCATATATCGTGACATAAAAGCTCTGGATTTACACTCTTGCCTTCTCATCACTGCAGCCCTTCAGAAATAGGGGTTTGAGTGCTATTTTTGTTGACTGTTGGACCTGATGATCCTTGTGGATCAGTGGTTCAGAGTGACACCCACGGCGTAGTTGCAGATTCATTCTTGTGTAGCTTTGAAAAAAAAAACCAAAATTGGGGTCCTTTCAGCCCTCTGTTTAAAAGCCACATTTGTTACAGAATCACAGAACCAACTAGGCTGGGAAGGATCTCTGAGATCATCAAGTCCAACCTTTGACCCCACACCATCCTGCCTGCCAGACCAGGGCACTGAGTGCCACATCCAGTCCCTTCTTCAACACCTCCAGTGACTCCACCACCTCCCTGGGCAGCCCCTTCCCGTGTCCCATCACTCTCTCTGGAAAGAATTTCTTCCTGATGTCCAACCCAAACCTCCCCTGAACTATGGTGCAATTGGGCTGTAGTTTATCCCTCTCAACAGCAGCGTGCTTTGCCACCCATTTTCACATCCATCTCCTGGGAAAATCCGGGAACCACAAACGCTTGGGAAAACCAGCAGATCGCGCAACAAGCTCACCCCCAAACTTCCCCCTCCCTCCAGCAAGGAGACCCCCGAGCCTCCTACCTCCAGGTAGACCACCCAGGGCATGACGAGGGTGGCCAGCAGCAGGTCTGCCACGGCCAGGCTGACGATCAGGTAGTTGGTGGTGGTCTGCAGGGAGCGCTCCCTGGACACGGCCATGCACACCAGCACGTTGCCGAAGACGATGACGAAGATGAGGAGGGTGAGCAGCATGGCGTAGTAGTTGTAGTGGGGCTTCTGCTCGGCCTGGGAAGAGTTCAGGGCCTTGCTCCAGTTCCTGTCGCCGTCGTACCAGGAGAGGTTTAGGGGATCCATGGAGGTCGCAGTGCCGGGCTCCGGCTCCGCCCTGGCACGGAGAGGGAGGCATGTCAAATAAAAGTAAAACCACATCAAATATGCTGAGCTGGAAGGGACACAACAGGATCATCGAGTCCAGCAATCCAAAAATAACCCCAAAAACCCCATAGCAATCAACCCCCTGTTTCTGAAGGGCTGCGATTGAGAAGGCAATTGTAGAATTAGGCTTGTGACTGAAAGGAAGACTTAAATGCAGTTACAACGCCCTTGTGAGAGGAAGAGGGGCAGGCACTGATCTCTGCTCTGTGGGGACCACGGACAGACCCAGGGAATGGCTGGAGTTGTGTCAGGGCAGGGTTAGGTGGGATCTCAGGGAAAGGCTCTTTCCACAGAGGGTGGTGAGCACTGCCCAGGCTCCCCAGGGCAGTGGGCACAGCCCCAAGGCTGCCAGAGCTCCAGGAGGGTTTGGATGCTCCTCTGGGGCACAGGGGGTGACTCTTGGGGAGGGTCCTGTGCAGGGCCAGGGGTGGGGCTGACAACCCTTGTGGGTCCTTCCAACTCAGCACATTCTGTGGTTCTCTGAGATGTCCCTCACTCTGTGTTACACCCACCCAGGCAGAGTGCCCAGGACCCTTGTCTTGGCCCCCCTGCCATTCCCTGCTCCAGGTCAGGTGTGCACGTTCAGGGCAGATGTGCCTTGACCCCTTTGTTTATTTTCCATGTGCTCCATGGGACTCTGGGCTCTGTTTCTTTTTTATTTCCCTTTGCTTTTCCTGTTTTACTTTTTTTCCTCCAGCAGTGAAATAAATAAATTTTAAACCCTAAGACCCAAATAGTGACAATAATGGGACTTGACAGGAGCAGTTTTGCAATCGGGGCTGAGCTGCCTCTGCCACGTCAGCACCAGCAAAGAGTAAAGGCTGTTCGAAAGAGACTGTAGATATTGGGTATGTTGGGTTTGGGGTTTCTAGGTTGGACCTTCTTCCCTCCGAGAAGGGAAGGTCCCTGGTCCCTCCCAGTAATAAGTGACAGGATGAGACAATATGGCCTTGATTTGCACCAGGAGAGGTTTAGATTGGATATTAGGAAAAGTTTCTTCACGGGAAGGGCTGTAAAGCATTGAAGGGGCTGCCCAGGGCAGTGGTGAAGTCGCCATCCCTGGAAGAGTCCAAAAACCACGTGGATGTGGCACTTGGGGACGTGGTTTAGTTGTGACCGTGGGTGGGGCTGGGCTGACAATTGGGCTTGATGGCCTTGGAGGTCTTTTCCAACCTAAATGATTCTATGACCTCGTTCCCTGCTCAGCATACCCTGAGATCAAGGATTCCGTGTTTCTCAAGCTGTATCTCCCTAAAGCCCACTCTGACTGGAAAACCTGTCCATGCTCTCAGCCCCCCCAAACCCAGGCCACTTAATTTTCTTAATAAAAGACAAAGCGAATTCGATTTATTAAACCACGTAAGTGATCAAAATAGCAAAACATTTGCAAATATCAAATTCACCTGGGAACAATGGTTTCTTTATGTTTCACTGAGCTTTTGTGTGCTTTTCTCATTCAGAGAACAATTTGTATAATAATCCTTGGAAATTTGTTGCATATGGGTCCTTAATAGCTGATAATTCAAAAAGTGTCTGTCTGACAGTGCTATCAGCGGCACTTGATAGCTCTACAAATGTCTTCTTAGGAGCTGTCAAAGTGTCAGAAATTAATTAAATGTTAGCTTCTGTGACTCAGAGTGAAGGGGAAAAATCAATGCTAAATACAGCAACAGTTTTTTCTCTTCTCCTGTTGCCCTTTGATAATGCAAAACTATCTCGAGAAACATGCAGAAAATGCAGGATGGGAAGGGGAAAAAAAAAAAAGGCAGGAAGATGGAAAAGTATCTTGAAGTATAAAAGGAGTGGAATGGTTTGATATGTGCAGGATCAGCCCCTTGGGCCTCTTCTGGCTCCTCCTGATCTCAAAGCAGAATTATTCTTCAAGGAGGAAAGGCCAGAGACAAGGATGAGGGAACAGCAATTCCAGCCCTTTTGCAGGCTGGCACAACTCAGTGGTGGAGTTGGAGGGACCATTTACAGCTCAGCTCTTGTGTCCATCCATTGGGAATTTATTTTATTGGGATTAGGGAGGGTGTAGAAAGCCCTGGATAAAGTGATCAGAAATTATCTTCATTTCCTTCTGCAGCTTCTGCAGGACTTTTTCTTTCTTTCTTTCAATAGAACTGTTTTTACAGCAATAACTTTTGTCTTCATATACAACTTGTCAGCATGAGGAAAGTTAAAAGATCATGTTTGAACATTGTAGAAGTGAAAAGTTTTGTTGTTTCTGTTGTTAGAAAAAGAAGTTTAAATTTGGGGAAATGAAACAGAAAAAAAAGTTATATTTTGCATAAATAGGGAAGCTAAAACACCAAAACCTAAAAACTAAAAATGTGTGATCATGCAATTAAAGGCAGATATCTTTATGGTCCAAATTACAATTACACAGACACCTCTGGTAATTCCTAACTTTTGAGAGTTTGAGTTTGCAGTCCTAAAAATAATCTTATTTTCTCCAGATACAGAACATTTGGAAGCATTTTGGTGGCCATTAGTGTGCCTTGTGAGTGTCTCAGCCCTGCTTTGAGGAGCACTTTTCATTTTAGTGCTGACACTTTCTCGGCAGAGAAGAAAGAAGCACTTAAAGAGCCAACTAGAAAAGCAAGTGCTTTTTGCTGTGTTTGCCCAGGTGTCTGCATTTCCCTGTGGAGGGAGAGGGAAGGGGTCACAAATGCAGGGGAAAAGTACAAATGGCCCCTGGCTCTGCACTGTCCTTGTTGAGGTTCACTGTCCCTGAGTCTCTGTTTCAGCTGAGACTGGGTGGGGATGTGGGGACAGACTCCCTTGTGAATTAACTGCAGTAAAGCCACTCTAATTCCCACACAGAGTCCCCACAGATTTTTAGTGTGGCTGAGCTAATCCAGATATGGATTTGCTGAGAGGTCAAGGGCAGGACAGAGCAGCAAGGTCACAGCCTCGTGTTTGCTGCCAGGAATGCAGCAGCATCCTGCATCCCCATCCTGCATCCCCATCCTGCATCTCCATCCTGCATCCTCAGAGCATCCCCATCCTGCATCCTCAGATCATCCCCACCCTGCATCTCCATCCTTCATCCCCATCCTTCATCCCCATCCTGCATCCTCAGAGCATCCCCATCCTGCATCCCCATCCTGCATCTCCATGCTGCATCCCCATCCTTCATCCCCATCCTGCATCCTCAGAGCATCCCCATCCTGCATCCCCATCCTGCATCTCCATGCTGCATCCCCATCCTTCATCCCCATCCTGCATCCTCAGAGCATCCCCATCCTGCATCCCCATCCTGCATCTCCATGCTGCATCCCCATCCTTCATCCCCATCCTGCATCCTCAGAGCATCCCCATCCTGCATCCCCATCCTGCATCTCCATGCTGCATCCCCATCCTTCATCCCCATCCTGCATCCTCAGAGCATCCCCATCCTGCATCCCCATCCTGCATCTCCATGCTGCATCCCCATCCTTCATCCCCATCCTGCATCCTCAGAGCATCCCCATCCTGCATCCCCATCCTGCATCTCCATGCTGCATCCCCATCCTTCATCCCCATCCTGCATCCTCAGAGCATCCCCATCCTGCATCCCCATCCTGCATCTCCATGCTGCATCCCCATCCTTCATCCCCATCCTGCATCCTCAGAGCATCCCCATCCTGCATCCCCATCCTGCATCTCCATGCTGCATCCCCATCCTTCATCCCCATCCTGCATCCTCAGAGCATCCCCATCCTGCATCCCCATCCTGCATCNTATCTTCATTTCCTTCTGCAGCTTCTGCAGGACTTTTTCTTTCTTTCTTTCAATAGAACTGTTTTTACAGCAATAACTTTTGTCTTCATATACAACTTGTCAGCATGAGGAAAGTTAAAAGATCATGTTTGAACATTGTAGAAGTGAAAAGTTTTGTTGTTTCTGTTGTTAGAAAAAGAAGTTTAAATTTGGGGAAATGAAACAGAAAAAAAAGTTATATTTTGCATAAATAGGGAAGCTAAAACACCAAAACCTAAAAACTAAAAATGTGTGATCATGCAATTAAAGGCAGATATCTTTATGGTCCAAATTACAATTACACAGACACCTCTGGTAATTCCTAACTTTTGAGAGTTTGAGTTTGCAGTCCTAAAAATAATCTTATTTTCTCCAGATACAGAACATTTGGAAGCATTTTGGTGGCCATTAGTGTGCCTTGTGAGTGTCTCAGCCCTGCTTTGAGGAGCACTTTTCATTTTAGTGCTGACACTTTCTCGGCAGAGAAGAAAGAAGCACTTAAAGAGCCAACTAGAAAAGCAAGTGCTTTTTGCTGTGTTTGCCCAGGTGTCTGCATTTCCCTGTGGAGGGAGAGGGAAGGGGTCACAAATGCAGGGGAAAAGTACAAATGGCCCCTGGCTCTGCACTGTCCTTGTTGAGGTTCACTGTCCCTGAGTCTCTGTTTCAGCTGAGACTGGGTGGGGATGTGGGGACAGACTCCCTTGTGAATTAACTGCAGTAAAGCCACTCTAATTCCCACACAGAGTCCCCACAGATTTTTAGTGTGGCTGAGCTAATCCAGATATGGATTTGCTGAGAGGTCAAGGGCAGGACAGAGCAGCAAGGTCACAGCCTCGTGTTTGCTGCCAGGAATGCAGCAGCATCCTGCATCCCCATCCTGCATCCCCATCCTGCATCTCCATCCTGCATCCTCAGAGCATCCCCATCCTGCATCCTCAGATCATCCCCACCCTGCATCTCCATCCTTCATCCCCATCCTTCATCCCCATCCTGCATCCTCAGAGCATCCCCATCCTGCATCCCCATCCTGCATCTCCATCCTGCATCTCCATCCTGCATCCCCAGAGCATCCCCATCCTGCGTCTCCATCCTGCATTCTCAGAGCATCCCTGCTGTCCTGATCCCCTTCCCACCAACCTCCCTCAGGGGTCCTGTTCAAGCACAGCCTGACTGGGAAGCAGCTTTCCACAGGTCTTTCAGCAACTGAAGGGAATCTGCTGCCTGGCTGCTGGAAACTGCAGGGAGAAGGGAGCCAGGAGAGAGGCTGTGAGTGCAGAGCCAGAGGTTTTCCCTCCTTTGCTGTCAACTCCTGGTTCTTTTCAAAGAGCAAACTGAAAAATGTTTGTTTGCAATGCTGGTATTTCTCCCTGGCTCCTCCTAACTGATCATCTGATTACATTTGTGGCAAACAAGCACAAGATCTCCCTGGCAAATGTGGGATGTTCACAACTGGCAGCAACAAATCTTTTCAGCTCCCTGGCAAGATTTGAAACGAGTAGTCAAGAAGCAGAGTTTGCTCTCTCCTATAGAGACAGAGAAGTGGAGGGTGAAAAGCTCCAGCACAAACTCATACCTACAGCTCCCCTGTGTGTGATCAGCAGCCTGGCTCTGCCTCTGCCTCTGCTCTTGGTCAGAGATGCCCTAATTCAGTCTGTTTTTTCTCCCAGAAATAGTAAAGGTTTTTACTCTGCTTGCAAACACCCTGAGGCACAAAATGCTCACAGTCCTGGTGCTGAGGGAGTGTCAGAGCCTGGGACTCGTGTCACTGCAGCAGCTGGTTTCTGTTTGGGAAAGATTTGTGGCCTTGCATTGCTAATCTGGCCCTGGCTGCCAAAACACACAACCAGCCTTTGCTTCTGCATGAAACAGTGTGAAATTCCCCACAGTTTTGACCCAGACATCATGAATTTAAGATGAAACCTGGAGTTCAGGGTGAGCTTTCAGGGCCCAGGCTTTCCTGTGGGCTCCAGACACAGTGACACTGCTTGGTTTGGGGCTGAACTCGATGAAACAGCAGCAAAAGCCACCAGTGACAACATCCCAATGGCAGATGCTTCCCCAGCAGCCTCAGAACAGACTCCTCTCCCTTTCCCAAGGGATTTCTGCCTGCAGTTCTTGCCAGATTGATATTTCCTGCTGATTGCTGCTACCCAGAGGTACCCACCAGGTCCCTGAGTCTTGCCTAGGACTGTGTGAGAAAGGTGCTCAGAGACAGATTTTCTGCAAAGGCTTCTCAATGTCTAAGTGAAATGTGCACAGCACAGTGCTGTCATTTTCCTCTGAAATTTTGGAATCAATGGGCCATAGGAAAGCTGTCAAACTGACATCCTTTCCGTCCTGAAGATGCTTCTTGATGTTGTTTACTGGGCTCCACTGAGAATGCAACAGAGATGTTCCAACTGAGGGAAATAACATCTTTCTTTTGGAGCAGCGAGGAGGTGGAAGAGAAGGAGAAGGGGAAAGTGTGTTTGAGGAGCTGTTTTGTTTCCCTGTTCAGGAGTTTCGTGCAAAGCAAAGCAGCTTCTGAAGTAGTTTCACTAATTCTTTTTTTTTTGCATGTAAGCCCAGAATTGCTAATCCAGGCTGTGAATTCCTGGTTGTGGTTCCCTGGAGAGCAAGGAAGGTGTGTAAGAACCTTTCCCCACCCAGTTCTGCACAGGGCACAGAGTCTGCAGACACGGTGAAGGAGGAGGAAAGGTCAGGAATTAGGAAAATTTGTAAATTCTGGCTCGACCTGATGAAAAATCCCACCCACCTGCCCTGGCCTCTGCCACTCCAGGAGCAGCTGATCCAGAACTCACCCAGCAAAGTCCTGGTGGCTTTAAATAAACCTGACTCCCCCAGGCACTGAGTTGTACATGCAAATCGAGCAGGGATGTGACAGCCATGACTGACGAGGGCCTGGCAGTAATTACACCTGAGGCAGCTCTGAGCACTCACTGTGTCTGTCAGGAGGCAGAACTGGGAGAACTTGACTTTCCGCACTCCTGGTGTTCTCCTGGTGGTTAAATCTCTGGGAACCAGCACATTACAGAAGCAGGAGCTTTAGCCACCTCTGCACCCAGAGGGGCAGAATTAGAGGGGGAAAAAATCCCGACAAGACTGAGGTTTTTATGGGGCTGAATTCTAATTTCAACCCTGGGCAAACTTCATATCCAAGCCAACAGTTCTGCCCATCAGCTCCTTCCAAAAGCTTCTTGAAAAGCTTCCTCCTCTCCTGCCTTTCTCCTGGCTCCCCATTCTCCAGCTCCTTTGCTATCCAAGTGCGAGGCATATCAACCACAGTTTACTGCTCACTTCTGATTCACAAACAGTCCTGCATTCCCCTTCCCTTTGCATCATGTCTCATCTGCTCCTCTAACTCAGGAGTGTTCTCACACCCCCCCAGAGTGTGTTACAGAGCCCCTGATCCCAGCATTTCCTCCTGTTCATGCTCAGCAGAGCTGTGAGCACAGGCTTTGTGGATAACACACCCCTGCCACCCCTCTGAGTCACCCACTTGAACTGCTCTTGCTGATGCCACAATATTTTCTGCTCGCAGCACTTTCCTGCTCAATAATCTCATCGTTCAGAGCTCCCTGTACTAATTCTGTGACGTGATTCATTCCCAAACAGCAGCACAGGGACCCTCAGCAGCCTGAGCTCCTGTCTCTGGAAGGCAGAGAGGCTTTCCCTGCTCTGGGAAAGGGTCACAGGATGATCCCACTGCCTGGTGACCCCAGACCTGCAAGGCTGATCCCTTGCAGATGCTCTGAGGCTTCCACCTTCAAGAAGCCACTTGATTTCTCAGTTCTCCACTTGTGCTGCTGGTGCTTTAATCATCTCTCCTTCCCTGTGACACTCATTGCCTGAGTTTGAATTTGCCTTGCAGGGAGGGAAGGGGGGAAGTTTTCCCTTTTCCCAGTTGTCCAATCTCCCTGAGCTGGACCAGAACTGTGCTGTGCTCCAGAAGTGGCACAAAGGCAGCAGAATGTGCTGCTGCCCACCCATTGAAATCCAGCCTGGACCATTTGGAGAAGGGTGTTCCAAGGCTGAATTTCTCTGGGAATTAACTTCCTCCTGCTTTCACATCCTCTGAAAATCTCCCCCTTCAGTCAAGGCTTGCCAGGTTTCTTTGCAAGTCCTCATGGAAGGGAAAAATTCAGTCATATCTTCCCCAGAGGTGGAAAAATACTGCTTTAATTTTCTTTAGCACGACTTTCTGCTAATAAAAGGCATGTTCACTTTTTAAAGAAGCCTTGTCTTTGCTCAAGACCTGCAGCACATCCTATGATTTATCAGAAACTACTTGGAATTCTCCAGTTTTAACATTCCCTCATTCCAATATGTTAAACAGTCCAAACTAGTAACTTTGGCAAGGAAGGCCTGGAGTGGGTCGGTTTATTGTTGTTTCATTCATTTGGTTTTTTCATAAATGAGCTTTTTAGGCTCTATCAGGATATCAAACCTATTAAAACATCTCGTGCCAAAATGAGCAAAAATAACTTAAAAATACATAATACTTTGTAGTGGACTCCCCAACCCTGGAAGGGTTCAAGGTCAGGATGGAGCAACCTGGTCTAGTAGATGTCCCTGGCCATGGCAGGAGGTGGGACAAAATGAGCTTTAAGGTCCGTTCCAACCCAAACCGTCCTTCTGATTCTATGAAAATAACTGTCTACTCTGACATTTTAATTAAATTGTTTATTATTTATTATGCCCTTTTCTTTGGGAAGATCTAACTCGAAGCATTTCGGTTACCTGAGTTCAGAATACACTTTACAAACACTGTTAGAAAATTCAGAAGCATTTCCCCCTCAGGTCAGGTTTCCAGGAGCTCCTAAAGCATCCTTGGAGCACGTGGTGTCCCTGTCCCCTTCCTCAAAGGAGACCTGGGAATGCACAGTCACCTCAGCCTCAGTGCACACTGAAACCACCGGCTCGCTTCCCACTGGGGAGAAAGAGTTTCCTCCAGCAAGAATCTCCTCCCAGAAATGCCCAGCACTCCCTCTGCCCCCCTGGAGTTGAGGGGAGGGTTGAGCCTGGAGCAGAGCCACGGATTCCTCTTCCTCCTGAAGAAGAAGGCTTAAAATCCTCCCGACATTTGGCAGGCAAAGAGTTCTGGGAGCTGGAGCTGCTCCAGGCACAGCCCACTTGAAGAGTTCTCAGTTGGGTTGGAAAGGATGGGCAGAAAAGGGGGCTTGAAATAATTTCTGTGTGTGCTTTTCGCTTTGGACACCCAGACAGAAATATTGGACACATCTTGATATTCAGCGGGTAAAGGGGAGGAATTTATTTCTTCCCTGTGTTCTCACATATAGATGGTCACTGTCAGGGACAGCTCTTCTGCCTAGAATATATTGGTTCTTATTAAATATTGCACTGCCATAGACCCAACATCCTGTTCTGTACAAAAGCCATTATTTTTCTTAATTCTTTTCTCTGTATCCTGATGCCAAATCTCTCTGACTTGATCTGAGCCTCTGACTAATCCAATAAATTCCCAGCTTCATGAATACTAGTGATCTATATTCTTTCAGAATTTGTTCTGTGTTTGAGATCATCCACCAATGTCTGCAAATAACCTTTAATCAGTCATAGAGATAATTGCATTATTTTTGAGGAATGAGAAAGGTTGAATCTCTTCACTTCCCATCCCCCTTTAGTTATGTACAGAAGAGGCTGAAATCTGAGCAAAATATTTACTTTCAAGTACTGGTTAAAATGTGACAAATGTTTAAGGATTTTTTTTTTATTATTTGGTTTTATCTGTTTAATGTTCACTGTACGTTTTGCTTCTTGGCATTTGAAGTGTATAACAATTTAATTGCAGAAATAAATTGTGTTAATTCCTTGGTTGAATAAACCTTTTCTCCCCCCTCCATTGAGGCTTCCCATGTTTATGCAGCACCTAGTACAAGGATACTTTAGCTCTGAGTCCTTCAGCCATACTTTATTAAAAGTAAATAATAATAATTCAGATTGAAGCGATCAAATATTTGCCCTCCCCTTATGCCATCCAACACTCACTGAACACCTGCTCTTTTCACTGCCACTCCTATCACTGGGCTTGTTTGCAAAAATGTTTGCCAAAAGAAGTGAGTTCCAGAGGAGGGTTCTCTTTTTCCCTTTCCCTTCCATTTGTGGGAGTTTGCCCCAAACCACACATGACTAATATTTGCCACGAAGTCCCTTTTAATAGCCCTGTATCAACCAGCACAGCACTCTCGTGTCTGCCCCCTGCTCCAAGTGCCACTTCCCTGCATTTCAAACTTGAAGAAAGCATTAAGTAAGTTACTGCCCTGACCCTCATGGTGAAGGAACAAGATCCAGGCTGCAATCACAGAGGGAAGGCGAGGAGACTCCGTGTATCCCTCCCTACAGATCCTCAAATTTCACATCCTGGTGATTTTAATCATTTAATCCCTGCCCTAAATCAGCTCAACTATCCCGCTTAAATCCTGGCTTCCAACACCCACCTCTGTCATCTTTGCAGGCAAAATGTGAGTTGTAGAAGGCACCTCTATTTCTGGACATGTCCTTTTCCATCTCCTCCCCCAGCCTGGGCGTTCAGCCATGCAGGAATTGTGCTGGATCAGCAGCTTCTGGAAATCAGCATCTGTTACCGTGGGCACGGCGCTGGAAAGGACTTGGAGAGTCCCTGCTCTGCCCCGTGGCCATTCCAGGACAAGTGTTTGTCTGAGCTTCTTGGTCTGACCTTCTTGAACGGCTTCCAGATACACAAAACGCTTCATTACCTTCTCTCTCTGCATTATGAGATTCCTTCCTGGGTTGTCTTTCCATTCCAGTGCTGCTCCCACCATCGTGTCCCCTCTCTGTTCCATCCACCCCACCACGGAGGCACACATTCCCTCTGCAGAAAATCTTATTTACTGCTGCTTGTTTTGATTCAAAAGCTCGTGTTCTTGGACGAGCTATTGCTCCTGGGTATGATTTTTTTTCCCCAGTGGGAGTTTTGCCATGATCTCACATGGATTTGGCCCTCAGCTGGCGTAGCAACATACGTGTTCAAGCAGATATAAGACAGAGACCAAAAGCCACGTGCAACATATCAAATAAACCCACCTGGGAATGCCAGGGAACCAATTTTTAAAAGACTTTTTAACAGGAGTCTAAATTTAGAGAGACTGAGCTTGCAGGGAGCTGCTGGAACCCTCGACAGGACCCATTTCCCTGGCATCATTAATATTCCAGAGGCTGGGAAACTCGAAGGCATGTCCCCCTGTGGTGCTGGTGCTGTGACTCCTGGTTCACACCCCCCTTTTCCCTGGGGAAGGGAAGCCAGTCACTGCCCTTGGAACACACAGCAGGCAGGGAAGCAGGCTGGGAAGGAGCCAGGCATCTCTTCCCCCCAGCCTTTCATCCGAGCTAATGAGAGATGCAAAGTGACAAGAAGTGTCATCTGGGATCAGATAACCCCACACGATGCCCTGCCTGACTCACCGGCACATCCCTCCCTGGGATCACAGGAGCCAAGTGTTCCCTCGTGCTCCTGCTCCAGAAATCCAATTCCTGTGTTCCCAGCATCCCAGATGTGCCCTGATGTGCCCCTCATGGAGACAGAGGGGAGGGAGAGGAACTGACCGGTGTTTGAGGACGGGATTTGCAAACACCTAAGGAAATCAAGTGTTCTTCCTTGCTTTTTATAAGTTAAAGCTCCTCAGCTTTCTGTTCTGGTTGTGGTTGTTCCTTCTGGAACCCTTCACCAGCTAAGGGATTCCAAGGGGTTTATCCTCATGTTAATATGTGGGGAAAGAGGTGGTTGTGCATTTGAGGGGGGGCGGTCTATTTTTGCTCTGCCTGGCCTTTGGAACTCTTTGGCTGGTGCCAATGAAACCTCCTAAGAGCAGAGGGGTCTCACATGGCATGTTAAATCCTCTCCTGTCTGGTGAAATCTGGTGGTGTGAGGGTTTCACTTCCACCACTTGTTCTCCAGGGGAATCCGTGGCTGTTCTGCCCATCCCTGAGCTAAGATGTTGGAAAAGTGGTTTAAGGTTTTATCTGCCCTGCTTATTTTCACCAGGCAGCAGGCACTGAGCTGAACTTCTCTCACAGGCCTTCATTAAAATTCACTCATTAGCATTCTGAAGCCTTAACTACAGCACATGTGTGGATCACAGCCTAAGAATAGACTGGACTCCCAGGTCTCCAGCCTGTTGCCAGATTATCCCTTGCTCAGTTGGTGGCTTTGGGCTGATTCTGCCCCAAAAAAAAACCTTAAAAAGACATATATGGCTCCCTTATACTCTGCATGATTTGTGGGCAGCACCACTGACAAATCCCCAGCCAGGAAAAAGGTTATCCAAAGCTTCAGTGCTCAAGAGATGTTCAATGTTTTGGATGATTTGAGGAATTCCTCTCGCTCTGTCCTGCCCTGGGATCACTACACACACTTTCACACTGTCAGCACAACGTGCAGCCTGCTGGGAAGTGTTGCTGCACAGAAAGGGTACAAAATAAAGCCATTTACCCTCCAAATTGCCACTGCTGGAGTTCATTTGCAGGAACAGCCATTCCCTTGGGAAGGCTCCACTGCCCCTGTGCAAACTCCCAGTTCACAGCCCAGAGTCATTAACTGGGCTCCAGAAAGTCATGAATATTCTCCCCCTGTTTGGCTCTTTCAGATGGAGCACTAATGTTTTTAATTAGGCAGCGCTGGGTACGAGTTATTGTGGAAGTTAAGGCAGGACTAAACCCAGAGGTCTCTTCAGGGGCTGTTTAATTCATCAAAATTGTGCAAATCAGGGGATGCAGAAGATTAAAGGCAGAATGGGCACGATCTGAACACGGGTGGCCAGACTTGCTAAAGCTGAAACAAACACAGAAATCCAAGAAAAACCTCCTGCAGGGACAGGCCTTTGTCTTCCTAAAATAAGTGCTCTCTTTTACGTGCTCATCCCACAGGCACAGGTCCCCTTCTCGAGCCCGTGGGTCTCTCCAGGAAAAAGAAACCAAATCACTGCAAGAGGTGTGTGATTTGTTCTGTAATCGTGGCCTGCTGGTGTTGCATGTAACTTTAATTTTTCACTCGCATCAGAAATCAGACACACTCTTAGTGGTCACTGCGTTGTCACATCTGACACATTAAGGTCTTAGGATGATATCCTTGTGGGAACACTGAAGGCACAAGTTATTGAACTATCTCCTGCACAGATTTGGTGATTGCTTGGCTTTGTTGTTTCTTTGCCTGTTTTTTTGGGGTTTTTTTTATCATTCTTTTTCCTAAGTACATTTATCGTCTCTACAAAGAATGTCTCTTATGCTGAGGTTTGGTGGGTGGGATTGTGAGGCCTCCTGAATCAGAAAGTCAATGGTAAACTGAGTTGCAAAATGCAGCCCCAGAGAATCTTATTATTATCCCTTCTTGTCATTTGCTTTTAGGGTTGTAATTTCCTAATTGATTCTTCCTTCACACTGAGAAAAAAATAATAAAATCTCCAGATAAATAAAAATAACACTTGGAAAGGACGACAAAGAAGTAGACATCACATGTAGACAAACATCCTCCTACATAATGAATAATTGCACATGCAATTCTCCTTTCATTAGTAAAACAACTTCCAGAGGAAATGCACATTTGTACTCTAGAAGGAACATTTGGACTTTGCTCGTGGTGTGGAACGAGGGGATGGTAAAAAGCCAGTGACAGAAACATTAACCCCTGCCAGCAGCTCTGAATCCAGACTGTTTGCAGCTGAACAAAACGTGTTAGTGAAGAAATCATTGAATTTGTACTGAAAGAAGCAATGAAAACATTGAGAAAAGCAACTTTCTGGGAAATGCTGATTTGCTTCGACTGTCAGTGGAAACAGTTCGGGAGTTTTGAGCCAGCTCTGGCTGAACCAGCACAGGACTGGGGGTGCCAGAATAAGGCCCTGCAGAGAAATTGCAGTGTATTGACCCACCCTGGTGTGACCCAGGCTCAGAAACACCCACAGGCAGAACTCCAGTGCCCAGCACTCTTTGACACACAGGGAGGAAGCCCTGTAGTTATGAACAGATGTATATCCATGTGGATGGAAATGCATGTGACCAAATGGGCTGGTATTTGCTCTCAGTCCTTGTCTTCAGTCTGGAAATAGATCCAGAGCCACCTGGCAGCTCTATCTCCAGGGCTGTCCTTGGAAATACTAAAGCATATTTTACAATCAATGTCAAAATTTAGGGAAAAGGCTTCTCTTTCAGTCTTGTTTTCTAGAGAGTTCACTGGTACCTTTATGTGTCATTGTAAAATAATAATAGTAATAACTGCAATGCTTTAATAACCTGTTATACTGGAGAGGCCCAGAGTGCCCAGTCATGGATCACAACCAACTTGAGGTACATGCTTTGCAAATGAAAATAAACCAGTAACAAGGATTTGTAGGACTCTACTCATGTGGAGATTCTGATGTTGACTTTTTAATTCCCTCTAATTCTTACAGTCACACTGCCATTGAGAAAGTGCAAAAAAAGGGAGCTCACACGTGCCCAGACCACTCAGGGATGGTGGGCTAAAGTATCCCTGTAGTATTTATTATAACTACTATTTTAGTAGTCACAACCACATTTTTAGAGTGGCCCTCACCTCCCGGGGGTGAGGAATGATTCATGTGCTGGGACATGGGTGATTCTCCCTTTTCAGTGATATATGTGGGGGAGAGGATGGGGGTTGTTTCTATTTTTCACACTTTTTAAGTTGATAAATTGTAGCTTTTCAGACATGAGGGACTAAAATTCTCCTCCTAAATCTGCGTGTAAATGTCTCAAGGACAACAGGCTGGCTGGAGGTGCCCTGTCCCCTCTGAAGTGGGAGGGCACTGGGTTCCCAAACATATGGATAAGGCTGTAAGTCAAAGGTGTTCTTGCCTGGAATGGTCACCAGAGAGAGCAGATAAAAATGTTGGAAATGTAACTCCAGGCCTCAGTAACCCCATAGGAAATCCCATTTATCCTGACTGTCACACAAACATGCAAAAGTACGAAATAAGCAGGTTCAGAGGTGCTGGGGCCCGTTGCAAAGAGAATCTTAATTTTGCTCCAGATTGCCTGGGATATCAAAACAGGATTCAGTTCAGACAAGTAATTTGCAAGGTGCAATATTTTAGGTAATAGCTCTGAGCTGTGTGCTCCAGTGCCTCAGCTGCAGCATTCAGGGGGGATGATTGAAGAACCTGAGCTGCTGGTGAAGAGTTCATTTCTCTCTAAAGCTGCAGATTGCACAGAGCATCCTCAATGGTGTTGATTTTTGCTGATGCATCCCCAGCATTAGCAGTTGGCAACCTGAAGCAGGGAGCAGAATCAAATATGTGTATTTATCAACTAGTAAGTGTTCGCAGATCCTGGGACATCTCAGGCAGAAACAGCTCAGGGTACAGAGCCTGAAATTCGGGATAAATGATGGACCGTGTGGAGAAAGGAGCTACAAATCCCAAGGAGTGCAGAGATTTGCCTGAGTTCAGCAGGACTGTGATTAGCTCTCCCCAGCAGCAGCACAGGGGCTCAGGGTGTTTATTTAGCTCCACCAGAAATGTGGAGTGTGGACATCACTGAGCTCATCCAGGCCAACCTACAGGGCTTAATGTTGTGTTCTATTATTGCCAGATTTATTGCTCCTCACAGTGTCTCTTTCTCCAGCTCTACAGAACACATAAGGCTGCATTTACATTTTCTGAATGGACTAATCATGGCTCTCTGCTTTGATAAAGAAAGTGCAGCCTCCCACATAACCACATGGAAACCAACAGGGAAGAGTAAACCAGAAATAAACCCATTCTGGGGGGTTGAGAGAAAAATACCCACCAGGATAATTGGGAGGGATGTACAGAGAAGCAGCAACTGAACACACAGTCACATCTTAAAAAAAAAAAATAAAATTATAATGCTAAAAATATCCAGGTGAAGGACAGCAAGAGAAAACATGATTGAAGCGGAACAATTGGTAGAGGAGTTAATAGTTATTAGCAATCATTTCAGATTGAATATAGGTTGGTTTTGTAACAGCACAAGGGATGATGCATCTGACAGGACTTAAACAATTGCCTCCCCCTTTCCCAAAGAATCTCTTCAGCAGTGCCCTGGCACAAACTGATCAGTCTCTCTGCTCCCGAGGAGTTGGCCAAAGCAAAGAGACTCACTGGAAGTTTTCATTTGTTAAATACAGAGAAGTTTGATCCCAGGCAACTCTTTCAGAATCTTTCCCCCATACGTTCCAAACCTTAATATGTTTTAGCATTTATCCCACTGGATTTTTCTCCTGTAGCCCTTACAATATAACCCTGAGAGATTAGGCAAAGTTCCACCAGTCTGGTGTCTTTTATCCAACAGTATCCAAAAGCCATTGCCTGGGCAAGAGTGTGAAAATGAAGCTATATATATATATATATATTTGTGCAAACACTCTCCCATCATCCAACTGTTCATCTCACCAGTGTGGTTTCCATGCANTTATTATTATTATTATTATTATTATTCTTTTAGAGAATTTGTATGTAATATTTGTGCCAGAATATCTCTGGTGAGGAAAAGGGTATGTCCAGCACAAGGGTGCTAAAGACAAGCGAGCAAATACTCTGCAGAAACAGAATTTAGGGCTTAGGAGTTCATTCCACAGCTTCTTTCACACAGTGCAAATAACAGTGTCCAAAGTTTTCCAGGTAATGCGGAATTCTGCTTTCTTCTGGAGGAATCTTGATTATTTTTTTTTTCTTTTTTTTCCATCTAAATACTCCCTGCAGTTTCAGAGGTAGCTCCAGAGAATAACTCCATATATTTCCCATTCCAAGGATGAGAGAGCCTGGAGGTAAATCAGTCCATACCTGGTTCTGCAGTCCCGGGGCAATTTGGCTGTTACATATTTGTGCCATAGGATGGAAACTTCCAATCTCTGCTCTGGTGACCAGGGGCAGGACCCAGGGAATGGCTGGAGTTGTGTCAGGGCAGGCTCAGGTTGGATCTCAGGGAAAGGCTCTTCCCCCAGAGGGTGGTGGGCACTGCCCAGGCTCCCAGGGCAGTGGGCACAGCCCCGAGGCTGCCAGAGCTCCAGGAGGGTTTGGACAACACTCCCAGGCACAGGGTGGGATTGCTGGGGTGTCCAGGAGTGGGACTGGATGATCCTTGTGGGTCCTTTCCAGCTNAACACTCTCCCATCATCCAACTGTTCATCTCACCAGTGTGGTTTCCATGCATTTATTAACCATCAGTGGAATTCTTTCCCTTGGAAATGAAATTCCCTACTGTCCCCTGGCACCTGGGTCGGTTTGGGAACATTTTGCATCCAGACATCCTGAGGCAGGAAGCTTTGCAGCTAAACGTGGACATACCCCGTGCCCTGTATGTCCTGGCACTGGGATAGCAGCTCTGGGCATGGGAGAAAGCCACCACTCAGTTCCAGAGTCCCTCAGTGTTCACCAGGAATTTGTGCACAGAGGGTGAAATTGAAAAGGAGTTATTATGAAAGGATTTAAGGTGCATGAGCCAAATCTGTCTGGGTCATATCTGAAGAGCTACAAAACCTTGTGCATTTGAAGATAAATATTTTTTCAAACTATTATTATTATTATTATTATTATTATTATTATTATTATTATTATTATTATTATTATTCTTTTAGAGAATTTGTATGTAATATTTGTGCCAGAATATCTCTGGTGAGGAAAAGGGTATGTCCAGCACAAGGGTGCTAAAGACAAGCGAGCAAATACTCTGCAGAAACAGAATTTAGGGCTTAGGAGTTCATTCCACAGCTTCTTTCACACAGTGCAAATAACAGTGTCCAAAGTTTTCCAGGTAATGCGGAATTCTGCTTTCTTCTGGAGGAATCTTGATTATTTTTTTTTTCTTTTTTTTCCATCTAAATACTCCCTGCAGTTTCAGAGGTAGCTCCAGAGAATAACTCCATATATTTCCCATTCCAAGGATGAGAGAGCCTGGAGGTAAATCAGTCCATACCTGGTTCTGCAGTCCCGGGGCAATTTGGCTGTTACATATTTGTGCCATAGGATGGAAACTTCCAATCTCTGCTCTGGTGACCAGGGGCAGGACCCAGGGAATGGCTGGAGTTGGGTCAGGGCAGGCTCAGGTTGGATCTCAGGGAAAGGCTCTTCCCCCAGAGGGGGGTGGGCACTGCCCCGGCTCCCCAGGGCAGGGGGCACAGCCCCAAGGCTGCCAGAGCTCCAGGAGGGTTTGGACAACACTCCCAGGCACAGGGTGGGATTGCTGGGGTGTCCAGGAGTGGGACTGGATGATCCTCGTGGGTCCTTTCCAGCTCAGGATACTCTGTGATTCTACCAGCTTGATTTTGAATTCCAAAGTTTAAGTAAACAGAGGATGGGAGGGTGGAGATTTGCTGTTTTAATACAAAGGATGGATTTTGGGATGAAGAACACACAGCGAATCCTGCTTTTTGTGCTAAGCCTGTGTTAGTGAGGGGGAACAGCTTAGTCACGGGTCCTCACGGGTCTGTACTGCTCAGACCCTTCAGAATGAGAATCTTCTGTTCCAGCTGCATTTCCCAGCAGGTCTGTAAGTTGTGTTCCCCCTGCCCGGTGCCCGGAGCCTCTGCTGATGGTGGCACAGCCCGGGTCTGGCAGCCCGAGGCAGGATGAGGGGGAACACACTGAACCAGCAATGAAGTGCCATTAGAGGAGAAGCTGAGTATTTTTCCCAGGCAGGTGTCTCACCCTCCAGCCAAGCTGGAGGAGATTGGAGTGCAATCTGTGAGCCCCTGCACACAGGCAGGGCTGCAGAGTGAGTGCCTGTCCAGCTGTGCCTCCCCGGTGAGAGGAGTGCACGGGTAAATCACCTCGGCTCGGGGGGCTGGCGTGGAGGAACAGGCTCCCCTCAGCAACTGCAGGGCTGGGCTGTGGGAGCAGAGCCAGGGAGGGCCACGCTGTGACCGCTGATCTGCTCCAAATCCACAGCGTGAGGGTGACACACGAGCCACATGTCACGGGGAGAAGCTGTTGGGGTCTGGGTACAATCCATCTGACCTACAACACGCTGACTGTTCACTGCCTTTTGAGGGGTCACACATGACTTCTCTGCAGCCTGAAACAAGCACTTCTCCAACAGAGGACCAGGCTGAACCTCCTTGCCACACACCTGCAGCCCCAGTGCCCGTGTGCCCATGGAAGTTACATGCAAATACACACCCACGGGTTTTACACGCCGGATTTGCACACATGGAACACTTTTGGGTGGTGTTTTGTGACACATCATGGAAGGCAAATCACTTAACTCCTGCCAGGCAGCTGCTCTGTAGCTGTCTCCAGAAATACTGAGGGAGAAAGCAGGGCCCAAACTCGCATCTTTAGAATTTGAAATGGCCAGGAGATTTGAAGTCTGCACTTCTTGCTCTCCAGTGCATTTCCCTGTCATGCCACACATTCTCCATGCAAGGAAAAGATAATCACATGGTACATAAATCAGTGGAAAGTGCTTTTACAAAAACTCTGCTCAGAAGTAAAGAAGAAAGGTTTGGACGCAGCAGAAATTCTGCAGTAGGAAAAAAGAAATTAAATGGGGGAAAATAACAAAAAGTACAGCGCTCTTTACACTTATTTGATGGAGTCAGAAATACTGTCAAGAGGCTATTTTTTTCTAGATTGCGACAAGCCACTAATGAACTTTTACTCTGAAAGAGATAAAAACCCACAGGCATTGTGAGTTTTCATAGCACTGTGTGTTTAAAGAACAGTAATTACATGAAACACGGAACATGTAGGAAATCCAACCCACGCAGTGAATTGCATCTGTAGCCTCTTTGACCAGCTATAGTATAATCTTGTGGCTGGTTATTTATAAAACAACCAAGTTATTTTTCTTTTTTACTGTGAGCTCTACTCGAAGAAGAATGATTCATGTTCCTCACGCTGCGAGCTCTGGGGCTCCATGTTTGGCGTGTGGGAAAGTTGGGCTGAGAGAGACTCGAGAATTAACAAGTGAGGATGTGTTAACCATGTAGAAACAACCTACAGACAACAACCTAGACCAAAAATACTCCAGTGCCAGCCTGGTGCCTGCTTCCCTGCTTTAAAGCCCTGCTTTTCACTCCTTTCAAAGAGTGGGGTAAAACTTAGAACTGGAGGGGAATGGAAAAAATATTAGTATAAAAAGAGGAGGGATTCAGATGTCCTTCCTGCCACAGAGGTGACTGCAAGCCTTGAACAAACAACATTCAGAGAAGGATTTCTGAAAGGTTCCCTTCCAGGGCTTCTTCGGGCAAAGGTGGCACACCTCCCCTCTTTCTCCAGGAAGGATTGTTCAGGAGTGGTGCTGAGAAGGAAAGCTGAAGGGACACAAGTTTGGCTGAGCCATATGTAAAAAAATCAACGTCGTGCAAGATAAAACAGTGTTTTCCCTCAAACAATTTGACTGAACAATCTTGCTCCCCGGGGAAATAGAATGTACCTACATTATATCCTATCTACACATCCTCCTCCTACAGCTCTCCCTGTCACTCTCCTTCCATTGTGTCTGTGTGAGAGCAATGTTAAGCACCAAACTTCTAAAAATGAACTGAGCTTCTTAGCAACTCTAAATGCCTCTTTAGCATACAATAACAACTGTTTAGTGGCTTGCACTGACTGGTTTAGGTCAAGAAATAAGACAGCCTGACTTTTTCAATCTGAAAACTCACTTTCACCTATTCTGTTGGAGAAGAGAACAGCTCAGTGGGTCTTTCGGTACAACGGCAAATGTTTTCCTTTTCCTCCTGTCTTCATTTACATCTCTAGGCAGTGGTGATCACAGCAGCCACTACTCTCTGTGTTCCCTTACCGGGATATTCCCAATATTCGTGTTTCTTGAGGAAAAGCATCGACAGGTCTCTCTTACCTTCAAGCCATACGAATCCCTCGAGCAGAGGTGTGAGCACCGCGTGCCAAGTATATCCAAAACGCCACAACTCTCCACCGTGCCTTTCCCCAAGCTCTCCCAGGCCTTCAAGCAGACTTTTTGGCGTCCAGCATTCACGCAGGAGCAGAGGAGCAAAAAGAGAAAGAATCACCTGCCTGACCCCTGCCAGCCGGGACTGGCGCAGGCGAGACTTGCCGTGGTTAAGCCCAGGCTGAGCTCGCCACTGCTGGAACTTCAGGAGCTCGGGAAGCGGCTCAGCTTCCCGGGAAGAGGCGATGCCGGCGGTAAATCGCTGTCCATCTCTCTCAGCACACCGCCCGGCGGAACAGCAGCAGCTCCGTCTCCGTCTCCATCTCCCAGAGCCCAGACCTGGCTGAGCTGGTGCTCAGAGCCGCCCCTTCCTTCCTCCCACGGCGCGATCCCAACAACCTGTTTCCACACTCCGGCTCCCTGGGCTGCCCGCGGGATGCGAATTCCCGCAGCGCTTCCCTCTCTGCCTCGCCTGCCGCTCACAGGGGAGGGGAGGGGGGCCAAGTTTCCTCCCCCGGATCCCCCCCGGACTCCCGCGGGCGGGGACGGGCGGCTCCAGCACCGGGAATGCGGGACAGCGCCGGGACAGGGGATGCTCCGAGGGGCTCAGCCTCTCCCTCCGCAGCCCCGGGGACGGGAGGGAGCAGCTCCCAGCCCGAGGGGGGAACCGGAGCCCTTCCCCGCCCCGCGCACGCAAACCCAGGTGAGCGCCGGGGATGCTCCACCCGGGATGCTCCTCCCGGGGATGCTCCGGCCGGGATGCTCCGGCCAGGATGTTCCTCCCGGGATGCTCCTCCCGGGGCTGCTCCGGCCGGGATGCTCTGCCAAGGGATGCTCTACATGGTCCCGGCACGCTCTGAGCTCCAAGGTTATCGCTGCCCTTGCCTCTCTGCACAGCTGTAAGGGTTTCACAGGGCAGGGATGACCCTCCAGCGTGGTTAAAATAGGAAAGCAGAAATTCCGAGCAGGGGAGCTGGCTGTAGTTGTTGTTGTTCCCTCTGTTAAGAGCTTGTGGACCTTGTGTGCAAAGGAGCAGGGCACTGCCAAGGAGGGGCATCACTTGCCCAGCAGAAGGTCCCAGAACGTCCCGGGGATTTGCTGAGCACCCAGGTTGGGATCTCAGCGGTGCTCCTTGTTTAAACACTCTGTAAAGGGAAATAGATCTCTCTGCAATTCAAATACCAAGAGAAACCATTTCCTGAAAGTGTAGTTGCTGTTGCAATATTTTAATATCTTCTTAGAGTTTAATATCCTCACTCTCCAAGCGTTAGCAGTCCATAATTTGAAGTATTTCCTAAGCAAGCTCTTTCCCCCCNGCTTGATATATTTCCTGAATGTGTTTTTCATATTACCAAATAGCACTAACCAAAGAGAAAACGGGAAGAAACCCACCTCTGTGGTCAGGTTTTAAAGAAATGCAGTTTCTGGGGGATTTTCTTCAAAGGAGTGGATTTCAAATACTGCTTTTCAGCCTTTCCTGACAGTGAAACCCTAAAGCTCCTGACCCTTTTGGGATGTTGCATACCCGAACTGTGTGTACACACACTGGCCTTTCTGAGTCATCTTCAGTGCTAAAGTCAAACTGAATTCTTCTGAACTTTCCAAGTGTTGTTGCAATAATCTCCTTTTTAGCCAATTAATGTTCCACTGTGAGTTTTGCAGTGCCAAGGGAGCCAAATAAATACTAGAGCTGGGTATATATAGAACAATTATTTCTCCTGGAAAGCAGGACAGGAATGTTTTTGTACATTTTGCTTCCCTCAAAATAAGTATATTTATTTAATGGACGGACAACACTCTTTGAGATGTTTATGCTTTCTTTGAGGCCAAGAAGAATCTGTCCTCTCTTAGACATCTTGGGCTCCTGGCTGTGTCACAAGATGTTTTCCATCCAGCCATCTATAAGAAAATGAACTACAGTCTGAGTCAGAAAAGCAGCAATTTAATAACTCAGAACTGGGAAAGGTGTTTAATGCACGAGCTCTGAGCCTCTCTGACTCTTTGCCATCTGCCTCAGCCCTTTGATTTACAGTGTGGATGTGTTTAACTGCTTGTAAAACTCATATCTGGGTGTTGCTGCTGATGATACATTTTTTTTTCAGTCGTACTAAAGGAAAAAGCTTTTATTATTTTTTTCCACTGGAAAACTATGAATTAAAGTAATGGCTGCTCTGATGGGAGGTGTGTTACAAATCACAGCTGCCTGGTCCAGAAATGCTCCTCATCTGTTAGTCTGTAATGGGAAGAGCTGCAGAAAACTGCAGGAGATTTTAATGGGGTGGTATAGCTGTCCTTGGGAAGTTTAAAGCGAGATTCATTTCCCTTGAATTTTGTATCAAGGATTTCAATAAATGCCCTAGAGTTAGATGAATCATGGGAGAAAACAAAGCACAATAACAAGAAAAACTGACTTATAAAAAAATCCCCAACCCTGAACCTGAAGCCAAAATAAAATGAAACTTCAAACCCACAAGTATAACCTTCTTAGGAGAAGCAAAATCTTTTCTTTTTCAGGGCATTTCTGGTTTGTGGAGTGCAGTTCCTGGGGCAAATGTCCTGAGTGTTCTGCAGCATTTCCTCACCATGTGTTCTGTCTTTATGCTTCTTTAACAGAAGCCTTAGTGATCTGAGCAGCACAGGGGGTGGAAGGAGATAAGATGCCTCCTGCACTGCACCATGTCGCTGAAAAAGGGAACTGGCAGTGGAGCATCACTCACTGAGATCCTCACAAGGAGAGAGCCCATCATTTTACTGCTCCATCACACACTGCTGGTGTGGAAAGCTCTGAAGAGCGACAAGGGCTCGACTGACAATTTGATTTCTCTGATGCAAGGAAGAGTTGGGCACAAACGCATAAGGGGAAATGTTTCTGACGCCCCCGGGGACAAGGCAGAGGCTTCTTAGGGGCCAGTCCTGAACTGTAGAATGAGCTTCCCTGCAAGTTTATCACAGCTTTGTTGCTTTCTGTGTCAGGCCCATATCTTTGGCTTTGCCTGCCTGGCATCAACATTCCATAAATATAAAAATGAGGCAGATTCTCACAGCAAACCAATGTATGTAGTTCTTCCTCACGCATAAAAAAGCCCCACCAAAACGCTTTAATACTAATTAACTGATACAACTGCACCACATACACTCCTAAAGGGTGCTCAGGTCTCACATAAAGTGTGTCACACGAAAACTGCCTCAGCACAGGCAGAGCTCTCCCTGTGCAGGTTCAGTGCAGGACTTACCAGCTCATGGGGCTTGCTCAGCATCTTGTCCAAATCACTGCAGGCTGCCAAAAATGCCCTTCTCTGAGGGTCACACTGCAGGTGGGGAGGAGAGTCAGACAAATGCAACAGCAAGCCCAGCAGCCCCTTTCTCTGTGGCACCTGCAGCCCACTCTGTGAGCCAAAGCCACAGCCCCACTGCCCCTTGTTCCAGCTCAGTGTGTCTCTCCTGCTGTGTGTGTATATCTGACTTCTGAATAAAAGACCTGCAGCTCAGGAAGGCAGATTAGTCATAATGAGCCTTGTGAACTTGAATGCTCTGCAGTTTTTTCATCTTTTCTGCCAAAACAAGCAACATTACCAGAGTCTTGTACACACTTGTAGTGCAGTGCAGGGGGAGACTTTGCTTTCCTCAGCAGAACAGGCTTCTGGGAAATGATTATCTCTGCCTTGCTCTGGTGCATGAAAGCTCATTAGTCCTGCCAGAGAAAGTACCCACTGCTTGGTACAGGCTCGCTTTTAATTGCCCGGTATCACATCTAACCTTGGGAAATTCTGACATCGCTGCAGATAATGTTTTATCAGAGTCACAGCCCATCAGGAAGCCTCTTATCAAATATGCTCTTAATAGTCAGCCAGTCATCAGGTGTAGAAATGAGGGGCTTCAGCAGAAAAGCCTCAGGATCTGAGGGCATGGCTTGCTCTTTCGGTGCTACAGATTCCAGTGTATTTTGTCCCCCCCACTTTTGTGTCCCTGAGAGCCACCACAGATTGGTGCCCGAGTGTCCTGCCTTGCTGTCCCCCCGTGGGTCAGGCAGCTGGGGAGCACATCATGTTCCACCCCAGCCCTGGCATCCCAAAGGGGTTTTGGTGCTGCAGACCTGCCACATCCCCGGAGTGTTTGAGCTCAGATCCAACCTGGTCACGCAACGCTGGAAACGACTGAATCTGTTCATTTCAAGTTTAAGAAATCAATAGTCTTTGGCATGAAATTTCTTCAGAAGCCAAGATGGATATTGATATCTCTGAGGAGGAAATGAATTCTCATCTTCTTGTGTCTTTCCAGAGGTGGGCCAGGAAAATGCTGGTTTCTCCCTTGAATCAATAGTGTCAATAGAGGAGTCAATAGTGGGCTCAACATATTTTTCCCAAAAGCAACACACCAGAAAGTTCTAATATTAGAGAGGATTGAACAAAGGTTCCTGACCTGCCTCTGCCACTCTGGGGCACTGGGCACATTTTTACACTTTCTCTGTCTAAGCCTAAAGTTAGGACAAAGTTTTGGATTAGCACGGGCTTGGAGTTTATGTATTAATCAGTATCTGATTTCTTACTGTTGCTTTTATCCTCCAAAGTGGTCTGTGCAACTCCGACAGCAACCCTGACTGGGGAAATGCTATCGGTGCATATTCAAATAAAACAAGATTTGCTGTAGATGTGTTTATAAAAATACTGGCTGAGCTCCCTGGAGAGCAAACCCAGGCTTGAAGCAGAGTCTCAATAACAATTTGTCAGTGAATAAAGGGGTTGAAATACGCACACTGGCGCTCTCGGGGTTGCAGAGTAACACTTAATTCTCAGAGTGGCTTTCTGGAAACTGAAAAACTCAGTTAATTTCCTTCTCATGGACAACTATAAAAGACCTGCTGCTGAAAGGGGCCAGGATCCCATGGCAGGGCCATTGTTCCTCACCAGCAGCTGGTGCCTTTTGTGCTGGATGCTCATCTCCCTGAATGCAATATTTTGCATGACAGATAAGGACAAGAGCAGGATGATTTAAAATCACCTGGTGCAGTTTATGAATTCTGATTAACCTGAGGAAAATCCAGTACCTCACTCTTCCAGTGTTGATGGAGTTGATCTGGTGTTGTCAGAGCTCTGTTAGGCAGGATTCATACCTGGGAAGCAGAGAAATGTGAAACTATAATGGCCCCCACATATCTAAATGTCCCAAATTTTGAGTGCTAACCAGGTTCTTTTAGAAGATGGAAGGAAATGAGTCTTCCCATCCGCTCCATCTCTTTGTCTGGTGCTTTTTCCTCTGCTAACAAAGGCCCTTGGGAACCTTGAGTGTTGGCAATCAGCTTGGAAAAATTCACCTGGATTGCAAGAGCCTCTTTTCTGCCTTTTCTCAGATTTTTTTTTTTCTCTTTTTTTTTCACCTCCTTGTTATTTTTCCAAAGCTTGGCAGCCAGTGAAGATGTGTAATTAGAGTTAATTGTGATTGCTCGTGATGCAACAGCCCCCCACTGACTCCGTGGTGCTTTCGGCTCACACGGAGCGGGAATGTTTCGGAGGGACACAAAACAGAGTCACCAGAGTTTTTGTGTGGCTGCTGGTGACAGATCTATGGTGGAGCCTCTGCTACCAGTCAATGCTTCAGCTGCAGTTTTGCTTCCCCGAGGCAGGGGGGGAGACTGACAACACTTTGATATATGATCAAAGACAAGCCAGTCACGTCCCACAGTCGTGTACCAAATCCAAAGCTGACTTCTGCCATTTCTGGGGTCCAGAACTCTCCGGGAATTTTGCTCTGTTGTGCCTCTGTCACATCATGATTTCAGCAGTGTCTGCATTAAATAACCTGCCTGGCTTTGTGGTGAGGGGGGGGAAAAAAAAATGCATTTTTAATAACCCTCAAAATCCCTAATTTAGAATCATTATGGGCTGGTGTAGTGGCTGCTCAGTGGACAGTCAATGGTGCTTTGCTGTTGTGCGTCAGCCCTTGTTGATGGGAGACTTGATTGCTGGATTTCTGGGCAGCACACGTTTTGAATGAGGCCCACAAATTCGATGCAGATTCCATTGTGCCACCAGAATGGGTGTTTGATGGTCATTAATGTCAAATTGCCACTAGACAGGCTATACCCAGTGCCAGATTCAGCCTCACGAGGGGACTGTCCTCAAGGAACTCTCATCCGCAGCACAGGGCTCTGGGTCTGGAGCCTTCATTTTGCTGTGAAATAGAAAAGAGCAGAATGAAGGAGAACAGATGGGCCCATCCTGGCACCACAAACACATCCCCCGGTGTGGGAAAGAAGCAAAACACTCAGCTGGGAGTGGGAGCTGAGGGGGCTGAGAACCCCTGCAAAGGCGTGTTCTCAATGAGGCAGAGAAGCTGCAGTTGTTGCACATCAGCGAAAGCCCCAGGGACGGACACCCACAGGCCACAGTCTGGCTCTGACAGCCTGGCAGGCAAAGCTTTGAATACATTGAAGTTCTCAGCCCCCTCAGCAGCCTCAGCAAACCCCGCTGGGAGCTGCCTGTTGCACACACAGCCAGGATCATCTCCAAGGAGCATTTTGGGGGTTCTCTGAGAATTCTCCCAAATCAAAGCTGGATTACACCCCTCCCTTTCCCTGGTTAGCCCTGATTGCTGGAGTTTATATCCCCAGAATGCCTCTTGAGCCACTTCCCTCGGGCACAGCGAGCAGGAAGGGTGCATTAATCACCAGGATTCAGGTTTATTGGGGCAGGAACGTTTCGCCAGGCCAACAAGTCCTGCCTGGATGTTTGGGAATGGAGTGGTCAGTCTGTTAAGGGAACAGCCGGGTTTAGCAGGAATCTGTTCCCTTCCTGGCTGCTTCCCTGGCCAAACATCCCCAGCTCTCTCCTCGAGCTTCCTTGGCCTTTTCTGGAGCACAGAATCTTTCCAAATCCGTGACTCTCACGGGGAGGGCGCTTTGTGAGCTCTTTTTCAGAAATGAGATTCACAAGCTACCTGGATCCTCTTTGCAGTTAGGGAAATAATTACTTTACGCAATATAATTTGCTTAAAACCATGACAGTTTTAACTATAGTTTAAGGCTAAATGACTGCTCAGCAAGACAGCTGGTAAAATTCACCCTGTAATAAGACTGCAGCAATGTAAACAAGCCCAGCCCATTTAGGGCTTTGAGTTAATATACACGTCAAATACTTCTTTCAATATCTCTAAATTTCCCAAACCATCAGACATTTTCCTCCTTTATAAATGTGTTTATATCAGATCTCATCCTTTATCCCCTAAACCCGCAACATATGTCTGTCCTAAATCCCTATAATTGATTGTGTTTTAATATAAATTAACCTCAGAAGAAACATCGTCTCACTTGTTGAAATACTACAGGCACCTGTGACACGAGGTAATGGAGAATTCCTGCTGCAGCACAGCTGGAGGGAATTCCAGGCCTGGCTTCTTCTTACCTGGAGCGTGGCTGTTCTGAAGAACACACAGCCCAAAATGACAGTTCTTCGGCCTGTAGAATGAAACCTGCTTGGAGACTTTGTCTCTGCTCTGTCAAAGTGTTTTAAGTAGCTTTATGGTAAGGTTTTATCTGAGTTTACTTCCTCTTTTATGCCTGGTCAGCCGTGCTCAGGAACTTAGAGTAGGACAGGCAGTTAAGGCTGAAAACCAAATCAGCTTTAGGGGAGAGACTGAAAGAAGTTTTCAGCTCCAATTGTAATAATTTGAACAAAATTAGGCTTAGGACTTCACTGTGGTTTACTGACACCAGTAGAAAGGCTGCCATTCACTCCGTATGCTTTGCTTCAGTCCTTTTGAATGAATCAGCCAAAAACCAGACTAAAGGCCAAGTGAAAATCGTACTTATAGAGAAACCCAGTCATATGACTGAAAACAAAGCCCCTTTGCAGCCTCCCAGCAGGCTGAGTAATGCCAAACAATCCTAATTTCAATCACAACCAGTAGGGAAGTATCTCTGGGGCCTGATGTCCTCCATCCTGCTCAGTTAATAACAGCGATGCAATTGCAATTATGGCGATAAAGCTCAAAATTCATTTGCAGTCGCTTGAGTTGGGGTGATTTATTGTTTGGTAATTATCTTGCTGCAGTCTTGAGGATGGAATAATCACCCTGATTTACATAATCAAGGCATCCAAGTCTTTGGAGCAGGGCTTGCTATCAGCAGATGGCCCTGCCGTGTGTGGCAGGATCCCTTGATTTTGTAGCTCATGTGTCAGCCAAGCTCTGTATCTATTTGCCTATAGCCAAAGTTTACTGTCTTGTACTAATTAAGTGTAATTTACATTAATATATAGAATATTTTTGTGTCAGCCTGCCGAAGGCCTGTTCAGAGGCAGCCCTGACCCACCTGTGTGGCTGAACAGATACTGGGAGAGGTGGGATTTCATAAAACCACGAAATCACAGGATGGTTTGGGCTGGAAGGGACCTTAATGGATCATCTCACTCCAACCCTCCTGCCACAGGCAGGGACACCTTCCACTAGCCCAGGTTGCTCAGAGCCCTGTCCAGCCTGGCCTTGGACACTTCTTGTAGCTGTGCCTGTTTTTCTAGGGCAGTGTTTTGTAGCTTGTTTGGGGGTTGGTTTTGTGCTCAGAACACAAAAACCTCCCCTGGTTATTCCAGAGCAGCACTTACACCACTCCAGGTCTCCTCTGCTCCTCAGCCTACCCTGGTAATAAGTTGGCTGGGGATGCTCAAGAAGTTTGGAGGGGACCCAGCTGGGTCAGCTGCCCCCAACTGATCAAAGTTCTGCTTCACCCCATAGGATTGTGTCTTTTTTTATATCAAAGAATTTAAAAAAAAGAAAATATCCCTTGAGACTTGTCAGAGGGTTAATCTGGTTATAAAAACAGGATCCAAAAATCCTGATGCAATTTATAAAGGAAAGCAGTTTCCCCAAGTGCAGGATCCCAGCTTGTCATTAGATTAAAACCCCATACATGTAAAAAGCTTGGAATTGTATTTCAAAATGAAATTTTGACTTGACATTTCTGAGCCTTGTAACTCTGTGCCTAAAAAATGACACCAGCACTTTGCATCTGCCTTCAACGTCAGTTTTATACCAATAATTACCAGCACCATGTAATTAGCTGAGTGTTCTGAATCTCTGCCTGTCATCACAGAAATTGGGCTGTTCCCATGAAAGGGTGAGCGTTCATGTGGGTTTTTTACCTGAAATCTGAGTTTTCCATTCTTGGTTCACATGTTTGACCAATCACACATGAAGCAGCAATCCTCAAAAATCCTTCGGTATCACCACCTGAGCTGTAATTCTTATCAGACTCATTCAGGGGTATTTCACCTTTATGTTTTCTAGGCAGGATGGAGAAGGAAAATCATGTATGGAAAATCAGATTCCTAAACTACAGATTTTTATCTGCACTGCAGACTTTTTATTTCAGTGCTGTTTCAGATGCCCTGCAGGTATTTCTTGCCAGGACCCCCCTGTATTTAGCACTGCCACCAGCCTGGCCAGGCTCAGTGTCCTGATCCTACAAGACTGGGAAGGAGCAGCAGAAATCGCCTCATTCCCTGCATGTTTCTGCCTCTTATTTTGGTTCTTGAGTGTCTAATAAGGGTTGTGCTCTGAGAGAGAATTACTCTGTGACCTGCGAAATTCTGGTAATAAACTGGAGAGAGATGGAAAAAAAGGCAAGCAGTGGTAGGGCTTGAAACAGAGTTACTGTCTCTCCACTGTTTTTCTCCCCAAACTAGAGGAGGGGCCAAAGTGGTCGATGCATTTCCAAGTGTTCAGCTCGATCTGTTTCCAAAGGACTCACCAGTGTAGTTTTTCTCCTGCAATCTTGCTTTTAGACTCTTCCTCCAAGGATTTCATTCCCTTAAATGGGGGGGGGAAGCAAACTACTCTTTTTTCAAGTGTAATTTTTAATTATGCTTCTAATTAGGGAGAAAAACTGTCACGGAAATTATATCTTTGAATTGTCACACATGGGAACGTGAACTTGGCATTTAATTTTCTATTGCTGGTGCCTTTCCTTAGGGTTGGGACAGCTCTATCCATGGAGCATTTTGGTGGGCTGGGAAATGCCCAGTGTCTGTGCTCAGGGTCTGGAGCTGCTCTGAGGGAGGGAAATTCAAAGCAGGGATCCACAAGCCCTGCCTTTTTTTCCAGCTGAGCTGTTTCATTCTTGAGGAGAGAGAAGTGCCTGAATCCAGGTTTGAAGGGCCTCTGTTAGTGGAAGAAAAGCTGGTCCTAAGTCCAGCTTAAGCTGGGCTTTGGCTTCACTTGTGAGGCTGTTCCAGGTCTGAGTAGACCTAAATGTCCCCTCCTCATCCTGGAGCTCTGTGAAAACAGAAGGAATGTGGTTGTGGATTTGCATTCATCCTCTGGACACTGAGCTGAGAAGTCTCTCATGTCACCTCAGAGTGACAGGGCTGTTGGAAGCCTTTCCCTGGAATCGTTCCCAGAGTGGCAGGAAACACTGACAAGGTGCTGGTTTGTCTGTTCCTGGGAGGGGCTGCCAAGGAAATCTCCTCACAACAACCAGCCTTTGGATGAGAAAAGCGGGATGGGGTTGGAGCTGCAGCCTTTGCTTCTTTCCAGGGCATCCCCGAAGGGGTTACAGGGCTCGGCTGCTCATCCCTGGCACACACATTTGTGTCTCCACTGGGAATCTCTGCAAAGTTCAGGAGGAGACTCACCTCTGTTTGCAGAGAGCTCACCTGCTGTGATGAGCCCAGGCTGCCCTCCCTCAGGAGAGGCTCATCCCTGTTCAATAACAGCAGCAAAGGTCAGGGCTGCATTCCTGATGAGCAGGATTTTGCCTGAGAGACAGGAATTGACTTTGGGTCTCCTGCATTTGAGGCCAACAGCCCACAGAGCAGGCTTTTCTCTAAGTTTTGTTGAAACTCCCAGGTAAACTGTAAAGCCTGGCTTATTTAGGGAAAACCCACCTTTCCATGAACCAACCATCTCCATTTACTAATTCCTCCCCCCTCTGTTACCAGCAAGTGTTTCAGGAGTTGGTAAATCAGGTTGAAAAGGCAAATTGGCACTTGGAGATTATCCCCACATGTTGGTTTTTTTCGCTCCTTTTATTTTGAATTCATTTCAGGCTTAACCATTGAGCCTGCAGGATGTATCACTGCTGCAATCAGAATCCTTATTAAAAAAGAGCAGGATTGAACTGCTAATTCCACAGAGCCATTCTGCAGCGAGCATCTCACATGTAATTTAGATTCAATCAGCAAATAAATATGATAACAGGCTGCTGTTTATTGAACCAACAGACAAGAAAGCTCCATCTTTAGGAGCTGGCTGCAAAGCTGTGGGAGCAGCACAGGCACTTGGCAGGGCTCTTGCCTGGGATAAGGGAAGCAGGAGGTACTTTTGCAGCACCCAGGATATATCCAAGCGTTTTCCCTGTGTGTCACCTCTTGGGCTGCCTGTCCAGTTCACTTCCATAACCAAACCCCCTTCCTCTGCTCTCTTCCGTCCCTGCTCTGCTTCTCTGCCCTCCCATCCTGGCTGTCAGACAGTGCTATTGATTCTGAAATCAGGGAGCAAATGAGTCTATACCAATTTCAGAGTGATTTCTGAAAACATTCTTCATCTAGGATTTGGGGTTTGTTTTTTTGGTTTTTTTTTTTTTTTTGTGGGAAGGCAGGTAAAGAGAATAAACAAATGCTGGCAAACATGGAAACAAGAGTCCAGCGGCAGCAGAGCCAACAGGTTCCTCAATGCCTGTTCCTGGCCAGGATTTGAGCAGACCTGAAATACCTCAACGTGGATGTGCACAGAGTCCTTCCAGATGTGGCTCCCCACCCAGAATCTGGATGTGCCCTGCAACTCCATGGAATCAGCAGATTCCAGCTTTTCTAAAGGACACAAGATTATCTCTCCTCTGCATCCCAAAATGCTCACAGGTACTGTTATATTTTTGGCATTAATAGAGAATTTTGAAGCTCCTTTGGAAGGCGAGAAGGAGGAATGGAAAGGCAAGGAAAGGACCGGTGTGAATATTGTCCTGGCTTGGTTGGGCTCCCAGAAAAGGCCATGGAAAGCAAGGACTGAGGGCTCCCAAAGCTCTCCTGATGGAGCTGCACGGGGACATCAGCCTGTCCTGTGGAAGGAGCCTGTGTTAAGCCATGACTTGGTTCGGTATCTGTGCTCGTTTCTGTGTCCCCTGCCCTGTCACTTTGTGCCTCTGGTCCTGCCCTGAGGAAGGGACAAGGAGGATCCTTTGTTGGTGCTGTGAACAGATGCCAGGCAGGCTGCGAGGCAGGGAAATGCTATGGAAACAGCTGGGGAAGTGTCAGACAGGAGGGAAATTGCTCCGGTGCTGCCGGGAGATGAGCTGCCCTATTCCCACTTTCCAGGTGTGCCTTGCATTAAGATTTGCCCACATATGATAAAAAGAAATCTCAGTAACGTTAAGCAATGCAAATAACAGGCTCCGTGAATATTGGTAGCAGGTGTCAATGAGCTTAATGAGGCACTTTCCTCGCAGATTAGGGCTCTAGACCAGGGCTTTTATTAACCCTGCAGCTGCCCACCTCTCTCAGCATACTGAGCAGGCCATCAGTGAGAAAATACCAGCTTGTTAAAGCAGTAATGTAACCAGTTTAATTATAATTGCCGAACTGGGGAGCCATCCTGCAGCTGGGCAGATGTAGTTCAGATGATTTAAAGCCATTACTGATGGCTCGGGGTGTTTTTCTGCAGACATGTGCCAAACCCCAGTGAAAGCAAGGAGTTAGCCGTGGAAATGCTGTTTAGTGCGTGGCTCTCCCGGTTTTATCAATAGAATATGGCACTGAATTGCAGGATTATTAAACCAGGGAAAGTTTCTCTTTGGCCTGCCAGTGGAGGACTGGTGTATCTTGAGGCAGAGAGGTCCCTATTCCTTCAAAATCACCCAGATTTTGGACATTCCATGTCGTGCTCATCCCGCACCTTCCACAGTTCCCATTCCCCACTTGCTCTGCTCCTCCTGGACGTGCTTTGCATGTGGTTTGCTGATTGTTTCTTTTTCTCCAGTTGACTTTCCAACGCCGGGGGGAAAATACAGAGATTCAGGGCAGAATGGGAACTAATCACTTAACACCTAATTAGCAAGGGATTCTCACAGGGACGTCCTCCCTGGGTAATTGCTGCTCATTTTCAGCTGTGGATACAGGAAGACAAAAGAGTTTTAGGCAGATTAATCAAGTCCTTGCAAAAGGCTGTAAGGAGCACCCAGTATAGCTGAACCATCCTGGAGTGGGGAGGGTGGAGAGAGAGTGTTTATCAAAAGCTCTTTAAAGGTGTCTAATTAGACAGATTTCCACCAGCAGCTCTCCCAAGACCTGCTTTCTGATCCTTTGGTGAACGTGCAAAAGTCAGCTGAGCTGTTTGAGCAGTTGGATTTTGGTGGGTTTGGGGTGGGGTGGATCCTTCGGGACAGAACGCAGAGTCCAAGAGGCTTCAGGAGTGTGACCGGGGAGGCAGGAGGAGCAGCCTCCAGCCTGTGGGCAATCCTGGGCAGAGACCAGCACTGGGGGCAGGTCAGGAGCCCACTCTGGGGGGGGAACGTGCACTTGGAACCCGGAGCTGAAGTGATGCAGCAGCTCTGCACGGAGCCTGAAGCTGAGCTCGGGCTGCTCCGAGGCCACCTCTTGACTTTGAGATCAGTTTGTGTGACTCCTGCACACCAAACAGGCTGCCTTGGGGCTCCTGAAGGATTTGCCTCCGGCATCCCCTGCCCTCCGTGCCCACCGTGCAGGTGGCAGACGCTGCTGAGCACCAATACCCCTGGTGCTGTGCCACAAACCCGTTTTCTCTTGAAATACCACAGAATTGGCACCAGGACTGCTCCTGTCCCAGCACAGACCACCCTCAAAACGCCAGAGAGAAGCGACGCAGTGTCAGGCCCAGCAGAGCCTCTTGCAGTAGCCAATTCACGTTTGCTTATTGACATAACGTGATGTCCCAGCTTTAAAATATTTCCTTTGTGCTTCTGCCTCCCTGCAGAGCAGCCCCAGCAGTGTTAGAGCTGCACAATCCATGTGTGCTCCTGCAGCTCATGACTCTAACCCTGTGAGTGACTTGTTCTGTTAGCATGATAAACACATGCTGGAGAGGAACAGCACTAATTATGACCCTGTCACCTTCATCAGCTCCCCACTAATTGTTTTGGCTTTTTTTAATCTCAGTGCTTGGAGATGAAACATGATGTTTGGTTCTGCAAAGGAGTTGAAAAGAAAAGAGAAGAAAGAATTGCATTTTAAAATAGAAGCATCAGGTAGATCTTTCTGTTGGATTTGAAATTCAAATGACAGAAATTATAACTTTTTTGTGTGTTATTAAAATAAGGCACGGGAAATTTTTAGAGGACTTTCTGGGACTGCCCATTCTGACTCTCAGTCCACTGATTCACACTGTGTTGTACTCACATAAAGGTTTCTCTGTGTCATAACATAATAAAACTTCCCTAAATCTCTCCAGGCATTGCCAGACAGTTCAGAAACCTCACCAGTAATAACTCTTTTCCCAGGTTTTGAGGATAAAGGATGATATCTCCTTATTATGAGCTCTGTGGATCTTGGAAGAATAAGGATTAGGATTCAAGCCTGCAGCAAAAAAACCACATGTGTTTTGTTCGTCTGACCCTCAAAAATAGCAAGAAAATGGAACAGTATCTGGATTTTCTGCTGGATGTTTCTTGAGCGATGAGCAACTGCTCAGCACTATGGACGTGCAAGCAAAAGAAATACTTCACAGAGTGAAAATCAGCACTAATATTTGTTTCGGGGTGATATTCACGCTCAGAAATCTTCCCAGCTGCTCCTTCATCTCCTCGCAAGGAGTGGATGATTTTGCTGTACCAAGGCCAGAGTTAAACCTGCCAGTGGGAGCCATTTTTGACTGTCCTGGCTCAGAAATGTTTTTGCAATTAAGAGTTGTGCGGAGTAAAGGATGTCTGAACGCTGTTAATGAGCTTTGCAGGGTGTTATTCCATGGGGAAAAGCTCCTGAGGCAGAGGCATCTTCAGCCACTTGCCCATGGCAATGGGAATGTTACATTTCCAAAGCAGGGAGGGAGGTACAGCCCAGCCTGTGACACTGCCCAGCTCTGGCTGGAAAGCCTCACACGAATTGAACTGCTTTTATTTTCAGCTGTTTCATGGTTTGCTCATCTGGGAGTTTGTTTCTTTTTTTTTTATTATTTTTTTCCCCTCCCCTGGATGAATCTGCAAAGCATTTTATGTCATGACAAGGCTTTAACTTGTGTTCTGGTTTGGTTTATGCCAGGCTTGAAAGGAACGCTGCAGAAACACAGAGATCCCCACCAGGGCTCCATCCTGTCTTCTGTGTCCTCACCCTTTGTAGTCGTTGAGTGTTGTTTCAGTGTACAGATGTGCACCCCCAGGGTGGTTTCATGACCAGCAGAACAAAAAGACCAGTGGAAGGCATGGCTTTGTCCACCCCCAATGGGACTGAGTGTGGCAAAGGGCTTCACTGGCACCTCCAGGTCTTGGTACAAACACATGGAGAAAAAGTAAAGAAATGAAGCCAGCTATATAAATAGCAATAAAAAGCACCACTGTGATCAGTACAGGACCTGATTTCCCACGGCTGCCCTGAGTAATTTCCACAGGCAGTTGCTTCAGTAGCCTATGAAAGCAAATCCACTTGGTAAGTGAACCCAGAGTTATGCAATTGAACTTACTGCTGTATTCCCACATGTTTCTAATCAAGAGGAAACCTCTGTGTCTGCCGAGCTTTGCTTTGTAAACACCTCTTGCTGACCGTTTTCGGAAATATTTCCCTTTATATGAAGCATGACGGTGATGTAGTGTGGGGGAAAGAAGAACCTGGGTCCTTTCCATTGATGCCACAGTCTCCAGCCAGGGGGCTTTGGTGAAAAGAGGCAAAAGAAGGTAAAGTAGAAAAAAAAATTATAAAATCACAGGATGGTTTGGTTTGAGTTGGGAGGGACCTTAAAGCCCATCTCACGGGCAGGGACACCTCCCACTAATCCAGGTTGCTCCAAGCCCCATCCAAGCTGGCCTGGAGTGCCCAGCTGTGCCAGGCTGGTTATTTTTAGCTGTCCAAGGTTTGCAAACTAAGGCATGTCAGGGTGCTGCCCGGGAATGAGGAGCCGTGTGTCTGGATCCCTGCGGGGAGGCTCGGGCTGTGCTCCCTCTGCTCTGGGATGCTCTGGAGGCAGAGTCATGCATATACATGATCCTCTCTGCGACTGACGCACGGCAATCAAAGGCAAACTCGTTTAGAGTTTCAAATCCGGACTTTAATTGCCAGCCCACGGTTACCTGGGTGTGTAGGCAGGAGGGAGAACTCTTCACCCAGCTGCGTGTGGATGCTGCCTTTTGGGAGGGAAAGGAGTGCTGAGGAGGGTTCTTTTCACTTCCAGCCCAAAAGCACAAGGACTGTCCTTCCTCTCGCTTGGCGTGGCAGGGGCTGAGAAGAAAATCCAGAACAACATAAGGGATTTACTGAAGCTCCCTGGGTGAAGTTCAGCACTGCTGAGTGTGGCAGAAGTGAGAGGAAAGTGATCTCTGTGATTTGGCTCATTAACACAAGGCAATGGCTTTACCTTGGTCTTTCTTTTCTGAAATCAAATTAGAAGGGAATTGTGGGCAGAATGGGAAGGACAGATGAGGCTCAACACCAGGCACTCCTGTAGTTTACTGTGCTTATCAGGTAAGAAGGCAGGAGCTCTCCTCAAACTGAGCAGGTCACACGTGGGAAGCCTTGAACAAGGCTCAGCCACTGTCTTGCATGAGGAAATAAATAAAAGAACCTTTCAATCTACAAGGCAGTGAAACAGCAGCTGTGGCAGAGTTCAGCTTTCAGGCTTGTGGAGGGATGTTTGTGGAGGTAATTTTATTTATTAGCTTGAAAACATTCATTTTTGATGGTTAATCCAGGGGTGGGGAAAGGAAAGAGCCAAGACCAGGGAATGAGTAAGTCAGCCAAAACTGGTACAAATAGCAAAAGCAAACTTCCAGGATAGCAGGGCACTTTCCAGGGATCAGGGAGTTGTCTTCATACAGGGCCTGGTTGGATGCACCTCCAGGAAGTGAGAAAAAAGGGCTTTTGCTCTGTACCACGTCTAGTAGAATTAATCCTCCTTCTCCACAAAGATCAAAGAAATCAAATCTGTGATGGGGAGACACTGTGAGCCCTGTTCACTCCGATTAATTCCACTCCCCTAGTTCCCCATGGAACGTGGCAGCACCATCCCATCCATATGGAAAACAAGGCCTGGTAGAGCCATCTCTGGTTATGTAACTTCATTAATCCGGATGATGGAGCTGATTCTGTATTTCCTATAACTTCCTTTTCATTGCCTTTGGCGACCAACGAGCGACGCAAACCAACTGTCCTCTGATTGATTTTCTAAGAATAAACCTATTATTCTGTCCCTGCCTAAACCCAGTTTAGTGCCCTGAGCTGTGAAGCCATCTAGAGGTAAAGGAGATATTCTTGGCACTTCCATGACTTTAGGTGAGGGTGGCACAGCACCATTTTTACACCCACACTGGTGTTCTGTCTCTTTGCCAACCTTTCTGCCCCTCTCTGGGCATCACTTGGTGTCTCTCAGGCACCACTGACCTTCCTTTTTCCTCATCTGGGCTTGGTTTGCTCAAGCTTTAATACAAACATTAATTTTGAGGTCATATACGAACAAAACAGAGATGCTGCTGAACTTTATCCTTAGGAAGTGGCTCCCAATAGTTACTGTTACAGTGAGCACCTAGAAATGAACTTTTTAGGCACAACCTGGACTTTTCTCTTTTTTTGCATTATTGTTGATGTTCTGGGCAAAATATCTGAGCTGCTCCTTTCCCAGCTTGCTTCCCTCTCCCTGTTGGCTCCTGGCAAATTGCTGTGGATCTGTTCAGCGCTGCTGGCAAGCCTCGGGGGGGCAAAGGGGGGAGATTAATTGAAGGCTTAACTTCTTCTATTTTCATTTGATTAGCTAAGTGGGAAGAGGCACAGGGCCCTGCTTCTGTGCTCCTGGAGGCCTCGAGCTGGCCGTGAATCACAGCTCCAGCTGCCACACTCTGCTGGGGTGTCAGGTTAATTATGATATTGTAGTCAACAGACTTGCAGGCAGAGCCCATCAATTACAGCCCTCCCCCCGCACGGCTCGTGTGCCATCGCTGACCCCAGACAGGGCCAGGGCAAGGAAAAGGGGCTCAGATAAAAGTGGGATGGCTCAGGGGGTCGGGAATGGCTCGGCAGGAGGGTTGGGAGACGGGGACAGGTCTGAAGGGTCCGGTTCTGCACCAGGCAGCAGCCAGCTGGAGACAGAGGAGCCAAACTCCATGGCCAGACTGCCTTGGGTGTGATAAATCCATCAAAGCTAGTGAGGAATCGATGAAATGCGATGTGCCTGCAGGAAAGCTGTAAAATCCCAGAGCAGTGAGTGACCAGCAAAGGAGGAATCAGACTTCAGTCTTTAGTCTTGCAGCCTAACATCAGGCTTCTCTGATTGCCTTGGTACCACAATTCCATCTCTCGCCTTCCAGATCAGAAGTTCTCTTTGCAGGTTAATACAGTTCTACAAATGCTTTGAACAAGACTTGTCCTGATGGATGCCCAGCAGATCCAGGAGGAGCGTCACTAACTGTGCACAGAGTGCTTTCCACAAACTAGATCCTTACCCAGTGCAACGTGAAACCAAAAGCCCTTAAACATCCCCGTTTGGCCACAGGCCCCATTTTTCTCCCTTAGAAAGCTGGTGTTGATTTCTTTCTGCTTTTCATTGTTCTTATCTCGGTTTTAGAGCCTGATACATCACGCAAAGTATCTTAGTGGTGCTTGCCTGGAGACAGATGGAGGGGCACTGAGGAGAGGCAGTGAGGGGTTACCATCAGCTTCCCTCGCCTTATTAATCTGCAACACAATCAATTAGTCACCAGCTTTTGACAAAATTCCTGCCTGGGGCTGGAGCTCTTAAAGGACACTTCCTTTAAATTGGCTCTTTTCATCTCCTGTGAATTGCCCAGGATCTTGGGGGCTGTGTATCTGCTTCAGTGATGCCAAACATTTATTTAAAACACTTATTTTCTGTGGAGGGAGCACAGGCCGGATGGTTTTTAAATCTTTGTGACTTTTTCCTCATCATCCCCTGCAAATGCACATCCACCTGAACAACAAGGTTTTTAGTTTTCTGTAATAATTGCACAGAAAATACTGTTTATAAGGTGTTGAGCAAGGATGGTTATTGCAGCATACAGAACCACAGGATGGGTCCTGCTGGGAGGGACCAAGGTGGGGCATCTGATCCAACCTCCCTGTTCAAACAGGGTCATCCCAGAGCCCGTGGCACAGGGTTGTGTCCAGGTGGTTCTGGAATATCTCCAGCGAGGAAGATTTGATGGCAACACCTCCCCTCAGTGTGTTCTGCTGCAGGATTGTGCCTTTGGGGGAGCTGTGAGTTCCTAATGCAGGCAGAGTCACGTTTGCTGCATTAGCACGACCACGAATTTCAAACTTACACAAAGAAACGTTGCAATTGGGATCCCATTTCTTTTCTTTCCCGTGAGTAGCCTGAGTACCTGTGGCTGGATCACCACCCGCAGTGGCCCAGGTGTGCTTTCAGCAGCTGGATTTGCATATGCAGCTGGGCAGACACTCCAGAATTACTGTGGGAATCTGCAGTGTGTTTCTGATTAAGAGAATTCCAGGTTTCCTGCCTTATTCAATGGATCTACCTGCTGCAGGTGGTATGGAAGTAGTAACCAGACAGGAAGATCAGTAAGATGCAGGGAATTTCTTGTCGAGATAGAGCCTTGTTTTGGTAGATCCTCCCAACAGAGACGTTCTGAGACTGTCTGAAAGTCGGGGAAAGGATGAGCCAAGCAGGGTTGGAGGTGAGTGCAGCAATAATTAGGAGCAAACAACGTTTTTCCATCATACAAAGCACAAGGCAGTGGGTGGGGGAGAGCTGGTCTCTCCTGGCTCCTGCCTCAGGAGCTTCCCCACTGAAAATCTCTCTCTTTTCTGCTCCCAGTCCACAGTTGGGTCCCTCCCCATTCCCAGCTCTGATCTGTGGTTTTCCTGTTAAAGGCTTTCTCAGGAGTCTCTCACCTCCCAGCCAGTGACCAGTGGGGATCCCCCCGGGACTGTCTCACTCCCAGCTTTGCACAGCAGGACAAATTCGGTGTTGCCAAGTGGGGAGAAAACACACACAGAGCAAACCAGCCCTTTGAGAGGAGCCCAGAGGAGGTGACATAAAGACAGACCTAATGAGCTGGAAACTGGCAGACAGGCAAGGCACTGCCAAGTTACACTTAAAATAATTTCGAATAAACAAGGTTCCTGCTACAGGGGCTCCAGTGCAGAGAGCAGAGCTGCCTCGTTCTGCTGTGCACCAGGAACTCGAGAAGGTTTTTATTATCCCTTTTTTGCTCAGAAGTTTAACTTCTCCCCAAAGCTTTGGTAGTTGTGGACATGGAGACAAGCAATTGTTGTTTTATCTGCTGGAAACCACTCTCACATCCTCCCTCACCTCTGCTCTGTCCATGAAACAGCCCCATTACACAGACAATTTATTGGTCTTCTTTGGTACTTCTCTGCTTTAAGCTGCCAACAGTTTCGGGAAGGTTATTTGTCCTTAAGTACTTGTAATTCTTCCTCTGCAGGAGTATAATCAGTCATTATTAGCAGCAGTTTCAGACTCTAATCATAAAGCTGTTATTTCTGCTTAATCCTAACCTTGCTAAGTATTAATTTGATGTTTAATCCCCCTGGTATCTGGCAATATTGTGCTATTATTATTATCATTGTTGCTGTTATTATTTATGTGACAGTGAAAAACCAGCACAGTAGGACTCACATCCTTAATTATTCACCACTGCCAAATCTCAGTTTCTCTCCCTGTGTCCTGCAGTCTCTCAGTGCAGTGTCACCCAAAAGTGTCCCTCACATACAGAGGGCTGGGAGGGCATGTGGACCAAGGGACAGGGTGACACTTTTAAGGAGGGAGGGGCAGTTTTGTGGTGCCACACTGTGGAGCCCCTACCTGAGTTCTGGTGACTTCCCCAAAGCTGAGGACACAAAGTGCCACGAGCTGGTGGGAGAAACCCCCTGTCCCTGCCCTGCTTTTCCCTCTCAGGAACCATCACCTAAACAGAGCTGAGTTCTGATTTAATGTCTGATTGTGGTTTGTGTGGAGATATCACTACAGACTCACTCTGATTTTCTTCTTCCTCCACCATCCTTCAAAAAAAAAAAAAAACAAACAAAAAACAAACCCACAACCAACCAAACTAAACAACTGCAAAACTGCTCAGCTTTCAAACATGGAGTGACAACTTATCAAACATTGCAAACCTCACCAACAGAGAAGCGACAAAGCCATTGCAGGAATTTTCATGGCAGGAGCAATTGATCGGGAATGCCTTTATTAACCAGTAATTATCTGCTGTGATCAATGCAGCATTTCACAAAGGAAACTGCAGAACCCGTTCATGACTGGGGAGGGAGCTGGAATCAACAGCCACTGCAGGCTGTGTTTGTGCATAAGAAATGCTGTGATTTATCCTAAAATGAGAGGCTAAAAAGCTCTTTTTGTGCTCTGAGACATGGTGTGGTGTTCTGTCCAGCTTTGCGAAGTGGGGAATGGCTCTTGTGCCAGACCTTCCTGCTCTGCACTCCCTGCTCTGCTCCATAACCCAGGAAAAGGGAAGGAGCACTTGGCATTTCACATCAAGATGGGCCTCTAAAGCCAAACCTTCCTGACCCCTCAGACCCTACAACTCAGTCCAACCTCTATTTCTAGACAGGAATCGACCTAACAGTCCTTTCTGAGAGGAGAATGAATAGTCTTCCCTTCTCCAGACACATTTGGTGAGAGATGAGAACCACTGTGACCCCAGAAGTGTAAACACGGAGCACAGAGGGTGCAAAGAGCTTTGGGGGCCTGACCTCGTTTGATTATTCATCTCTCACTGTGCAAACCAGGGCTGTTTGTCACAGCCCCTTCCTACTCTGTGCTCCATCATCAGCTCTGGAACGAGTTAGAGGGAGTTGGGGGTGAGGGTGGAGCTGACCCCGAGCAGCAGATCCATCCCCAGGGATCTTTTGGGAGCTGCTGCTCCGCTCCTGACCCTCTGCTGAGCATCTCCTCAGCTGAGCATCCCCTCCCCAGTGTGTGCCAGCCCTGCAGCCTCCCTCTTGTCATTGCTGCAACAACAAGAATCAATGCAGCAAACAGACACGGGGATTTTCACTTTTGTTCTTACAGTAAAACCTGTGATTCCCACCTGAGGCTGAGGAAGAGCAGCCAAGATGCAGAGGTTGGCTCATGGCTTTGGACTCTTGCAGTGCTCAGCGCTCTGCTTCAGTTTTTATTTGGCAGAGGAAAGGTGACATGCAGAACATGTGCCACGTGTGCACAGAGATCACACCCAAGGTACAGGTGTGTCCCCAGAGCTGCACATCTGGGCACTGGAGAGTAAATGGAAGCCAACATGAAGCCTGCAAGCACCAGCTCCCTTTGTATGAATTGTTATAGTCTTTGTTATCTGATTATATGGGAGGATATTTCTCAACCAGAGAAGAAAAAGACCTCATTCCCAGCACTCTCTAAATTTTCAATGTATAACTTTGAAAGCTTAATCATATTCTTTTCACAATGCCTTATGGTTTATATATATTTGGGTTTTTGTTACTCTTTTGTATTCACTCTTTTTGCTGTCAATTTAAGCTTAATATTATTAAAATTGCTCTGGTTTGCTCTACTTAAAATTCTGCAGCTACGGTATTTTTTGGAAAGAAGTGCTAAGTCAAATGCTTTCTCCTATTTCTTGTTTGTCTTTAATGACTCATTAGATCACCACCTTGGAAAGTGCCAGCAGGAAGTAACAAACCTGCTGTGAGGAGTCTTGCATGGGCAGGGAGTTTGGGAGGGTCAGGGCTGTGTGTTGGACCTCTGGGCTGGGGAGCTGATTTTTTCTGGGGACAAAAATCCACTCCAGAGGTGGTTCCTGAGGAGATGCTGAAGGACACAGCAGTGGGTTAAACACACCGTCCTGCTGCCCTTCTTCTTGCACAGAAAGGGTCAGACTCGCCCTCTTTGCAAGGTGAGGGGGGTAAATCCCCACTAGAGCCCTCACACCTTGCCCAGGTGTCGCTGGGCAGGACTCAAGGGATCAAATTTGACTTTTGAAGGGCAAAGTGCCTGCAGGTAGGGAGGTTGTTGGGATGCTCGTGGCCCTCAGCTGGGGCAGGGGCTGCACCAGGGGGAGAGGCAGAAACTGATGCAGAGGTGAGTGCTGGGGTTGTGGGGTGAGTTCTGCAGAGCCAAGATGGGCACAGGGTCCTGCCAGCAGGCACTGGCACAGCCCAGGGCTGGGGGCTGAGTCCCTGCTGGTGCTCAGGGATGTGCTGGTGTCACTGGGGATGGGGGAGCGAGGCTTCTGCCACCCCTAGGGCACAGAAATCCATAGTTGGACGTGCTGTGTCTTCTGGCCTGATGGAAATGTCTTTTTCTTTCAGAGGGTGACAGCAATAGTGTCCCTGGAACAGCAGCTGCTGCCCTTTCCCCGGGGGGCTGGGGACAGTAACCAGCCCTGGGAAACATGACAAACGTCACAAGTCTCTGTTTGCCGCCCCCCCTTCCATTTCCCAGCGACTGACAAATCTTGCTGGAGTGAGAAGGAAGGAGACAAACATGTTGATGAGGAAAGGCAGCTCTGAAAACTGCCTGGGTGCAAAGCACAGTCAGGGCTCTCCCTGGGTGGCAGAGGGACAGGGGTGTCTAAAATTCCTCCTGCAGGAAAGAGCAGCTCCCAAAAGCCCCTATGAGTGGATAAAAAAGGGGTTTTTTTTTCCCCTTCCTTGCCTGCAAACATGGGGCTGACTCATCATCTGGCAATGACAAAAGCAGAAGTTTCCTCAGCACTGGGAAAACTGATGTTTTCTTGCATGTGCAAACCATCTCTTTGTAATTCTGGGGTAAGAAAACCCAATCTTTGGCCTCAAATACAACAACTTCGTCCCAGTGTTGTGCTTGGGGTGATTTGTTGGCAAACAAATTTATAGCTTTTCAAAACTTGGTGTCTTGAGTGAGTAAAGGCCATGGTTGCTGATGGATCCTGTAGTGAGGGTGTGCTTGGGCTGCTGTGTGTGTTTACAGCCGGCAAAAGAGTCCCGTTCTGTGATGGACAGGGTTGGTTGAGAAACACTTTGCCCTGGGGTTCATCAGCAGTTAATGAGGCACCACCGGTGCAGAAAAGGCTTGGAGAGTCGGCCTGAGCCACATCCCTGAACTGCTCTGAGAATTAATCACTTAGAAACTCCAGCCAGGTAATTATACATGTATTAGCGTGGCACCTTTTGAGCTTTACAGCTACGCTGAGTTTTACAATTCTCCCTATGACTCAAAAAACGAAGAATATCTGGATTGCTGAGACTTCCTAAAATACATGTCTATTTTTGGCTAAAAGGCGAGTCACAGATGGCAACTGTGTTAAGCCAAAGCACCCTCTTAGCAGGGCACAAAAGCTCTGCTGTTTCCCAGAGTTTGGGCTCCCATTTAGGATGGTTGTTTTCCCATTTAGGATGATTCTTCCTTTGTTGTGTCAAACAAGCAAGGAAGAAAGAAGAGGGAGGTGGTTGATGCTCACAGGTTTCCTCCTGAGCTCGGTACTTTCCGGAATAATTATATAAGAATTATTTATTAATGTTTTTACTACAATTGTGGCATCATTACTAATATTTGTGTGAAGTGTCCAATATGTACTGTGGAAATACAGATGTTTTGAGGTGATGCATTCCCTTTGCACACTGGGTGGGATGATGTGCCAGAGCCCACCCAACAAGCCCTGGATATTCCACCCCTCCTCCTGACCGCTGTCACTCGTGTCATGTTTAAAGCAAAGTCCTGATTTAGTCTTGGCTAATTGGAGCTCACATTCCAGAGGGAGAGCTCAAATCTTCACTGAACATACAGCTCTAACTTCAGTCCACTTGCAGAGCTTTGTTACCAAAGGATCCTGGCGAAACAAACATGCTAATTGGCCACTGCAAAAATGATGGGGTGGAAAAAAAAGCAGATTTTTTCCTACACTTGTGCCATTTGTGCCATGACAATAACTACACTTTGCTGGAAGGAACGCTGAGGGTGTGTGTTTATCAGGGCTGGGTTGTGATGATGGGAAAAAATGTTTAAGATAAGGGATGGGGGTAAAGCCAGGATGCACTGAATGGAGCTGGGAGGTGGTGTGTGTTGCTGTCTCCCAAAAACACTCGTCTGGCACTGAAGGACGTGTTTGCTGCCAGGGCAGTCAGGGAGGGAAGGGCAGAGTTGTTCATTTTTTGTGCAGGGCTGCAGTTTATTGCTGAGATTTGCCATCTCCATCATCCCTGTCTCACCTGGGTATCTTGCTGAATAGCACAAACTCGGTTCCAGGCCGGAATGCAGGGGCTCAGCTGCCATGGGTGCAGCCACACACCTGAGGCAGACGATTAGGCAGCAATTAGGCACATCCACGAGCTACATTTTCCAGCTCCAGCCCCGTTTGTTCAGTGAGCAGCTTCCAGCTGACAGAGCTCAGCTCCTCGTCCCCTTTTTACCTCTGTCATAGGATTCCCCTTCCCCTTCTTAACTGCGCACTGAAAGAGAAATCCCCCCTCCCATACAAAGCAGGCTGTGACCACCACTGCAGGATTGAGGTGTGTTGGGGTGTGAAATAGGAGTGATCCTAAAGCGTGGCTCCTGCTTGTTGTTTTTTTTTCCCAAAAAAACTCTGTTACTGAAGGAGGGACTGTCTGGCAGAGCAGAAGGAAGGCAAAGTGGGTTGTCAGTGGGATGTCAGCTCCCAGCACAGATCCTTTGGTGCAAAGCGAGTGCTGGGATGGGCAGTTCAGAGGAGTCTCTGATCCCAGAAGCCACGGAGATGGAAAGTGTCTGACAACCAAGAGCAGTAGGAACTGGGAAAGACAGGGAAGTGAAGGAGTCAGTGTCGAGGGTGTTTCATCACGTAGAGAAATGTCCTTGTTCCCTTCAAGTCTTGCAGTTGATGAGAGCACTGAGTTCCGAAGAGGAATTTCCTCCTGGAAAACAGCTCAGTCTGTTTGAGGAGGGTAATTTGGGCTGATATGCATCTGAGCTAATAAATAGGTACCGCAGCAGTTCCTAAGTGAAATCCCATTTTTTTCCCCCCCTTCCCCAGTTGGCAGGGACTGCTTTGCAAATCTGATAATTCCGGAGCTGCAGAAAGGCTGTGTCTGCCAAACTGCTGCATGCAGAAGTGAAACAGCAAGAGGGAAGGGAGTTTTTGATTGGAGCTTCAGGTGATCCTTCAGGGAGGCATCAAGGGCACTGTTTTAAAGTGCTGAGTAACAACCTCCATATGAATTTATGGGAGGAAATAAATAAGAAAGGTGAAGGAAAGGTTATTTTGGCATTTTACCCCCCTAAATATGGTTTCTTGGAGCATTGCTGCTGGGCCTGGTAAATGCTGGCATAAGGGGATCTAATTCTGTGTTTGGATGCATTAGAGGTGTTTCTCTTTGTAGCCTGGAGAAATGCAGATGAATTCCAGGTGGGAAGGGGTTCCCTGGTGCTAATTGAGGTGTCAGGGTGTGAAGGGGATCCCTGGTTTGGAGTGACATGTCAGGGTGTGAGGGGACAAGGGCAAGCAGGCTGGTCCAGGGGGTGGGTTGGGGCCAGGCAGGAGCTCTCTGATGTGGTTTCCTCTTTAACTGAATCTATATTTTGTAATAGATTTTAATAATTTTGTAATTGCTGTCAGCATATTTATTTACATAAGTAGGGGCTGTGATTACAGTGAATGAAAATGTGTAGTTATTTAATTAGGACCCATAATGAGGCTGTGTGAGCGAGCTCCCAGGCAGATGTTTTTGGTTAACAGCACTGGCCATGACTTTGTGCCCTGCTGTGGAGGAGAGGAAAGGAATTCTGAGGATACAACAAAGAACTGAGTACAGGAAAAAATGATGCTGCTGGCTGGGAAAACCTTTATTTCTGTTCCTAAGAAGAAAGTCGGGCTTAGTAGCCTCTCACTCGAGTGTCTTGCAGGCAAGGCTGGCAGGAACATCCACCTACTCGTGGATACACCTTTTTCTTGCTGAGTGAGAAGCTGCTGAGCTGAACAACGACAGATTTCCAAGGAATGTTGGCAGGTTAACTGTGCAGAGAAAGCAGAGGCTCCCCCTGAGTGCACGGAGTTAATTTTATTGGGTGTTTAGCAGGCTCTAATGGCAGCCCAGAGACCTGTACATCTTCACAGGTGGATAACTTTCTGGCAGGACCTTGATTGCAACTCGATTTTCTACCTTGCAGACCCAAAGCCCTGGCAAGGATGTGTCCCCTGGGAAGCACACGGTGCAGAAAGGCTCTTGATCCTGAGAAAGAGCCAGAAATGGAAAATTTTGCTGCTCCTGGTGTGGACTTCAGTGACCCCTCTGGGAGCAGAGCAGGGAGCAATTTGGGGGCAGGGAAGGCTGTGTCCTGCAGGTGAAACCAGGGGCATCCTTGGCTTTGTGGTGCTGTGGAGGGTGAGGTGGGCACAGTCTGGCTTTGGGAAGCCAATTTTCTTCCTTAGGAATGCTCATTTTCCTAATAAGCCCACGTTAGAGAGCTATTTCTAGAGGGAATCACAACCAGCACCTGCTTTACTAATGTGGCTGTTCAACAGCTGGGATGAAATCCTGGGAGAAACAACCCCACAACAGGAGAAAGGAAGGAAAGGGAGGGGGACAGGGGTTCAGGAAAAGCATCTGGTGGGACTCCAGTGCCCTCAGGGAGGGGAGAAGCTGATGGGGTGGAAGGTCTGTGCCAGCAGGATGAGGGCTCTGCAGGTCAGGCGGATTCCTCACTGCTGGATTTGTTCAGGCTGGAGAGTTTCCTGCAGGGGGAAGGCACAGAGGGACTCTCACACTCCTGGGTGTTCTCTTTGCCTTCTTGGCAGGGCAGAATGTAAGGATTACTTGTGTTTTCCCCTGATGTGCCTCAGGCTGGGCCGTGTCTGAAAAATTGCTGCAAAATTCAGAGAGGGGATGTTTTCTGTTTGGGTTTTTGTTCCTGGTGAGGGAGGGGGTTGGACAGAGCAGGCTCAGCCCTTTGCTGCAAGCACAGGGGGATGCTGTGCTGCACAGGCAGGACCTGGCAGCCCTTCACCCATCATGACATCACTGTGACTTCATCTGGGCTGCAGGGGAGGGCAAGTGGCTGCCGTATCTCACAGCCCACATGGCAGGCTGCCCGTCTGGGCTGGGATGTGAGGCCAGCCCAGGGCACAGCCTGTCTCTGCCCCTCCCTCTGTGCCATCTGCAGTGCCAAACTGCTCCCAGTGATGCCCCGCTGCCAAGAACCACCCCAGGGCCATTTCCCTGCGTGGTTTAGGGCAGGGTGTGTGGGTACAGTGAGTGCCATCCAGCCTCCTGAAAGCCTTTCCCTCTTATCCTCCCGAGATTTAGGTCCTCAGCAATTGGCAAGGGCAAAGAGCCAGATGACAAAGTGACAAAGTGGCCCGTGTTTGGAAATGGGAAGGAAGGAGTATAATATTAATTGCTCCTTAACAATCCTTCTCCTCTGACTTGTCTCTGAGGAGAAATCCCTCAGGACAGCTTTGTGCTGGAACATGCTGCAGACAGTGAAAACATTTCAGCCCTGACATCTTCAGATTCTACATTTATGAGGTGATGGATGAGAATCCAGGGCCCAGCCCTTTTCTGACTGTCTGTCCTCTGAAGAAGCACAAACACATGGGCATCAAATAACTTGCAGTCACCTCTGAGCACGGCAGGCATCAGCTGGAAAGTGCAGGGATTGAAAATGCCCTGCTCCAGGTTGGCACTGAGAGTTTCCCATCACAGCCACAGCGTGCACAGCAATCAGGACATTTCTCTCTACTCCTCTGAAGCAAGAGATGAGCAAACTGCTGCAGAACTGGCTGGCTCATTGTGTTTCTGGGCTGGAACAGTGCTTTTCCAGGCTTCAATTTAGTCTCTGGCCTTTTGCTTTATGTCCAGCAGAGTGTTTTTACCTGGAAAGCACGAGGTGTCTGAAGGATGTGACAGTCATGAGTGAGACCTCAAACATGAGAGGGCAGTGAGGTCTGGGCATTCACAGGATCTGGGAATTCTCACCCTTTCCCTAAAAAGTCCTGGTATTTGCTTGTCAGGAGCAAGAGCCTCTGGATCCTGCAGTGTTTGACCTGAGGAGCCTGGAGCAGTCTCTGCAGAGAATTGCCTCTAAATTGTCCCTGCCTGCCTTTTGAATAAATTAGTGTATCACGTTTATAATAGTTCCTCTATTCAATTCCTTCTAGAGAGAAACTAGTTTTCCTGAAATTGCCTTCTCAACTCCATAATCATTACACAGCAGATTGCCTCAGGAGAGAGGCTGGAACAGGGCAGTGGATGGGTTCTGCTCTGCATGTGCCTCTGTGCTGCAGTGGGAGATGGATCAGGCAAATGAACTCATAAACTCCCTTCCTTCACGTCAGTACATCCCCCTGCCTGAGGTGGGGGCATCTGAGGGGCTGTTTGGGAGCTTCTTATTAATGTTTTAATGTGTTTTTTTTTCTTTATTTTGACCACAGCATCGCTGCTGGAAAAACACAACCCCGGATTCATCACCCCTGATGAGATTTGGCAGACTGCTACCAGGACCAGGCAGGTTTTCAGGCTGTTGCTTTTGGCCATTTCTCTCATTACAGCCTTGCAGCAGCTGCTTCATCTCACACAGAGGCACTTTTATTAGATAGGAGGCAAAGGGGAAGAAGAAGAAATGAGGTAAGGAAGGAAATGGTCCAAGAGGTGGAACAGGCAGGAGAACCTGTGAAATTCCAGCTGCTGGATTAAATCAGTGGTCATTTCTCACTTATTGCCCCTCTCTGCCCCCAGTTTTTGCAGAGCCTTTTGCTTCAGCAGTCTGGAGTATGAGACTGACTGTGCTTTTGTCCTGGCCCCAATGAATCCTGCCTGGCTCCACATTTACCTCGCTGCTTTTATTGGGTCTTCTCCCCTTGAATTCCTCTGAGTACAGAGAGTTTTCAGGCACTGGTGGTCTGCAACTTCACACTTCATGGGTGGGAACTCAAACACCGGGTGTCCCTCAGAGCACAGAACTGGAGCTCACCTGCTGTTTTGCTAAGGAAAGCTCTTTGGCACCTGGTCAGGAGCAGAGCCCTGGGCTTGGAGGCAGCCCGAGGTGTGCACTCCAGCCAGGATTGCTGGGAGCTCGCAGCCCTAATTACACCTGAACTTCTGTTTGCACCCACCGGGGCTGTCCAGCTGTGACAGGATGGCAGCACTGGGTGCAGGAAGGGTTTTAAAACCTCTCCTTGAGACAGAAGCAGCAAGAGATGCTTTAAATATGATAAGTGAAACTCCTTCTCCCCTCCCCCCAACGCTATTTTGGAACTTTAGGGTCCATCTGGATAAATCACAGAATTCTGGAATGGTTTGCGTTGGAAGAGACATTAGAGCTGATCCTGTTCCACCCCCTGCCATGGGCAGGAACACCTCCCACCAGCCCAGGTTGCTCCAAGCCCAGTCCAGCCTGGCCTTGGACACTCCCAGGGATGGGGCAGCCAGGGCTTCTCTGCCCAACCTGTGCCAGGGCCTGCCCACCCTCACAGGGAAGAATTTTTTCCTAATATCCAACCCAAACCTCGTCTCTGTCAGTTTGAAACCATTTCCCCTTGTCCTGTCACTTAAATGCTCTTGTAAAATATCCCTGAGGAATAACTCAGCTTTTGTGGGAAAGGATGGAGCAATCAACACAGGCTAAACCAGAGAATTAAAGTAGGTGAAACGCAGTTAAACCTGCTGGCTGTTAAACCTGCCTTGAAATCTTCAAATTGGGAGTTTGGAGAACAACATCAGGGTGAGGCGCTGAGTGTTTTTTATGTGCCAATTAGTGGCCCTTTCTTGCTAATCTCAGCAGTAGAATGGGAGACAATTTGTGCTTGTCAGAGCCAGAATCTCTCCTCTCCCCGAGCAGATCCTCACGCTGCTGTGCACAGCCATGACCTTGCCAGCTTTGGGGTTACAGCAGCAGGAGACAACATCTGGCTGGTTGCTCCCCAGCTGTGCTCTGCTTGCTGCTCCCAGTGGGAAAAGGGGAGGCTGTTTCAATGGGAATAACTTAGAAAAATGACAAAGGGAATGTCTTATGCTTCACAGCATCTCTGCCACATGCCAGGTATCCCTGTGGCATGGGCGTTCCCGCAGCTGTCAAGGTCTGTCATCACTGTTGCTTCTCTTTTGCTTCATTTTTCTGCAAAAGCACAGGAAAAAAAAAAAAAAANTTTTTTTTGTAAAAAAACACAAAAAAAAAAAAAAAAAAAAAAAAAGATGAAAACTGGGGCGAAAAAGCTTTGCTGCCTTTTCCCTTCCTCCCTTTTCCATCTGTGTGCCAATGTTTAATTTGGAAAGCTCGCTCATTTCAGTCACTATTTTCTTATTGCAGGCAACAGGATGGGTAGAAATATTGATCTTCCTCTAATGAGTTTTAAAAGGAAGAAGCAGCAGCATGACTCAGAGCAGAGAGGCAGCATGGGCTGAGTGATGTGTCTTTATTTTTCATCCTGGTGTATCCTTTTGGAATCTACTCTGGTTTATCATTTCCCCTGCATGGACCAATCCCTGCTCACTGTTTTGTTGCAGTCAAGGTGTTTTGGGTTTTTGGTTTTTTTTTTTGCTGGCTGTACTCACATCTTCAATTGACCTTTTTGCGTCTTCATTTATGTTGGTTTTCTGGCAGCCTCAGGGCGTGGGATGCTCAGAGATGAGATGACCTGAACTGGTCCTGCTGGGAGCAGCATCCTGAGTGAGTCTTTCTTATCCTCTGTGCTCGAACAGCATAGGAGGCTCAGACTGGTTTCTGTGCCTCAGCTGTTCTCTCCTTTCCCACTGGTGCTCCAGCACCATCTACAGTCCTGCTCCAGTGCCACTCCTACAGCAAAACTACGACCCCAAAAGGGTCAGTCACTGAGCCAGGTTGTGATTTGGGGGATATTTGCAGCCTTGTCTGTTGCTTTCTGGCCTAAACAGAAACAAGGGGCCTGGAGAAAAAATCCAAAGGCACCCCAAACCCCCCTGTTTACACACCATCTGCTCAGCACAGGGTGGGTTTGTGCCACAACACACCTGGTGCTGTTCATGGACAGCACAAACGTGCAGGACAGGTCATGAAACATTCATAGTTAATCCCTTGATTGAAGAGCATTAAAAATTCATTGGTATTTTGAGCAACAACCCATCAGCTGTGTCCTTTGGGTGATGGAGAACTATGTAAATAAAACAAGTCTTTCTTTCATGAGACAACTCATTCAGTCTGCTTTTGCTTTTGGGGATGTGGCAGCACCTCGGGTGTGACAACTGTGCTGGAGCATCCTCTGGGTCAGGAGAGGATGAGGGGATGCAGCAGCACCAGCAATTTCAGCTCCACAGGAGCTCTGCACTGGTAAGAAAAGCATCTCCTGCCCCAACATGGCCCAAGCCATGGGTTAGAAACTCTTCCCTTCCCACGGGGCGCCGGCATCTTTCAGCAACAAGGAATTACATGGAAAATGAGAGGGGCTGCCTGACCTTTGCTGCTCTTGGGGCTTCTCATATGGCAGGTAATGAGGGGGGTTAAAGGGGGAAAGCAGGTGGGAGACGGGTTTGAGAGCTGAGGCAGTTCAACAGCTGCTGATCTCGCCTGGGGAGGGATGGGAGTGTTCCCTTGGGGCTCCCCAGCCTGAGCAGCTCCCCGGGGGGAGGGGGATGGAGGGATGGGACAGGGGTAGCTGAGCAATCCCCCAGCCCCTGGAAGGCCCTGTCAGCAGGAGAAGGGGGGTTTTGGAACAAGGAGTCCCTCGAGCGTGGCCGCTGCGCATGCACCGTGCCAGGCTGGGGAACCCGAGCTGGGTCACTGGAGATCCCCGTGCTCTGCTCCCACAGCTCTGCTCCTGCTGCCATGGTGAGAAGGGATTCCAGAGCTTGTCCCCTTCCACCACACCCAGCCTTTGTCACTGATCTGCTCCCGGGGCTCTGCTTCTCTCCCCAGAGCCCAGAATTACCTGAGCAGCATCCTGACAACCCCAACCACATCGAGGATGCCGTGCAGAGCCCGGCAGCCGAGCCAAGGAGGGGAGCACAGGGGGCACAGCCCTCCCTGCGACACATGGGTGAGCTGTTCGTGGGGTTTGGGGATGGGGAGGGTGCTCAGAGTCTTGGCCTTCTCACAGAATCCACGGCCTCAGCTCAGCCCCTTGTGGGAGAGGAGCACTGAGCCCTCGAAACTGGTGCACAGCAAGCCAGGGGCTTGGGAGAGCCGTGAGATGGGCAAGCCACACCGATCCTCTGTCCCTCTTTTAAAGATTCTGCCCAGGCATCCTGTGTGACCCTCTGCACCCTGAGGAGGCTGTTCCTGCTGCTCGGGGTCGCGGGGCTGCTGGCGGGGACGGCGGCTGGGACGTGGCTCCTGGGTCAGTGTGTCCCCAGGGCTGCCACCCCGAGGGGCTTTGGGGTGCTGATGGGAGCTCCTTGGTCCGTCAGCTGTGCCTTGGGATGGAGGGATGTGGCTGGTTGCTGTGGTGCCAGAGAGGCTCATTCCCCCCTTCCAGTGGCAGTGCAGGACTGCCCCCAGTATCCTGCATCCTGGGTGCTGCCCGGGCTGTGTTGAGTCCATCTCCACCCCTTTGTCTGTCTCCTGAAGTGAAGCACCTGCAGGAGCCTCAGCCAGAGCAGAGCTCCCCTCCACTGCAGGGCTTGGATGTGATCCCGGCGTGCGGGGACAGGGAGGAGGAAGAGCCCGTGGTCCGGGGGGCTCCCAGCACAGGTTTGTGCCTTTGCTGCCTGCCAAAAGGGGTGTGGAGAGGGGGGCAGCGTGCAGGGCAGAGAGAACAGAGAGGAGGCTCTTTAAAAATAAAAATCTCCTACTGACCTACTGGCTGCGCTTTGCAGTCATTTCGATTTTATTCTCAGTCCTGCTGCTTCCCCCAGAATTGCAGCTTCATTGCATGAAGGGGTCCCACAGCAAAGGCAACTCCTGCAGGGCTCCTTTGCCTGTGACCACTCCCTGACTGTGTTCATTTATAGTTCCTAATTCCTCAGATGGGGGTTTTTTCTGGAGTTTTGGGTGGGTTTTTCCTTACTTTATCCGTGTGTGTGACCCTGCACAGGACACTGCAAAGAAGGGGGTTTGCAGGTTGTCTTTGATGGAATGGCTTTAGTGTCTTTCAGAATAAACACGGCAAGCTCCCTGCTGGAAGCTCAGGTGGAAGGACATCCTGGCTGGCTCCTGGTGTGCCACGAGGGCTGGAATCACTCCCTGGGCACCCTACTATGCCAGCAGCTCGGGTACCTCAGGTGGGCACAGCAGAGGCAGCTGCTTTGGCCCCTGTTTGCCCTTTTCTGAGGGGGATGATCTTGGCAAAAGCAGGAGATGGATGGCTGGGGGTTTGTCAGGGCAGCAGTGCCAGGTCACACAGCTCCCTGGGGGATGCAGGTGGAACCCAGGACTTGGGATGACCTGCAGGAACAGCTCCAGGAGATCCTCCCTGCCCAGAGGTTCATCCCCAGCTGCCAGAGCTGCGGGACTGCAGAGTGCTGCTCCCAGGGCAGGGTCACATTCCTGACCCTCTTCCTGGGGACAATTCCTGTTGTTTCTGCAGGATGACCCATCAGAAAGGAGTGAACCTGACCGATGTCAGGGGCAATAGTGACCAGCAGTTCCTCCAGCTGAGACCCCACCAGGAAGGCAGGCTGGAAGACTTGTGGCAGCTCAGGTAAGGGCAGCTCTGAGGGAAGCAGAGTTTGCTGGTGCCTTTTATTTTGAGGCTTAGGAGCATAACAAACTGTGCAGGTGCCGTGCAGTAAACAGCCCCTGTGGGAACTGTGGAGCCTCCCTGGAGCTCCTTGGTGCCCTGGGAATTTTGGTTGCTGTTTATCTTGGGCAGGGGGATCGATTCCTGCTGTTTATTCCCGCACAGGAGCAGCTGTGACTCCGGTCGAATTGTGGCTCTGAAGTGCTCAGGTGAGTGATTCCCTCCTCTCCTGTGCCCCCCGGATCTCTGCCTGGATCCAGCAGCTTCTTTCCCCCCCCATTCCACCTGCTCCCCTCGCCCTCCGGAGGGTGCAGAGCCTGTTCTAACCCGTGCCTTGCAGAGTGTGGGCTGCCCGCCGGGGCTGTGCGGGTGGTCGGGGGGGCAGACGTGCCCCCCGGGCGCTGGCCCTGGCAGGTCAGTGTGTGCCAGGGCTCCCAGCACCGCTGTGGGGGCTCCGTGCTGGCACGGGAGTGGATCCTCACGGCGGCTCACTGCGTGCACAGGTACCCCCGGGCTCCCCGTGCCCACCCAGTGCTTGCTGCCCGGTGGCCGGTGTTGATGTGTTCTGTGTCCTTCCCAGCTCCAGGAGGCTCCAAGCCTCTGCCTGGCTGGTGTTTGCAGGGTTTATCACCCACGGCTCCCTCAGGCAGGAGGCTGGGGTGTCAGTCCAGGAGATCATTCACCACCCCCTCTACAACGACAACAGCCTGGACTATGACATCGCCCTGATGAAGCTCCGGGTCCCCCTCAATTTCTCCAGTAAGGTGCTGTCCTGTCCTTCTGTGGAGTTGTGTGTCCTGTCCCACAATGAAAAGCTGCCCAAAAAACAGCCTCTTCTGAACCTGCCCCCTTCAGAGCAGCAATTTGCAGAATCACAGAGTGGCCTGGGCTGGAAGGGACCTTAAAGATCATCTTGTTCCACCCCCCTGCCATGGGCAGGGACACCTTCTGCTATCCCAAGTTGCTCAGAGCTCCATCCAGCCTTGATCCTCTTGCAGGATACGGAGGCTGAGGGCTCTGCAGCCCTTCCCTGGCTGCTCCTGACCAAGGTGTCCCTGCTGCCCTGGCCCTTTCCCTGTCACCCTCTCCCCAGACGCCATCCGTGCCGTGTGCCTGCCACCCTCCCACCAGGACCTCCTCCAGGGCACGCAGTGCTGGGTCTCTGGCTGGGGCTACACCACCCCTGACAAAGGTGAGCTCCCATCCTGCTCCTGTCCCTCAGCAGACTTTCCCCCTGCTCCCCACTGCCCCATCCATTCCACATGTGAGCTTCCAAACGCTCCCACCGTTGCTCCATCAGCCTGCACCCCACACCCACACAGCTCCTGTGGGCCTGGCTCTGCCCAATCCCATAAAGTAACCCCATTTCTCCATCTCTGACTTGCCCAGCTAGTGCCCTGCAGACCTTGCTTCCCTCTCGGCTCCTCTTTCCCCAGCACAGGTGGCTGGGACACTGAAGGAAGCCCTGGTGCCCCTGATCGGGACCAAGAGGTGCAACAGCTCGTGCATGTACTCGGGGGAGCTCACTGCCAGGATGCTGTGTGCTGGGTACCCCCGGGGGCAGGTGGATGCGTGCCAGGTAACAGCTGGGGGCACACCTGGGTCCTCCTTCTGGCTTCTTCCATCAGGAATAAAGCTGGCTGGGAGATGCCAGCCTTGGTGAGGAACTGGAACAGGTTGCCCAGAGCTTTGGGTGTCCCATCCCTGGAAGTGTTCAGTGCCAGGCTGGATGGGGGTCGGAGCAACCTGGGCTGGTGGGAGGTGGGGAATGGGTTGGGCTCTGAGGTTCTCCCAACCCAACCCACGCTGTGATTGTGTGATGTGCCTGACCTTCCCGTGGGGCAGAGCAGCTCCCTCAGCCCTGGCTCTGCCCCACAGGGGGACAGTGGGGGCCCCCTCGTGTGCTGGGATGGATCCACGTGGCGCTTGGTGGGAATTGTGAGCTGGGGCCAGGGCTGTGCTGAGCCCAACCACCCCGGGGTCTACACCAACGTGGCTCAGCTCCTGCCCTGGATTCACCAGGTCACTGAGGTAAGCCCAGCTGTGTGTCCAGCCTCTACATGATCCACAGACAAATCCCAGTGCCCTCCTGAACTCCTTCTGTCCTTCCCCTTGACCCATGAGCCTCTGGGACAACCTCTTTGATGATACTGATTTCTTTTTGTGTTTTCTTTTTTAATTAATTAGATCTACTAGAAATCAGGCAAGGAGAGATTTCAGAGAGCTACACTCTGCCTCTTCCCTGTAATACGTGGAGAACAGTCTGGGAGTGATTCATCCTGTCACTTGTAACCTGAACAGAATCCCAAACATCCTCAGTATAAATAGTTTATTAAAGAAAATAGCAAATTACATTTCTGTGAACAATAAACGTGGGAGAAGTGGTGTTTTTCAAAATAAGTGTTTTTTTGGTTGCTGTGTGTAAAGGGACAGGGGATTGTATGGGATGTCAGTGTAAGGGAAACACTCTCAGCCTTTGAGTAAATCGCTTGGAGGGGAAGAAAAGAAAAAGCTGAGTTTTAAGTGGCAGTCAGATTCTGCTTCAGTATCTCCCTTCCCTGCTACATTCCCACAATCTTAAAGGACAGAAAATACAACACCAGAAAGACACCAGAGATACCCAGTTCACAACTAACAAAAATATAAAGGAAGGAGCTGAACTGGCTTCTACAGTTGGTAAAGAGAGACTGAAAAATTCTAAGTCAGTGTTAAGATATTTTCCATGAGAAATAAGAGAATTTTGCTACTTTTGCAAAACCCTATGTCTTCATCAACAGTTCACTCTGCACAGGATCTCCTTTTCTCACATCCCCCTCTAAATTGTTGCTCTCTTGAGGTCTGTTCCTCAGGGAATCCTGAGGTGGGAAAGAGCTACGTTTGGCACTTCAGCATTCCTGGGAGGACATCAGAAGCTCTCAGAGTCTGTGGGTATCATGTGTACCTTGCAGGGACAGAAGAGGTAAGACACAGAGGGGCCACAGGCCCCCTGATGTAGAACTGCATAGATGAGTCACTACTGAGCAATAAAAGTCCCCTCCAGGACCCTGAGGCCAGCTTGAGATGAGGCTACACAGCCCCTCACATGGGAGGCTTGTCTGGCAGCAGTGCCTGTGCTCACAGGATGCTGGATACAAGGTTTGATTTATGATCCCATCCTGGGCTGAGCAGGAAGATGAAATCCTAGAGAATGGGAATTAGCAACCATCAGCAAAAGCCTCTCTCCTTCACCAGGACTGTACAGCCACCAGCTCATGAAGGAAAACCTGGCTTTGTGCAGAGCTCCTCAGGGGAGCGTGGCAGGACATGGAATTTTCAAGCCTAAATTGTGTGTTCCTCACCTGTGATTTTTCTGGTCCCAGACCACACTCTCTGCCCTCAAACACTACAAAACGTTCCTTTTCTCCCCCAGCCAAGCTCCAGGAAGCACTTACCCAATTCTAATCTTTTTTGTTTTTTATACCAGTAGAAATAAAAAAAAATCAAATCAAGAAAATAGTGAAAAGTCTCAGTTTGCTCTTGCTTTAGCAGAAGATGCAAAGTGCAGGTGTAAACGTGGAGCTACTTGATTTTGGCCAGTGCTGCTGCTCTCCTTTCTGTGTTCTGGAACAGGGCTCGGATCAGACTCTTCACTTCAGCTGCTGAAAATTCAGCTGCCAGAGGGCCCTTCCCATCTGCCCACCTGCATGGGAGAGAAAGAGCTTTGTCTGACCACACTGCCCAGAAATGTCACATTAAAACAACCCTCTGAGGACTTGTTCCAGTGGTCATTACCCCAGGTATGTGTGCAGCCTGAGTCTGGAATTGTTTAGCAACAGGTTGTGAGGTGATTTCTGCACTCAGGGGCTTTTCCTGCTCCTAAATAAGCCTAAAGCCTGTCTGCAAAATTCCCATTCACCTCCTTAAGAACACAAAAAAGTGGGTTATGCCCAGGTGGGAGTGGAGTTGGGAACCTTTGGTGAAAAACACAGTTCAGGGGCACAGGGAAGGAGCTGCCTTCCCTCTGTGCCCTCCCTGTGGCTGGTGCCCTTCTGGTTTAACCTGCTGAGAACAGGGTGTTTTCCTGCCCTCCAGAGCTATGTGTGAGGCAGCTGTGAGCAGGGAATGTCCAGCTTCTCACAACTCCTGCCAAGTGAAGTAATAGAATTATGCAAATCTTGTGGATCACTCAGGTGAATCCCCTTTGCAAGGTAAAAAAGCAGCAAGAAACAGCACCCCAGAAAAGCAGAGGCCACTCAGGTGCAAGAACAGCAGCAGGCAAAATGCCAGGCTGCTCCCTGTGAGGTACTCCTGAACTTGGAGAAGCCAAGGGGATGCACCAACACTCTCCCACAGCAGCTGGTTTTCACCTTTTCCTTTAGCAATAGGAAATTGTGAGCAATCTTGAAATGGATTATTGAACACCCTGCCTGATCCTCATCAGCACTGAGTGCCTTTCCTCTGAACAGGCCCTGCTGGTGGCAGACACTTCCCAGCTCCTGAGAACCAACTGAGAAGGAAGAAAAGGAAAACACCTACTGATCTACTATTTCCTGGAGGTTGGCTTGCAAGATGATCATCAGCTCTTTGAATGTCATCCACTTCTCCACATAAATTGGAACTTCCTCTTGGTACTTCTTGTTTTTGTCTTCTTCAGGCAGAGGGGTGAAAACTTGGGGTCCCTCCTCCACCATGATCCTACAGAGTGAGTACAGCCTGTCTGCATCTTCTGCAGAGATATCCTGGAGTTGAGAGAACACAACAGTGGAGGGCAGGGAGATTTGTGTTTGGAGTGCAAAGCGAGATGAAAAATTGCTATTGTCAACATTTCCCATGGACACACAATTATAATTTCTGTTCCCCTGAAACCTGATCTTGGGATGAACTCCCAGAGGTGCCAACTGTCCCCACCACCCCAGGGCTGGCACAGCCACCCCAGCAGGTACCTCCAGGGCAACAATCCTGGTGACAATCTCTGCCAGGGCTGTGTTCAGTAAGGTCCCCATGGCCTTGCAGTACACATTCACTGGAAAGACATCTTGCCAGACCTGGCCCAGTCTCTTCAGCTGATGCAACACCTGGAATTAACAGCTCTGTGTCACCTCCATGTTATCAAAAAGAACATTAGGAAAGGCACCAAGTGATAAGGTGACCACATATGGTCAGAAACCACACTGAAATAAGCAAAAGGCAATGAAATATCCTGCTAAAGACACAGCCCAGGATTAAAAAAACCCAACCCACCATGTCAGAAAGCAGTTGTTTTAAGAGTTCCACTTGGCACAGCTCTCTGCACCTTCACACTGGACCTTCCCTACAGCCAAAGGGATGTCTGGCTTTGACTGCCTTCCTTACCTGCCTTATTGCTTTGTTTGCTGCACGGAAATTTTCCTCATCATCCATATTAGAAAAATTCCTGGCACTTGAGAGCCTTTCCAGGATTTCCCCCTTCTGCACTCGCATCTGGGTCTTGAAACACTCCATCCCTTTAGGAGCAAAAACAAGCAGAGAGAAGCAATTAAGCAATTACTAAATGTGCTCTGCCTATTTATGACTGTAACTGCTGAGTAATGAACTTGCCATAGTGTTTTATTTTTAATGGAATTTCCAGTCCCCAAACAGTCTTATAGAGCCAATTTAACCAGGAAGCTCTTGTGCAGCTTGCATAGCTGCAACACTTCTGAGAAAGAGCAGAATAACACAGTTAACTGTGTGTGGCTCCTGTGAGCTCACACGAACTTGTCTCTGAATTTGTTTCCATAGAATAAGCTAAAGAAAACACCACAGGACTGAGCAGCAGATCCCAAAACACAGTGCTGCAACATTGTGCTGGATACTGGAATGTTCTTGGAATTATGTGCTGGAGGAGAGCTGGATCTCAACGAGCCAAGACTTCCCAATATAGAGAATGTTGTTGCCACCTGTCCAAAAATTAACAACGCGCTGCTCGCACTGAGTCAGCAGCCACACCCTACATGAAACCATTCAGCACCAACTGCCAGGATTGGCTTCCACGTGATCCATCAGGGTATTTCAGGACTAAAGGTGAAGTTACCCAGTCTCCTGAAGGCAGGCACCAGGTCCACAAAGGAGGCTGCCTCGTTGCCCAGGATGTTGGTGGTGCAGTAGCGGAACTGGTGGCCCAGGGTGAGCAGGTGGTGAGCCAGGTACATGCAGTTGTTGTGGTGGATGGCTGCCAGCTGGGGGAACTTCTGCAGGCTCTCCCTGCCCCAGGAAGGAGGAAGAGAGAAGGAAGAAGTGGATTTATTTATTGATCTGTTAAAAAAACACAGTTGTGCTTTCCCCAGAGAAACTCACTGCGGGTGTTGCAGAAAATGGGCAAGGCCTGACTGACATCAGTCAGAATAAAAGCATTTAACCTGTCCCTTCCTCAAAGGATCTTACAGGAAAGGAGCTTGAAATGAGGCATTTGAACCATGTGTTATACCCACACTTTTTCTAGCAATGGACTTTCACACAGAAATACACTTTGTTACAGCAAAGTTATGCTGAGGAAAAGGGAGAGAAGTCCTGTCAGGAACACGCCAGTGTTCTCTGACATGACTGTGCCCTTTCAGTCTTCATTGCCGCTTTTTTTGGCAGGAAAAACATCATAAAAAAACCCGTGCATCAGACCTGGGGTCAAAGTTTTGTGGCTGGAAACATATACAGCTGTGTAGGAACTTCAAACCATCCCCTTGCTTGTAAGACTGGCAGCTCAGAAACCCTCAAGCACCTACTTTACACAAGTATGATTTAATAACAGATTAGGACTAGCAGCTTTTTGTTGCTGGAGAGAGCCCTCAGTAATCTCTGGCTGTAGTGGACAAGTGGGAGTGTTCCAGTAACATTATGCCCTCTCAGAGCAGGCCCTGGGAAACACACACAGACACACTTACTTGTGGTATGTTGGCACCACTTCATAGAAGAGCTGGAAGATTCTCCGCACGGAGTAGAAGAGCTGCACACAGCTACAGGGAAAATGAGGGTCATGTCAGCTTGCCACTGGAATTTATGTCTTGCTCACAGGTGACCCTCAGCCTTCTCCAAAACAAGGGCTTATTAGCACTGAGGCACTGGCACAAAGAGTGGATTGTCAGGATCAGTTACAGCCATGTCAACATTCCAGAAAACTCACAAAGGCTGTGGTGACCTTGTAAGTTCAGTGTGGAAAAGCTCCTGCCCTCGTGGCAGAAGGGAGATATGTGAAACCCCAGGAACAAAGGGGACAGTGTCCCTTCCCCACCAGGTGTGCACACTCAGCCCTCTCTCTGCCACTGAAGGGTTACCTGGGCAACTCTCCTGCTCCAGGGCTCTTGTCTCTGGTTTTTAAAGTAGATTTTATGTGGGTGCCCCAAATGTTTGTTTTCTCCCAAGAGCCCTGCCAGCTGCAGAGCTGGAGCTCTTTGCTTTCACCAGCACAAAGACAGCAAGAACTCTGCTCACAATGGGTGCCAGCACTTGTCATCTGGTTTGGAGAAAAGAGCTGGGTTTGATGTTTCTAAACAACTGAGAGCTACGGTGGGATAAAACAGTGAACCTGCAGTAGCATCTCTCCCAAGAAGCCATGAACTATGTTGTGCATAGTTCACCATGGCTACACTGCTTTCATAGCTAAAATACAAGGCAGTGCACCTGAATGTTCCCTGAAAACCTCACTCCAAAAGGCTGCTTAACCACAGTACTGCAGGGAACAGAGCTACCAGCTGTGCCAGTCTCCTGCACAACCCCAGCCATGCATCCTCCAGCCAAAGTGAGAGCAACTTCAACGACTAATTCTTATTTTTTAAGTACATTCTACTATTTAAAGATCTTTCCATCTATTAACAGATGCTTGGGGTTGCTAGAGGCAATGAGCTTCTGACACACAAGTTTACTGATAAATAACTCCTACCACTGGTCTGTGCTGACTGTGGCCTCCAAGAGTGTCTGATAAACGAGCTCCATGAGCTGCTCCGTGGAGGAGCTGATGCGGCAGGTGGGCAGGGAGAAGGTGTGCCTGCTCAGCTTGGGCTCATTCTCCAGATTCACTGTGCCATTCTGCAGCAGCTTAGAGGGTTTCTGCATTTTCAGGTGGTCTCCTGAGCCGGGATCAGGAAGCTCTGGTAGGGCTACACAGGAATCAGGTGTGATCTAAGGGAAGACAGAGGGAGGGGTATAATGGAATTCGGAGCCCACAGAAAGGAGATTATGCAAGACTGCAAAGCTCTGAACGACAGTGATTTAAGCCCAAAGATAAACACAAGACTGCAGAACTACTAAAACTGTTTAGAAATTGTTACTTGCCAAGATCCCCAAATAATCCCAAGTGCTCCACAAAAAAACAACTTGACTGTTCAAGACAATCCTTCCCCAACACCTATTTTTCCACATGGAAAAATGCGTGTATTGCATCACCTTTACAGTGTTGTGGATTTCTGAGGTCATCAGGTTTCTGGCTGCTGCAATCACATCCTGGCACTTTTTGCTGGCAAAGTGAGAATTGACATTACGGGCATATTTCAGTAAGTCAGTCGTGTCTCCCTTCAAAAACTGCATGTTCTTTAAGGCTTTTTCAAATTCCTCTGTGGATTTAATCACCTGGGAAGAGCAGACATGCATTCTGTGTTAACACAGTTTCCTAAAATCAAAGAACCAAACCAAAATTTTGTATGAAACTTCCACTCAGCTGAAAGCAAGGGATGAAAACAGGGTTTAGAGGGCATGAAGTGACAGCACACTGGACCACCTGGGGCCCTGTGTTCAGACTGGCCACCTGGCCCCTTCTGAGGGGTTTTCTGAGACCCACCTCTGTGTACTGCTCTAGTTTGCTGCTGTTGGTTGGGATGGAATTCACCAGGCAGTTCTGCACGAGGCAGTTTGAGAGCTCTTCCCAGATCAGCTCACCCAGCAGCTCGGCGAGTGTAACTCTGCCATCCTTCCTGTCCTCCCCAGGCTGCTCCAGAGGCACATCTGCATTCCAGAGAATACACATGGATTTTAACACAGCTGTTTCCTGGACCAGACCCTTCACCAGTTGAAAAGACTTTCCTCCTTCATTTCCCTTATACATAATAGCGATTAACAACAATTCTAGAAACTTCTGCTCCAATTACATGAACACAGACTAATCACAAGAGGGAGGAACTACCTACTTAGCAGATATTTGTGGAGAGCTTCAAAAATAAGCTTGATCTTGTCAAAAACCTCCATAGGAGAAGACTGATCCAAAGCAGGCTCCTCGGTCTTAAACCTCAGGATGAACACATCTGGCCATTCCTCGGTGAGAGGCTGCAGGGATGGGTAGGAAATCAGAGGCTTGAGGATGTACTTCAGCAACAACTGGCCTGAGGAATGAGAACAAACATGTTTTCCAACAGCAGAGGGCAGGCAGCTTGCTCCAGTGAGGTCCAACTCTGATTGCTTTGGATGGAGAGACTCTGCATGAAGTGGAATGAACACTCTCTAGATCGGCTGTATCAGAGAAGAGCAAATGAGGTAAAACCCTTAAAGCATCAGACTATGAAACCAAACAGTCACAGAGTCAGAGCATACTGAATTGTCAGGAAAGGATAAATAATGCCAGGTAAATAACAGGATAAATAATTTCCTATTAATGACAGTGCTGACTTCAGAATCAGTGGGAAACACAAGCAGGAGAGAAAGATTTTCCAGTGTACTGCTGGAGTGACCCAGATCTCAATGTCCATCCCCAAGCCTGAACCCCTGTCCACGTGGGCTACTGGGGCTCTGTTTGTGTGGTGTGTCTTACCAAAAGCTTTCAGCCTGGTGTGCAGCTCTCCCAGGACAGCCAAGGCCTGGAGCACAGAGACCACGGGTGGGCCAGCAACCTCCTCCTCCTTGGATGGCACCGTGTGCAAGTGCAGCTCGGAGTGCACCACTGCCTCCAGGCTGCTTTCTAAACACAAAGAACCACCATCTCTGTCAAAATGGGACATGAGCATCTCCTGCAGTCCTCAGGTGGCAGCTAAAGCAATGCTCTCCCTCCTCCCGAAGAGCTCAAACCACCTTCATCCAACACACTGCATTCCTTATCCCATCAGTGCCTGAAAACAGGCACCCCAACCAGTGAAGCAAAGCCAGTGAAACAAACCACCTTTGGAAGGAGGGAGCTGCCACACAACGAGTTTCTGCCACTCCTCCCCGAGATGACAGAGCATGTTCTGAGTCTGCACTGTGAGCTCCGTGCCAAGTGCTCTCAGGATCTTCAGCTCAAAGCCCTTGCGGGATTCCAGATTCCTGAGGCTGCTCCGTGCCTGGTGGGAAAGATCACACACAGAACACTGCTAAGTGCTGCCCCTGCCAAGCAAAAACATGCAATGAAATTCATGCTGAAGAAGCCACTATTACCTTTTCCAGCTGCTGAGCTGCTGCAATGTACTTCTTTTCCCTCAGTGCAGTCTTGTGCTCTTTAATAGCTCTGTCAAACTGCAACAGTCAGACAGCTTCAGATGTAACAGATTTAACAGCTCTGCTGTTAAACCACAACTTTTAAGCAACACAGTTAGAGACAGGGGAGTTCCAGACATTCAAGAGAAGCCCAGAATAATGTCTCAGACTGAGGAGCATGGTTTTAAGCTGCCCCCCCACCTCCCCTCCTCACCTCCTGCAGCTTTTTCAGGACACTCAGAACCAGAGTGTCTCGCTCCAGCTGCTGCCTCAGCTCAGTGAATTCAGCCACAGCCACATTCAGATCTCGCTGGACCTAAAACAACAAACCTTTCAGTTCACTGGCAGCAATTGTTATCAGGCACACTTCCTCTTAAACATGAGATATAAAGTATTTCTGTTACTAAAATAATTTGGTGGGGAGGAAAAAGTCTCCATCCATTTTACTCCTTATAAGCATTAGAAACACTTACTGACTGACTTTTCTTTTAAGAGTTATAGCACGGTTAGAGTTAGAAGAACCCTTAAAGATCATCTAGTTCCTAACAGATTACAGTGTTTTTAAAGGCACTGTACAGAAATCCAGTCTTAAAATGCAGTCAAAATGACTTCAGTGTTCCTTCAGCAGAGCCATTAAAATAGAAGAATGCTTGAACTGAGCCAAAAGTTAATTCTCAATGAACACCCCTGCAGAACTCCAGATGCTGGGACATCAAAGAGGCAACAACCAGGATGTGGGGCTGCAATCTGACCTGCAGGAGCTGCTCCTGTTCTCCTAAAAACTTCAGTGGATGTGCACAGGTGTGATTTGAGTTCCTGTTCTGCCCTAAACCACTGTGGGACCAACAAGCAGCTGGTCAGTGTGTGTGCCACACCCACTGGAGGACACTGTGACACACTTTCCCACCAGCACAACAAGAAGACAATCCCTTAATGACAGCTCTTAACCTACACCCTGCTGCTACACACTCCTGTGTCACCTCAAGGCATTCCTTGGGGGTGATATCACCCAGGGCTCTCAGTCAGGAGTCACAGAACCCTGGGACATCCTGAGTGGGAAGAAACCCATGAGGATCATC
>VXBX01005011.1:0-27804 GCA_013400415.1 Scytalopus superciliaris
GGGTGTCCGTGGAGAAGATGTTTTTATATAATCAATCAACAAATAGACACATATTTTTCTATATGTTGTGTGTGATTGACCAAGTAGATGATCTACTATCTAAAATGCAAGTTCTGGGGCCCGTTCTAGAAAAAAAGAAGAAAACAACAACAAAAAGTCTTTATATTCTCTCTCTTGACAATGTATTCTGATATGTAATTAGATTAGGTCATTTCTTGACTGCAAGAATATCTATGGCTCTATCTCAGTCCAGGTATTCTTGAGTTGCAAGGCTAGTTACTTCTGACAGTTGTATTTCCAAAAGATGTGAATGACTCAATGTTTTGATTAATTTAAGTATGCTCTTGTGGTACACTGAACAGGGCTAGCAGTTAAGCACCCAACCAGCCACAGCTCTTTCTCTCAGGCCCCAACTCTGCCCAGAAAGACAGGGGAGAAAATAGGAAGAGCAAGAGCAAGGGAACTCATGGATCAAAATAACAAGAAAACCATTCTCCAGTTACTTTAATTGGCAAAAATGGGTTTGATTTTGATAAATTAACTTCATTTAAAACATATAATTACTAATTTAAATATCAGCAAACAAGGGCAAATATATAAACGCTTGGGGAAAACACCTTTTCTCGTTTCTCTCTAGACTTAACTTCATTCTAGACATACTCACCTTCCCCTGACAACCTCTACTATCCTTGTAATCACCTCCGATCTGTTCCTTAGATGAGGTGACAGGCCGTGCAGGGGGTTGGGGTCAGAGCACAGAGATTTCCTTCTGCTATTCCTTTTTTCATGCTCTTTTCTTCCCTTACACCTTCCTTCCTGTGGTCCTGAGGGGAAGGTGGGGAGTGGAAAGAAAGGGACACACTCCAGGGAGTGAGGTGGTAGGTACAAGCCAAAGAGCAGAGAGAGAGAGAGAGAGAGAGAGCATTATTCAAACTGGTACACAACTTAAATAGGGTCAGCGGGCTGGGTTCTGACCCCAGGAGCACCCTGGGAAGGTTTTGGGGAAGGGTCTGGGCCAGACCCAGCCATACAAGGCCAGGCCCTTCAAACTGGGAAAACAAAGGCAAGGGTATACCGAATAAGGAAATGCTACCCTGCTGCAGGCAGGGACCAATCAGGGATGGGTTACAGGCCATGTGGGATGGAAAATTCCAGCAGGGACACACAGTGAAACAAAGGAAAAACATATAGCATGATAAAATCCTCAACTGGGTACAGCCTCCAAACTATAAACAGTCCTTAAACATTCCAAAGGTCCATATAAACACACTCTCTCCTCCAATACCTTCCTATTAATTGTCTCTGCTCCAGCATAAGTCACTCAAGTGCTGTTGTCACTTTGGAGGCAAATATGCTCTTTCATAGAGCACCATCTACTGCTCTGGCTGCGATCCTGAGGGGATGTGGGGGGAGGAAAGAAGGGAACACAACTGCAAGGAGTGGGGGTTGAAGGTGCAAGCCAAAGAGAGATTTATTCAAACTTGTACACAACTTAAATAGGGTCAGGGGGCTGGGTTCTGACCCTGGGAGCACCCTGGGAAGGTTCTGAGGAAGGGTTTGGGCTGGCCTCAGCCATACAAGGCCAGGATCCCCAAAACTGAGGGGACAGGGGCAGGGATATGCCATATAGGGGGTTATTACCCAGCCGCCAGCAGGAGGGAGTAGGGAGTGACTTAGAAGCCATGTATGTGGAAAAATCCCAATGTGGTATATAGGAGAACAAAGGAGAACCATAGAACATTACAAACTTGTCAAAAAGGGTAAAGTTCTTAGATTATAAACAGTTCTGTGGCATCAAAGCGCAGTTTCCAGGGTTCAGGCATTCACAAATCTGCATTGCCGAGGCTGCTCTTCCACTGTGGGAGGTGTCTCCTCCAACATCTAGCCTCTTGTTCATTTCTCTCTTGACACCTACTCTTCCTTTCATATGCTTTCATAGAACCACCATAAACTCATTCAGTTGGTTCAGAGCTGACTCAGCTATGACCTACAGTGGGTCTGTTGTGGAGTCGACTGAAACCAGCTATGTCCAGCACAGGGACAGTCTGGCTACCAAAATCTTGCCACAAGCAACTACCACTTTACGAGAATCTTGTGTTAAATTATATTCTTCACAATGAGGTAAAATTCACAGAATCCCAGAATTATTTTGGTTGCAAAAGACCTCCAAGATCATCAAGTGTAACCTTTACAAATCTCCACCTTGAACTAGACCATAATACTAAGTGCCACATTTAGTCAACACCTAGGGGGTTGGTGTCGACCTCTTCACTGGCCAGCCCATTCCAATGCTTGACAACCCTTTCCATGAAGATATTCTTTCTGATGTCCAACCTGAACCTCCCTTAGTGCAGCTTCAGATCATTTTCTCTTGTCCCGATACTAGTTGCCTGGGAGAAGAGGATGACCCCCACCTGGCTACAACCTCCTTTCAGGTAGTTGAAGAGTGAAGTAAAGTCTCCCCTCAGCCTCCTTTTTTCCACACTAAACAACTCTGGCTCCCTCAGCCACTCCTCATAGGACTTTTATAAGTCTATAACAGCTTTGCTGTCCTTCTCTGGACACACTCCAGCAACTCAATGTCTTTCTTGTATTGAGGGCCCCAGAACTGAACACAGTACTCAAGGGGCAGCCTCACCACTGCCAAGAACAGGGGAGGCATTCACTTACTAGTTGTTACACACCAGCCTGGTAATTATTGCGTCAGCACCACCTTATGGTGAGGAGGGGTAGGGGGGGAAGCCCGCAGGGGAGGGGAGAGAAGGGATGTGGAGAAATGATGAGTTGAACCTCATGGAGGTGGAGTGGCATCATATTCCTCATGACAACCCCTTGGAGCCCACACAAGGAAGCGCCTGGAGCAGCTGCCAGTCACAAACAGCCCAGAAAAACTATAATACCCCCACACCACCCTGGAGCCGCTAATTGACTGTGGCACACCACATTTTAGCTAAAGGGGCAGAGAGTGGCCAGTGGGTCAGACATCCTGCCTAGAAGGAGTAGTCACAGTGATCAGAGCAGATAAAGAGGCACACATGGAAGTCTCCACTGTAGACTGTTCTCTTTGAAGACATCAACATGTGACCTTCTAAGTGATAACTATGTTTTTCTCCCCTCTTTTTTTCTCTTTATTCTCTTAATCTCTCTTCTTTTATTCTTTTCTTCCTCTTGTGCATAACCTAAATATCTATTTTCTGTACCTCACTTAAATTGCATGGAGTTTGTGTTTGCTGAGTGTAACAAAGGTTCCTTACTATAGCAATGCTTGTTAGTCCTAGTAATCTGTTGTAATGCTTTTGTGAAGTTGCATGTTTATCTCTGTAAAACTCTTTTTGCCAAAATTACTATTTTCACACCAAATTAAAAAAAAAAAAATCACAGAGAAAAATGTGTTGTTATTCTCCAGACCAAAGGCTTTGCAAAAGTTTGTGTAAGCAAAATCTCTTGGAGCCTGAAATTAGAGTGTAGCACCTGGTACAAACTGAGCCTTCTGTACTGGGCTGTAACACTGGTTGTGCTGGCCACATTATTTCTGATAAAAGCCAGGACACCATTGGCCTTCTTGACCACCACGGCACACTGATGGTTCATGTTTAGATAGCTGTTGTCCAGCAGCCCCAGACCCTTTCCACTGGGCGGCTTTCCAGCCATTCTTTCCCTAGCCTGTAGGCTTCATGGGGGTTTTGTGATCCAAGTGCAGAACTTTGCACTTTGCCATATTGAACCTCAAATTAGTTTTGCTTAGATCAATAAAAATTTATTTTTTGGCATGATTATAATTTACAGGGAAACAGAGAGGGTGAAAAATGTAGGAGGAAATCTAAGATCTCCATCATATTTTAAAAATTCATACTGGTTAGGCAAAGTCCCTGGTGACTGGAAAAAGAGAAACTATGTTCCCATTTTTAAAAAATGGCAGGAAGGAAGACCCAGGAAAATACAAGCCAGTGCATTTTATCTCTGTGATTGGGAAAATCATGGAGCAGATCATCCTAGAAGGCATTCTCAAACATATGAAAGACAAGGAGTGATCCAGGTCAGCCAGAACAGCTCTACTACAGGCAAGTTGTGCCTGGTCAACCAGGTGACCTTCTATGATGGAGTGACAGCAATGATCAACAAAGGAAGATTGACAGGTGTCATCTATCTAGACTTATGTAAGGCCTCTAATACAGTCACATATGACATTCTTATGTTCAGATTGGAGAGACATGGATTTGATGGATGGTGACTATTTGGTAAATAAAGAATTGGCTAGATAGATGCAGCCAGAGGTTTGTGGTCAGTGGTTCTATGTCCAGGTGGAAGCTGATGATGAATGGTGTCCCTCAGGGCTCTGTCTTGGGACTGGTGTTCTTCAATATCTTCATCAATAACAGCCAGCAAGATCAAGTGCATCATCAGCAAGTGTGCAGATGACATGAAGCTGAGTGGTGCAGTTGACACCCCAGAAGGAAGAGATGTCATCCAGAGGGACCTGAAAAAACTTCAGAAGTAGGCCCACAGGAACATCGTGAAGTTCAACAATTCCAAGTGTACAGTGTGGCTCCTGAGTCAGGGCAATTCAAGACATAAGTACAGGCTGGGAGAAGAAGTCATTGAGACCAGCTCTGTGGAGAAAGACTTGGAGGTTCTTGTGGATGAAACGATGGATATGAGTCGAGAGTGTGTACTTCCAGCCCAGAAGGCCAACCACATCATGGGCTGCACCAAAAGACTTGTGACCAGCAGGTTGAGAAAGGTGATTCTTGCCCTCTACTCTGCCCTGGAGTGCTGCATCCAGGTCTGGGGACTTCAGCACAGGAAAGACATGAACCTGTTAGAGCGAGTCCAGAGGAGAGTCATAAAGATGATCAGGGGGATGGAGCATTGCTCCTATAAAGACAGGCTGCATCCATCTGTCCTAGAGAGTTTAATAAATGTCAATGTGAGAAATACTTTTCACAAATAAGAACATAGATGCACAAAAAAGGAAACAAGCAGTAGTAATTGCTGGGATAAACTCAGATGTCCAAATCCATCCTAGAAAACAAACCAGCCAACAAATCAGTTTAGTCCCATAATGCCTCTTAGCAGTGAGTAAAAACAAGCAGATAAACTAAACAATTTTAATGCCTCTTTTACAACAAATTAATCATCTCTTAGACTCCATTGACTATATTAACCTGATTTTGTTGACTATGAAGTAAGACCTGCATAAAAAGCTCGGATAGACACATCTAAATGCTATACTTAGTGTGACAAAACCTAAACACTTTGAAATCATTACACAATGCATTAAATACTTTTTAGCTTTATTTCTCTTCTATAAAAATATAAATGAGTCATAGTAAAACTTATATTTTTTTCTTGAAAGCTTTATATTGTTATATCTCCTCAGAGGACTTGGTTGTGTTTTTGGTTGAGGGTTATGGTTTAGTTTTTTGTTTCATTTTCACCAGAAAACTAATAACCTAAGAAAACCTAGACAAAGGAAAAAAGAATAGTATAGCAAGCCAATATTTGATCTTACTACTGAAAGTTGATATATTTTTCACCAGAAACACTTATATAATTATTTTATCTTGCCGGATAGTTATAAAAACACATTAAATTTATTATTACTCCTACTTACTCCTCGTTCTATATGCTTTGCTGCCCCTATGTATTTGCATATATGCAAATATCAGCCTATAATTTCTCTATGCACCATGAACCAATATCCTGTGACGGAATGCTAATTAAATTTAACTTACTTCAAAGCGGATGTTGAACTGTCATTCTAAACAAAGTTTCAATAAATCTTGTCTAAATCCTGTGTAGTTCCTTAAAGAATAGTCTTTGCAAACTCAGAAACCTCTTCATTAATTTATTTTGATAGGTTTGGACATCACAAGAGAACTCTTGGTAGCAAACATTTATGTAAGTTGTCATGCTAGTGGAAAAAAAAAAAATACACCTCAACTATTATGTTGTTTAGTTTGGTGTTTCCAAGGATATGAAAGTTAAAAAGGGTCAGTGTGTATCTGGTACTGAAGCAGGTGACTAAATAGAATTTTTTTATTTAAGAACTAATTAGTGTATCTGCTGTTTGTAACTAGGCCTCTACAAGGCACTTATTAAAACACCCAAACAAATAAACAAAACCCCACAAACTGGACTTCCCTATTGTATATTGACAGAAGCATGATTTCTTTAATGAAATTCCCATTTCTAACAGCGAGATCCAAGAACTGAGTAGGAAGATTTTTCCTATTGCTAATCCATAATGGTCGAGAACTCCCATCCTGATATATCTTTCTAGGACCTATTGGCTGGCTTTGTCATTAAAGTATAACTGACTGACAGCACCAACTATTCATGAGTTTTGGAAAGGTCAACAAGATGCATGTGGAATACATATCTGCAACTGAACTTCTGGTTGAAAGGTGACTTAAAATAATGGAACTGTAAATAATGGGGTGCAACAGAATATGAATGAGAAAGAAACTCCTAAAGACTTCCGAGAAGGTCTTTAGTAGGACAGGAAAATTATTTATATCTAAGGCAATTATACAAGAATTCCCAAATTTTTCAGACTAAATCAAGCCTATGAGACATGGTATTTATTTTCCAACTTTTCTGGCATAACAACCACGAAATGTTTCTCCTGTGTAATACCTATAACTACAAGATTTTTTCATGTTCAGTGTTATTGCCTAAAATAGATAAAACTGGAAGAATGAAAGACTTCATTCCCAAACAATAGGAAAGATATTCTCAGAATATATATACCTCATAACTGAAAGTCTACCATGCTAAAGTTGAAAATGTCCACCTTAAAGAACAGCATCTTGCACAGCATCCAGAGGAGAGGAGTATCTGAAAGACATGTTGGTAGATTACAGACACATCCAGGATAAAAAGCCATATCTGTACTTACAGTGATCCTCTAGCAAGTGGATAAGCATGAAATTAAATTAATAAATTTGTGCAGTATTTTTGGTTTGTGCCTAAAAAAATGTAGTAGAGATGAGCTGGAAACAGACTCCTGAGAAAGACTGACCCATCACAAATAGAAAGATGAAATAAAAAACAAGCCAGAAAAGTGCATTAGTATCACTATCACAGATAGGCTACCATTTTCTAGGCTTCAAAATTACAGTAATGCAAAAAGGCAACTCTCAGGCTCAGTGGCACAGAATCTTGAGTGTCAAGGCAAGGTGAACAGGACTTCCAATATCTCCTATGAAACTGAATAGCAAGTTGTTTATCCTCAGTTCATCTCCAACATGAGTCAGCCCTGACAGGACTTGAATCTCTGATCAAAGGGGGCACATAAACCAAAGTTATTAGTGTTATAAAATAAGCAAGTATAAGCAAATCAAAGTATTTCCCCAAGGAGTTTATTGAAAAAAAGTACAGAATATAAACTAAAGCTTTCCAGCCTTGAATATTTCAAAACCCCACATACACTATTATGTGTGTAAAAGATTTATCCTGTGAATATTAGAATGTTGATAGTTTGACTGGTAATGTGTTCATTGACTATTATTGAAGGAAAAACAAATGAATACTTGAGTTCTACAAGGAATACATTATAGTTATTATATTTATTATGTACATTCTCTTACAATTACTATATACATTATAGTTATTAATTATTTGACACTGTATGTCTTTGGATGTGTGGATCTCTTACAATATCTCTAATATATACAAAAGATTTTGCTCTTGCCTGTTGTAGACTATTCTTGAAATAGCAAATATTTATATTCTTTCAATGCTTAAACAACCAAAGACTACATTTAATTTTTTTCTGAATTCTTATTAAATGTCTGCAATTAAATGAAAGTCTACTCAAGTCAAACATGCTTCAGGGGAGCACAGATTTGGATGACATCAATGGAATCTGAGTTTCATATATTGGTAGACTCCTCATTAGCACACTAAATATTAACACTACCTCACACCGACATAAAGAGCTAAACTTTTCTAGGATACAGCTGACAGTTACATGTGACTGCAAATCAGAAGTTTTCAGCTGTGTTTAAACTGCAGTGAAAATACAAGCTATATCCCAGGGACCCAGTGCCTTCACTTTTCATAATTACTCTCTTTGTCCTTCTTTCCAGTAATTCCAGCTCATTCTTACTTTTTCATGTATTTATAAAAATAAAATTAATAATTATAATTCCATCAAATAGAATATTGATGAATATTACCTAAAGAGACTGTGAATTGTGCAGTATACATCTGTCTCTTTATATAGCACAAGTAATTTTTCTTTTGATTAAATAAAATTCTGAAACTAGCTGGTTTGTAGCCTTGAAAGTTTATAGCAAGTCCACGTTTTTTTTCTCTTCTGATTATTTTTATTCAACATAATGAATTATTAGGTTTTTTTCCTTGACTACTTCTCTTTCCTAGATTGTTTCTAACTGGTGCATGACTTTCTAGACTGATATGAGACAAAATAACATGTTAAAGCTTGCCAGTACTGGGCATGTTAGCTGGTTATTTCCATATCTTACAGATTATGTTATTCATAGATAACAATATGATATTAGGAAGGGAGGTTTTTGCAACAGCATGGTTTTTTTCCATATGTGTTCAGCTTGTGATACATAATAGCCCCATTACTTTTTGTTGCAATATAGTTTATTTCTTTCTATCTAATATAATTCTATGTTTTTCAGACTAAATCACCATGATTTACAGAAATTTAGATCTGCAGTTTTCACACACCCATATATATTTATATAATCTCTTCTACCACTGAATTAATTGATGAAATTATTAAATTGTACCAGACCCAGGAGACACCATGCAAAATTCATCATAAGAACAACAACTTTATCATTCAGTTAATTCACAGATGATATGACATTGAACAGGAATTCTGAAGGTCATCTAATCCAACCACCTGCTCAAGCAGGGACACCTACAGCAGGCTGCCCAGGATCATGACCAGACAGATTTTGAATAGCTCCAAGGAGAGAGACTCCCCCCTCTCTGGGCAACCTGTGCCAATGCTCAGTTACCCCTGCATTTAAGAAGTGTTTGTTGACATTCAGAGGGAGACTCCTGTGTTTGATTTTGTGCCTCTTGTGTCCATTGCTTCTGGTCCTTTTTTACCAAGATATTTGTCAGCTGGGTGGCCCCCAGAATATATTGTTGTATGGTGTGGTGCTCATATGCGAGACTTTCTATTTCCCCTGGTTGAATGTCAAGAGATTCACATTAGCCCATTTCTCCAGTTTGTTAAGATCCCTCTGGATGGAAGCATGATCTCTTGACACATAAGTGGCTCCTCCCAGTCTGTGTCATCAGCAGACCCACTGAGAGTATGCTCTGACGCATTATCCAGCTATTAAAGAAGAGTTTGAAGAACACTAGCCTTATTATTCATTGCTGCAGAACACTGCTGATACTTGTCTCCAACCAGATTTTTTTCCACTGATCACCACAGTCTGGGCTAATCTTTCAGGTTTTCAGTCCAGCTTGCAATGTGCTCATCCAGCCCATACTTTAAAAGCTTCTCTATAAGGATCTTGAGGAAGATAATGTCAAAGGACTTACTGCAGGCCAAGTAGACAATAAGCACTACTCTGTCCTCATATACCAAACCAGTCATTTCATCTGAGAAGATGAGCATGGTGGTCTAGCGTGACCTTTTGTGAATCCATTTTGCTTACTCTTGATGATTTTCTTTCTCTTAATGTGCCTGGAAATGGTTTCCAGGATTAGCTGCTTCATTACCCTCCCAGGCATTGAGGTAAGACGGACCAGCCTGTAGCTTTCTGGAATAATAATAACAGACTCCTGGGGGGAGGGGGGTGAAAATGAAATTAAGGGCAAATATACAATTCTACTTTCCTATAATTGTCTCCCAGATTCAAACCACTTTTAGCAGAGGAATTTCTGCAATGGATTTTTACTTCACTTTTTGAACACGTGTAACAAACACAGAACTCCTGGTACATTTTCTTTTTGGTTTTGTCTTGGGATTTTTTTATGATTTTGACAATGAGCAATTGCAATTTTTATCCTGGTAGCATTTGGCCAAGAATTTTCACACACTAAGTGTTTCATCTAGACTTTAAACAGAAGACATTGCTCAGAAGGTATTACTTTCCTCCTTTGCTTCTGTGAATAGTGGAAAGAAAAGAGTAGTATCATCTAGGGTTCTGGATTTCCTACCCACAATGAATATCAACCTATTGCTAAAGAAAATGAGATCAAGTCAAGATGGCTTGTTCAAACCATGTCCATGTGGACTATTACTCTTCTGCTTTTTCTTCTAAGTGTGTACAACTGGGTACTGATTTTAAGCTTCTTTGTAAAGGTTTTCAAGATCAGCCTGATCTAATGGGTGGCATTCCTGCCCATGGTGGGAGAAGTTGGAATTGGATGATCCTTAAGTTCCCTTCCAACCCAAAACTTCCTATTAATCTATGATCAATTAGTAACAGAGAACTATGTAGAAGTGTGGCATCAAAAACTGTTTTCAATTATTGTTTAAGTTTTCTCTTGTGCTCCTAACTGATCTCTAGGTAAATGCAGGAAGACATTAGAACTGGAAAAGCACTGTTTCTATCAGTAATATATATGAAGAAGGATGCATTAATTTCAATATGTCTATGATATTTGTGATTTTAAAAATTTTAAAAGGTAGTTAGGGCATCTAAAAATCCTCACATATTTGTTCATAACTGTTCAAGACCCCAACTGTTCCCTTGTGTATCTTTCACATGCTTGTCACTGTGCGAAGAAAAGGTACAAATACAACAATAAGGCTGGAATTCTATTTCAGTAGAACTGAATGCAGAACAGAAAGGCAAAGATAAGAAATCTAGGCAGAGATTGTGTTTACTGGGATTCAGAAAACTTAAAAAGGCCCTGGCAACCTCCAAACTATTACCTTCCTGGTGGTAATTCATCATACATTTCTAAATGTCTGATATGTAAATTTGTTTAAAATTCATTCTACTATAAGGAATTATTGGAGGGGGAATAAAACAAATGCTGTCTTTTCTATTTCATCACAACTTATCACTTGTTGCATAGACATATTGCATTCTGCTGACTTCATAAGTAAACTTTGAATTTTACCAAAAAACCTGAATAATTTTTCATCTCTAAAGCCACTGATATGTGTGGAGTGCTTCTGGGCTTGTAAACAGGTACAGAAGGAAAACAAAACAATTTCTGAGCACACTGCTGAATTAACAAAATTAAGGAGAAATATAATTTCAGAATGAGCTTAAATGGTAGCCTGGCCATGAAGTGTATTCCATAAAAGTAAGCAAAAATAAGTACAAACTGTAATGGATTTGACCTTAAATTAGATGCAAAATATCACACAACAGGAAAGCAATAGTAATGGTGATCAATAATTTCAGTTTTGCATCACTTGTAAAATATAAAAATGGTAGATCCACTAGGAAATAGGATTTGAACAATCTGTGCTTCTGTAGGGAAACAGAGTTGCGGCATATATACATGTGTTTCATTTACCAAGGGATTTTTGAATAACCTTGCAACTGACACACACAGTCTACTGAAAAATTATAGAAGCTCTCCAGCTGTTTAATTTAGGATATGATAAATGGCATGCTGTTTGGATTTCTCTACAACTAGAAGTGATGAGGTTCAAAATCAATCTGAATATCTGCCTGCTCTTTCTGTAATTTCACAGTAGGGCTATCAGAGACTATTCAGTCTGGACTAATTGAAGAAAAGCTCAGTGCTGTTGGAAATAGGTATGTGCAAAGTAATGTTTCATTTCAACCAGGAAGAAAAATTGTTCTATGTCTTAGACTTGAAATAATTACAGCAACCCCTCTACAGAAAGGAGGTGATACGTGAGAATAGTCAGTTAAATATATAACTTATCACTCTGAAGCTTAATGCATTCATATAACAGGAACTACATGAAATACATTTGAGAACTGTGATGTCATTCCATACGAACTGCAGGAGAACACAGCAAAATAAAGTCATGGCTCACAATAAACAAATACTTTTATAGTTTAGGGAATGGCAAACAGTTCTGCAAATCTTTTTTTTTTTCCCCCAAAAAACATTACATCAATATGCAGTAATCATTATCATGCTTTATAAAAGCCTAGAACACACAGTCTACACATATATTTAATCAGTTAACACCAAGAAGGGAATCAATCTGAAAACTTGATACCTTTGAAGAAAGCACATGGATGTGCGGATTCACCACCTATTGCAATAAAGGGACATTGCACTTCCTAGGCTTGTCTGTTTCTAAACCAGAATGATAAGAGGCTTTTCAGTCTTAGAAGTAAAACCATTTTGAAGGGTTTGAAGAATTCTCTTCCCACCTTTACTGAAACATGTTTAGAAGTGCCAACACCTATTTTCATACAATGATTGAACTTTAACCCATCAAGAACCAGCAGTTTGAATAACATTTATAATCACAATCTAAAACAGATTTTATGTTTACTATCTTTTCGTTATAAGTGGATAGCTGCCAGATACTTTCAGTCTACATAGTTAGATGAGGCTATTTACAGGTATTGAGGCAAAAGAATGGGTGATGTTTTATGCTATTTTCAGATCTATTTCAAAACATCTGAAATACTAACCAAACTAATGCATTTTCACATGAATATATCTCTGCTTGAAATAGCTTGTTCCGAGCACTAAAAAAATATACAGAGAAGCACAAAATAGTAGTGAACTATTAGGTGTTGCTGTTCTTCATATCTTTGTAATCTTTGTGTAAAGGAGAGCAAGATAATTTAGCTGTCTGATCCTTGATCCTGATTGCAGCAGAACCCAAGAAGTTAAGAAAGAGTTTCTACCAGAACTATTCTGTCAAAAAGAAAGTGCAATATTTCAGGAAAATTCTAATCTGCTCAATTATGGCAGGTCATACTGTACTGCTGCACCTGCTGAAAGAAGCAGTAACACAAAAAATGTTTCACAGTCTTGGAAATCAGATGGCTTCATTGCTTAAACTTGGCCAAGAAATAATAAAAACTGACTGCCAAGTGCAGTAGCAATCACCGGTGCACATCTGGGTCTCACTCAAATCCCAATTACACCTGTGTAAATTAAAAATAACTTGATCGAGGTCATTACGTTTAGAGCGATTTAAAACCAATGTAAGATAGAATTAGGCCAGTCATTTAAAAAAATATTAAAATGCATTTTGGAAGAGCACATCTTGCATAGATTTTTTTTTTTCTGTTCCTCTTGACTACTTTCCTAAATCCCAAAGATATATTTGTATAATATTTATTAAATGCTAAGTCATGCTATAGTATAGATGAAACACTTATTTTTTTTTTTTTTAATCTCTCCAATTCTAAGCCAGCTGGAAGACAACATATGCCTGCTTGCTCCTTTGAAACAGATTTTAGTATTTCATGGCTAAAAATTACATAAACAATAATTTCATAATTTCTACATGAGACATGTTAGGTATAGAAAAATACCCGGGCCAATAATAAATAATTTATTTAATTTAATCCGAAAACATGTGTTTACATTACACCCATGTTTTGACCCCTCACTTGAATACTACTTATTCTGTCCAAAAAAACTGCCCTTAGTGAGTAACAGGGATTGGCAAGTTTGCACCACTTTGACTATAGCAAATATAGTCATACCAGCTTCCAAAACATGTGGAAGAAATAGTGCAGTGGTCTCACCCTATTCTTTGGTAAACAGTTATTTTTTATAATTATAACTGCATTGACTAAGCTATCTGGTAACTGAAGACTTCACTCCTACTAAAACTCTCTGCATACCTTCAGAGAGTGCATCAACCACTCTTGTAATTATCCCCACGTGTTTTTGCATTCTTTCACATGATTAGTCTTTTAATATGTGCACACAGACTATATTCAAATGCAAAATAATTTATTTCTTATCTTTCACTCCTTTGGTTACCCTACATCAGCTAAACAATCAATTAGTTTATTATTGAAATGTAACTACAGTAGCAGTTGGAGCACAGCTGAATCTGAATTATAGTAAAATACCTTACAAAGGCTATATCTCATCCTCATGTTGAGGATTACAAGCGTAGAGAATCTTTTTATTCATAGCACTTCATGAACGTTTCTGGATATTGTTTAGTATTTTAAAAATAGAGAAAGAGTTACATCTTTTAAAAGCATACAACAGTTAGTACCAAGTTCCAGGAATACAAACTGTTTTTCTAATATGAATTAAAGACCAGCCATGTGGTTTCCATTCAGCCTTCACCAATTGATTTTTATCTTCTCTGAGGTTAAATTGCTTGCTGTAATTAATGCTGCCCCCAGGTAGTTGTAACTTTTACAAATAATATTCAGCATGTGATAATAGGTCTCACTGGCCTTGACAGCAGCATGGGGTCACATTAATACAGATTAAATGGTCCTGAAAAGAAAATTCAGTATTAAATTTATCTCTCCAGCTCTTTTTTCTTACAAATAAGTCTGTAGTAGAAATAGGAAAAAAATAAAAATGCTACCAAATCCACATAATATTTGTCATCTTCCAGTTGTTTTGAATTGCCAAAGTGCAATTCACACCTATTCTTGCCTTTTTTTAATATGGATCAGGTTTCATCATTCAAGTGTTATAAATCCATAATAAGGTTTTCAAATTCAGTATTGAAAGTGGCTGCTGAAGTACACCATATTTAAATGGCTGCTTATGCAGCTAAAACACTTGTTCAGCCATCTTCCTCGTTTCAACAGTATGCACTTCACTATTCTTTCCAGTCCATATCATATCATATTAGGCATAGCAATATAAAATTAAGATTCAGGTTACTCTTTTTACTCCATCTGAAAGCACAAAGATGGGATAAAGTATCTTGTTTTCATCCCAGTTGTGATTTAAGAAAATTTAAGAGTTAGTGGATGTGTATGTAGTTTTTCAATAGTTGTAGACGTTTTCCCAGGCCAAAAATAAGAACATGGTAAGTACCCAGTATATCTAATACCTATTAAGACACAGATAATGACTATGAGGTGGTCTCACTACTGACATGCTGGAGGAGAGAATAGAGACTAGCTGTGGACGTCAGCACAGATCTGTGACTGCCTGAGCTCTGAGAGCTGCTTGCTGTGTTTATATGGACCCTTAGTATGTTACGGACTGTTTCCAGTTTGAAATCTGTACTAAGTTTGAGGATTTTATCATTCTATATGTTTTCCCTTTGTTTCACTGTGTGTTCCTGCTGGAAACTTCTAACCCTCATGGTCTGCAACCCATCCCTGATTGGTCCCTGCCTGCAGCAGGGTATCATTCCCTTATGTGGTACACACCTGCCTCTCTGTTGCCAGTTTTGAAGAATCTTGCCTTGTATGGCTGGGTCTGGCCCAGACCCTTCCCCAAAACCTTCCCAGGGTGCTCCTGGGGTCAGGACCCAGCCCCCCGACCCTATTTAAGTTGTAGCAGTTTGAATAAAGCTCTCTCTTCGTGCTCGCCCCAGCAGCACGCACCTCGCTCCTGGGAGTGTGTCCCTTTCCTTCTTCCCCCCCCACCGCCTTTCCTTCTTTCCCCCCCCAGCCTTCCCTCAGGGCCGCACTGAAAGCTGTATTTTAAACCATGCACAGATTGTAATCCAGAGACAGCTAATTGAGTCTCTCAGAACACAGAAGGCCCAGTAAACTAGCATGAGCGTAATTGGCACAGTCAATGGACCAACATCCTGGAGCAAAACTGGGAAAGAAATTGACAGTATGGACACACTCATTTTTTAATCCTTTGTCTTCATGCCATAACCACTACCTTGAAATTTAAGACATTTAAGATGCCAATATAAACAAAGTCTGTGACCAAATTAGAAAGAGATATCTAGTGGGCCTCTAGAAGTATCAGTTACTTAGGCTAATTGGTGAGAAACTAGTAACTCCTCTGAAGGCTAAATGGCTGAAAAATGATGTCTTCCCAGGAACTGAGGACAATCCCGTATCTCCTCGAAGTTCAAGATGCAGATACCATCTCTTTTTTTTTTCTGACAGAAATATACAGATCTTTGATTGTTTTTCTAGATGTAAGTAAATATAATATTCATAAATATTTCTACTGCTGGATCATGAAAGAGAAAATACATGTTACTGAAAGATTTAGACACAAGACATCTATGGCAAAAGCATGTACAGCATAGACTATAGACCAAGATAAGAATGAATATCTCATTTCCAGTTGTATATGTCTACATAGCCTCATTCCCCACCCTTTCAGTTTTACCTCTGTTATGTTCTCAAGTGTGTTGAAAAAAAAATTTCATAAACTAACCTAGTACTGCTGAATCACTTCTTTTAAAATTAGCAGCTGCAGGGCTTATTAAATAGTTATTTTCTATTTAAGTAGGATTTTGCTCTGTTAATAATCACTGTACCCCCACAAAAAGTGGGACATTTAACCATATCAGTCATGTAGGCATCATTTCAGTAATGACTCATGCCATTGCTCTGGTCTTCTGACCTCACTGTGCCTCCCTAGATCAAGTTTGGCATTATGACTCTGATATCTTAAACACTAACAGCCCTCTTGAGACCAACTGAGGCAGCTTGAGATGATCTCAGAATATTAAACATCCATGTCTTGAATAGCTTCTGATTCATGAGGAGGGTACTTCCAACAGTCAAGCACTCTCCTCTAAAGTGAGCTTGAAGTCTCAGAGGTGGTTAATAAGACAAAAAGGCAAGTAGAAGCCATAAAGCCTTGAAACAGTTTTGTGTGATACTTGGCCTGGTTAATGTTAGTGAACCTGCTATGGGTAAATAGAGCATTCACTCATAAATTCACAATGCTCTGATTTCATATTCTTTCCATGAGATTAAGATTGCTTTGTTAGTTCACCTTTACAGAAGAAGGGAGGAAAACAAAAACAAAACAAAACAAAACAAAAAAACCAAACCAAAACAAAACAAAAAACAAACAAACAAACAAACAAACAAACAAAAAAACAAACAAAACCAAACAAACAAAAAAAAACACACACAAAAAAAAGTAAAAGATACCATTCAGGGAACACATAGTTTATTCATTACCTTGGTAGGGAAAAAGAAAACAGAAGTTTTTCAACTTTTCTTTTATGTAGCTTGAGGCCTCAACCAAAATGAGAGCTGCAGTATACTTGTCCTTGTACTGATAATGAAGACATTACAATCGAAATAGAGAAGTTAAAGCAGGATAAAATCAAGAAGTTTTGGGTTAGTTTGTTTGGGATTTTTTTTTACAAATAAAAAATAAATAGCAGAAGGTTGAAAAAATTTGTCTCAGATATTCAACAGTTTTGCAAATTTTCTGGTAAATGAAAGAAAGATGTTTCAATATTCTGCTGTAGAAGACAGCTCATGGTCTTTAAAAGTGCTAAGTAAAACCCTTTTTCACTCGTTAGCTCTCTAAAATTTTAAATTATCTTATCACAATAATAAACTAAAGCTCAGTTTTAAGTGCTCCTATGGAAAGGGATGCCTGAAAGGATTATTATAGATTTTGAAGATTGTTACAGATTTTGGCTATTCTTTTGAATCTAATTTGGCTAAATAATAGCAATAAACTGTTACAATCCAATTAATATTTTATGACATAAATAAAATTGCATGGGTATTGTTATTTTTGATTAATGACCTAAGTCTGATTCTCCTTGATTCTTGAAAAAAGTTGTATTTCCATATTACCATTTATATATGAATACATTTCAAAAAACAGGTCTATTACATTCTTAATTAGATTGTTTTAGAAGACACGAAGGCAAAGAGAGTATGATACACTAAAGGAACATATGTGTCTTATTTCCTTTATACACCAGTGTTTTCTAAACAAGTTCTATGAGTGCTCTACAACTGAGTAGTAAAGTTGTAATCATGAACTCTTGCCTCTCATCAAGTTCTATGAAATAGTTAATAGATACATTATAGGAAAAAGCTTCATGAGAGAAAGAGGGCAAAAAAAAAGATATCCTTATTCTCTTTTCACACCTACTCATCCAGCTGAAAACAAGCCTTAAATTAAACCCAGTGAATATTCTTATCAGGTTATCATGTAGGTCATAAATAATTGACAGTCCAGTCTTGAAGAAGTTGTCTTTTGAGGATCGAATATTCCAACTACTAAATCACTGTCCTTTCTGAACCATATTGTTGCATAGATGACAGTGACTAGACAAGCATTTAATCCATCTATTTGTAGCTTTGATTGTGATAATTAACAGACACCGTTGAAGAAATGCAGTAATTATTGGCTTGACCCTTCTGAGTATGAAATTTCAATACCATTTCAATACCATTGACTGAATAGAATCACATGTTTATAAGGCTTAAAAATGTACTTCTGGACATGGCTGGTGCACCAAAGGATGTTTGTGTAACAAAACAAAGCCGATGAGCATGATCCTTGGAAATCTGAGTATATCAAAGTTTTCCAGATGCTTCAAATCTGCTGAATCCCAAGGTCACCCCATGGCACTAGTTTAGTATTTTATTTATGTAAACAAAAGAGGTTTGGGGATTTGCTCATACTGGTCACAGTGCTACTGTACCGAGCCTTATTAACTCTAGTGTTTAAAATGTAACACACAAAAAATGCTCATAATTAAGCAGCAATTTCATCTTGGCTACTGTCATTGTGTGCAATATTAATTTGGACATAAATATCTATTAGAGTCAAACACTTTTCATTCTGAATCATTATGTTTATATAAAAAGGCTGCTCTCCATATGATAATAGTTTCTTGTTTTGGAGGTCAAAAATTCAATATATGTATATTTCTACTACCTGGACAATGACCTACTAAAGAAAAAGCACTTATAAAGTGCAAATATTTATTTTGAAAAAAGGAATTTGTATGACAACAGCAAAAATAGTATATTTAATTAAATTCTGTTATTACATATTATTATATAGTATTTTCATATATTTTCTTTTCTTCAAATGAGAGAAGTTTTAGCTATACCTTTGATATACCAAACTGGGAATCCAGTTTGGCTATTTCCTTTTAGGGAATATACTGTTAAATACTTCCACTGAAGGGATTTTCTGACAGGTATTTCCAGCTGAGAGGTCTTAGAAGGGATTTTGTTGTTCTTAATCAAATATAAACTCATCTATATTGAAAGTAATTGTTTTGACTTTTTAAATATAATGCAGAAAAACATTTTCTGTAAGGGCTGTTATTTGAAATATATAGATAGCTCCTGCAACTAGAATAATCATGCCATGACATTTAAAAATTAAAACCCCTGAATTCTTCCCTTTCTCTTTTCACTGACTTTTCACTTTCTTCTACAACCAAACAAAAAGATGATAAAAAACCCTCAAAACCCAGCAGTGCTTTAATATTTTCCTTTAAAAATATAATTTTTTAAAATTGTATTTTACAGACAGTAATGAAAACAAAGTTGAGAGATATTGCCACTGTAATGTCTCCTACAGTCATCTCAAACAAATGCTGGGGCGAATTATTCACTTTATTATAGTTCCAACATAGCTCCGCCTATGGAAGGATATTGTGACACACATAACTTGTAAGTCAGAGATCTGATACTGCCATGGTTAACATACGTTTTGTTTTCTAATTCATTTTTCCAATATTTGCTTTGGAATAGTGTTTCTTTAAAAGCAAACCTCTCACCTCAACCAGCCAGGGACAGAGTGAAGAAGCGTGCTCCAGTAGTCCTTGCTGTGGAGGCAGAAGTGGAACTCACTCTGTCTTGCTAGGACCACGCTTTTCTTGATAGTGAAGTGGAGAGAGGAAGAGAGACAGACACATGGTCTTTCGGAGCCATCCCCGGGACCCACTGCTACACTGGCATCATCTCCTGCACCCCTGCTAGGATCTCTTGAAAGCAAACTGCCTGAGAGGCCACCTCCACTGCAGCCAGAGAGAAAACAAAAGTGAAACTAACTCTGAGGTGGTCATGGCAGTCATTTTTCTCCAGATGAGCAGGGCAGAGTCCCAGCTGAGGGGAGCCAAATCAGAGCACAGCCAAGCTGCAAGGAGGCAACTGTCTCCAGCAAACAGCTTGCCAGCTTGCAGCTGAGCTGATCAGGATCGGAGTTTAACCAGGTGATGTGAACTGGGCAGTTTAATAATGTTATTTTCTTTTTGTGGACAAATGGTTTTTCCTAATAAAAGGGGAAAGACCATTTTTTGGGAGTCTCTGCCTCAGCGTTTGTCTTTAAACTAAAACAGGTATGTAAACCAGGAATCAGATATCTCAATCCCTCTTTGAGAAACACACAGAAGATTGTAAGAACTTTTAAAATTTATTTGGTTTCCCTAGGCAATTTGATTCCCACAAAGTTATTCCTGAATTTTCAATATAATAGATCTTTTGTTTACCGTTTGTTATGACCTACTCCAGAAGGTAAGAGTAACCCAGGTTCTTGTTCATATATCCTTTGGGGTGGATTAGAGCGAAACAACACTGAATGGTTGGTGTTTATATCTTCATGTGTGTAGAGCTTATTTTAGAACAGTTTGGTTTGAAAGGAAAACAGGTATGTAGCCATTTGGCTTGTTATCATCTGTAGTAATACAGCAATGTAAAAACATAAAAAAATAACACTTAAGAAAATGTATAAGAAAAGGAAAGAGGAATAAGTATAAAATCTAGAGATATACATAGTCACCACCTGCTGGATCCAGCAATTAAACTTGGTCCTTGCAGCTTCAATGTCTGCTGGTTGAAGAGATGGTCACAGCTCGTGGAAGTGATGGTTTTGATCTGTTGGCAGTTGGGAAAGTCCACAAAACTCAAAGATTTAATGAGTTATTTACACTCAGGCTCAGGTGGGAACCCCTTGTACCTCCTCTGGGATGAGGAGTTTTACAATGGTCTTTGACACCTTCTAAGATGTTGCAGCTGCCTATTATGTCAACATCAATTGTGGCCCATTATGGTCCATCATCTGATATGAATAATACAGACTACATGTCAATGTCTTTGATGACTCTGGGAGGGGTTTTCACAGCAAAGTCATTATGTAATGGAGGACATTGGCATTATACAAAGGCTATCCCATCTCACAGTATTTGCCTATTATCAGCCTCTTTCCTTATCTGAAAATCCAGTTTGTAGTTTCGGTATGCATGCCCTTCTGCACCTGGGATATTTGGACAATAGCAGCTTCTTATCTGAAGGTCCTTTTGAAGTCCAAATTAGGAGGCATATTCAGAGGGGTGGGCTTTTCTGAATGTACAGCTGTTTCTTTCCAGTTTGCTACAGTGGACAAAAGTCTTTTGGTGATCTTAGCGATGTTTAAGCCATTAACCAGTTCAGTCTTGGACGCCATTGCACTTTTGGTTACAATGAAAACTCTGACAAGTGTCAGTATTTCTTAATTTTTTTTTCAGTCAGTTAGACAGCTGATCACTAATAGCCTGCATGCAACTTACTTCTTACTTCCATGCAGCTGTTTAAGCGCTGACATAAAGCAACTCTGCTAACCTTTCTTAAGAATTCTGGATCTCCTCGTTTCACATGAAATTATTTAGTCATGATTTTTTTATAACTGAAGACTGTCTTTAAAAATAAACCAATGATAAGACTTGGTTGTTGCAACTTCAGTGTTGACTGGACAAAGTGGTGGTTGCAGTCTAGATCCATTGAGGTGGTGGTGGAAGCCTTGGGTGATGAAGGAAGCCCTGAAACTCAGAGATATACGCTCAGGTTCAGGTGGGAACACCTCCTGTACCACCCATGGGGCAGGGAGTTTTGCACTGTGAGTCATGGGATACTTTGGGAGTCTTTGACACCTTTGAGGATGTTGCAACTGTCTCTTACATGAGTGCATCTGAGTCCATTATGGCCCATTATGGCTCATCAACAAAAGATGAAAACCTTCAGGATAGGTGTGAATGTTCCGTGGAATTATCACAGCTGAGTCATTTGTGCAAAGAAAAGAAACACTACCCCACCTCACAGGATTTGCCTCTTTCCTTATCTTGTTTAACACCCAGCTTGTAGCCTGTGTTGAACATGCACACCTTCAGCACATGGCCTGGGTGGTCACTCTGCACATTATCAGCAAAGCACACTGCTGAATGAGCTATGAGCGCCAATAGACCAGTCTCGAATAGCACCTGGGAGATCACTGCAGGTGGACAAATGTTTGAGTCATTAATTGCTAGCAGCTCAGTTGCTTTAAGGAAGGTGAAATACCAAAAAGCTGAAAAGGGGTATGTGGAGAAAAGAAAAGTTGGATACCACAATTTCTGTGTAACCCAGGACACAAGGATGTTATGAGGTTATGCAGGGAGAAAATTAGATCAACTAAAACTCAAATAGGCTTTAATCTGGAAACTGCTGTAAAAGACAATAAAAAAAAAATAATTCTACAAATAGATTAGCAGCTAAGGGAGGCAAAGCAGAATCTTCATCCTTTATTGGGAGTGTGGGAAAAGATAGCATCAAAGGATGAGGAAAAGACTGAGGTACTTAATGCTCTCTTTGACTCAGTCTTCAATAGTAAACCCAGTTGTTCTTCAGATACCCAGATCCCTGAGCTGGAAAACAGGGACAGGGAGCAGAAGTAAGATCCCATAATCCAAGGGGAAATGGACAGTGACCTGCTGATTATTTATTCATAAGATAATACCTTGACTTGATCTGGAAAAAAGCCCCAAACAACCAAAAAAAACCCCAATNGAAAAAAGCCCCAAACAACCAAAAAAAAACCCCAATAAACAAAAAAAAAAACAAAACCCCAACCAAACAAAAAAACCAACCAACCAAAACCAAAAACACACACACAAGGGGAAAAAAAAAAAAAAAGCAACCATTTGCCTGAAAGGTAAAGCAAAGATTACAGATTATTATTTGAAATGGAGCCTAGAGTGTATTTTTCTGTGCCTGTAACCAAAAATCATGGGGGAAAAAAAAAAGAAAGAAAGCACTGTACAAGTTTTCTAGACATTTCAGAAAAGTTAGGTTGTCACACTTTTTTAAAAAAGATAGTTAAATACTACTCTAGAAATTGGATTTAGAAGTCTAGAATCTGTCTGATCTGTACATTAAGAGTGGAAATCTATACATCTGTAATAGACAATGTTAACACAATTAGAAATTCAAGAACGAATCACAAAAATGGTCTGTAAGCAGCTTACAGTCAATTTGAGCTACCAATTTCTCTCTAGAATTAAAGTATAGCTTTTCACACCTGATGCTAAGAACAGATTTATCTTCTTTATATGAACACAGTAGAACATAATTGTTTAAATAATCCATGGCATTTAGAATCAGCTATCATGAAACACTTTCTTTAACATTCCTGTATTACAATGAGTAAGTTAAGATATGACTGCAATGCAGTCAAATGAGAAAGTCAGGTGTATTGTAAAAAAATCCCAGGCAACTACCCTACCACCAGATACCCTGCAAAGATACATTTACAAGATTACATCAGACATATATCCTTAGTTTTCTGTTTATCACAGCAGTTCTAAAAGGTTAAGGTTGATTTTCAAAAAATTACATAATGCTGTACAATACTATAAATAAATAAATAAAATCAATTTAAATTCTTTGCATTCTTTGTTAGAATTTGTATATCAGCTTTCATGGACAATATTGCACTGTAGCACTCTGGGATTACCAGAATGCCAGTGTTTATTTTTACAACTAAGTGTCCTTTTTTCTCTGCTATGACAGCTACACTGAGAATCAAATCAGTTTAACTGCATCTTCTTTACAACCCAATTCCTTCCCAGATATCCAGATATATTTTCCGTAGAAAGGGCTTTAATTTTTTTTTTTTTTTTAGTTTTTTTTTTTTTTTTGGTAGATTTTTTTTTTTTTTTTGGTTTATTTAGATTTAGCCCAGAATCTGTGGTTTTCTCCAAGACTGGCAGGAGTCTCTGGTCACACTGTTTTACTGTTACTTTTCAGAACAAAGCATCATCTGTGTAAAAATTACCTGTATCTATGTAATAAAATAAATTCATTGCACTTCACAGTGAGTTGCAATGAGAGTTAAACATCATTCAGCAGTCAGAGGAAATGACACTTTCTAAGAAACTATACAGTGTAAATCAATATGAGCTCTGATTTTCTATGGCCAGGATCTGGATACTGAATCAGATTAGAAAATACTTGGTATCAGCCAACTTTCAAAAATTGTTTCTCTTTGTGATTAAATGAAAAAGTTAATTTCTCAATATTTTCCTCTTTGAGCCTAACTATAAGCATAAGTACCTAGTTTTCTTAGTAATTTCTCCATGATTTTGCATTTTTCCTGTGGTTCAACAACAATAAAGTGTATGAATGTGAAAGTTCGGGTTGGCTCTCTGCCAACAGCCAAACCTCACAAGAAAGATTCCCCCCTCCCTCTCCCAAAACGGCAAGAAGCAGCAAGAGAAAATTGAAGGAATATATATATATTTACATATATTAAATTTATATACTAGGTACAACGAGACAGGGACCCACAAACAACCCCAATAAGGGACAAGGGGAAGGGAAAGGGGAGAGGGAGACAAAAAAGGGAAATGAGACAAACAAATATATACAATCTAAATTCAGAAATTAACTCAGTAAGTAACAAATGCAATAGTAAACTCACTACTTTCCTTAGAAAAGCAGATTCTTAACCTTCGCCACCGGCCCAGGCAAACAGCCCTCAGAGCAGGCCTTGCTAACACAGATAAGCCAGGCCTAAACACCGAGAGCCTGTCACCAAGCTAACCCGTGAAGGAAAAGAAAGCAAAAGAGAGCAAGAACACCTCCCCCTTCTGCTTATGTACACCTGATTACGTAAAGAGATGGGATGGAATACTTCCTGGTTACTAAGGAAGGCCTAAAAAAACAACCCATCACAACGAAATAATGATACATTTTTACTTTGATCTCTGATATCAAGCTCAAACCAAAATATCCTCTTTAAACTGTACTTCAGAGCATGGTGAATTTTTCCAGAATCTTTGTCTGTGATGTCTTCATACTCAGTGACAATGGCTTTTTTTTTCATTTCAGTTGAAGTCAAATGAGCAACCACATATAATCTAATTATTTATGGTATAGTTCCTGTAAAAATTAGAAATGGCAAATCAGCACGTATATTTATCTGACACAATTATGCCTGTGGACAAAATAGTCTGGTTAAGACCCACATTGTTATCCTGTTTCATTTTGGTTACCTATGGATCCTTTTAACACTAGCAATTTCATTATTTCTGGCAACACAGTGACTTCTGTATTACTTAAAATTAGTACAGTTCCTATTTAATTTTTAGCCATTCCTTATGGCTATAACAATTTAGGAATAAGTCTTCTAAATCAATGATAGTTTATCCTTCTCATGAATAAGGTGCATCCTATTTTGATACTTGCAATCTCTTATGGTCATAATAGTTTCTTCTGTTTTTTCCAAAATAGTAGGAGTTGACTTCGTCCTCCACTTTGCACAGTTTTGAATGGACTCCGGTTTTCAATGTCCCATATCTTTCTATTTTAATATCATTCTTCATAGTACATTCTCCAACAGTTCAAGAATCCTAACCATTCTTCATCAGATTGACTTTTGTTTGGGCAATTTCCTTTGTTTAGCAAATTCTGCTTATTTTGTTGTCTCAAATTTGTTTTCTTCTGTGTTCTTTTAATGTTTGTTTGTCCTATTTTTTTGTTTTCCTTCCATTTTTTATTTCATAATAGGAGATTCCAATTACTCCCCCAAATTGCAAGATGAGATCTCATCCATAGATACATTACAAATTTCTCCCTGCTTTTCTTTTAATAAACTCTATTAAAAGCACCTTTCCATCTATTTTACATGAAGCTCAGCATCTCTCATTTCTTTAATAGTTATAGAGTTAGCCTCCTCTGCTTGAATTAACTGAGCAGTATTAAAATCAAGTAATGCTTCAGAAATAGCTGCTTTAGAAAAAAAAAAGATTGCCTCTAAATGTCTTCTTTTCTGCTGCCACCCATTTATTAAACATTTCAAGTGAAGTTTAAATCTTCCACATTTTCAAATACTTTCTAGTCTAGTGAAATGTTTCGTGACTCCAGTCTTTCTTTTGATGCTGTACATTGCTCAATAATCAATGAAGTTGAAGTTTTAAGAGAGGTAGGGTACCTTGAGACTCACCAGATTTCTAACTGATCAGCATTATGAAGCATGGGCCATTTCATCTTATAACATTCAGTGATAATTAATTCAAGATTGCACCCATTTTTAATAAAGGTACAAAGGAGGACCTTGGGAACTACCGTCATGACAGCCTCAAGTCTGTGTCTGGGAACAGATCTTCGTGGAGACTATGCTAAGGCAAATCACAGGGCTGTGATTTGAGACAGCCAGCATGGCTTCACTCAGGGCAAGTTCTACCTGGCCAACCTAATGACCTTCTATGATGGAGTGACTACATCAGAGGATAAGGCAAGAACTACAGATGTCATCTGTCTGGACTTCTGTAAGGCCTTTGACATGATTCCCCAGAACACTCTCTAAATATGAGATATTGATTTGATGGGTGTACTCTTTGTTGGATGTAGATTTGGTAGGATGGTCAGGTCCAAAGGGTAGTGGTCAATGTCTCAATGTCCAGGTGGAGTTCAATGGCAAATGGTGTTCCTCAGGATCCCTATTGGAACTAGTACTCTTTAATGTTGTCATCAATGACGTAGACTGCAAGATCAAAGGCACACTCAGCAAGTGTTCAGACAACGTCATGATGAGTAGTGCAGTTGTTATACCTGAGAAAGATGGGAGGCCATCCAGAGGGTCCTGGACAGGCTCAAGAAGTGACCTCATGGGAAACTCATGAGGTTCAACAAGGCCAAGTGCAAGATGCTACACCTGGGTTGGGGCAACCCCTAGTATCAGTATGGGCTGGAGGATAAAGGAGTTGAGAGCAGTCCTGAGAAGAAGGACTTGAGGTAAACTTGGATGAAAAACTGGATGTAAGCTGTCAATACATGCTTACAGCTGAGAAAGTCAACAGCACCATGGGCTGCATTAAAAGATGTGTGACCAGCAGGTCAAGGGAGTTGATTCTGCCCCTCTACTCCACTCTCATGAGACCTCACCTGGAGTGCTGCATCCAGCTCTGGAGTCCCTGGCACAGGAAGGAAGGACATCAACCTGTTGGAGTGAGTCCAAAGGAGGACCACCAATGGAGCACGTCTTCTATAAGGAAAGACTGAGAGAATTGGGATTGTTCAGTCTGGAGAAGAGAAGGCTTTGGGGTGATCTAATTGCAGCTTTTCAGTAATTTAAGAATCAATTTAGTAATTAATAAGAAAGATGGTGAAAAACTTTTTAAGATGTCCTGTCACACTAGAACAAACGGCAGTAGTTTTAAAGTAAATAGGGGAGATTTAGATTAGACATAAGGAAGATATTTTTTCTTAAAATGAGGGTGGTGAAACACTGGAACAGGTTGCCCAGAGAAGTTATGGATGTCCCATCCCTGGAAACATTTAAGATCAGTTTGCATGGGGGTTTGAACGTCCTGATCTAGTTGAATATGTCCCTGCTCAACAAAGGAACCATTTAAAGGTTCATTTCAACCCAACTATTTTATGATGCTCTTCTCCACGGACACCCCCTTGTCGCGGGGGAGAAGCTTGCGTGCACTTATGAGGTTGTGAGCTATGCTGGCGGTGGTTTGTGCCTCTGGTAGGGTCTCCCATGCTAGTCAGGTCTCAACTGAAGGGTCAGACAAATTGTGTCCGCGGGCAGGATGGGCTCGCCAGCCTCCTGGCAACCATCCTAGGAGAAGGACAACTCTAACTCCAAACCCAGGCAGATGGAGCTCGCTTAGCCCTGTAAGGCCATCCATCTATGAGAAGGATACTCTAACTAAACATACATCCTGAGGACTTCTTTGTCACCGTCCAAGCTTGCTTG
>VXBX01005012.1:0-78597 GCA_013400415.1 Scytalopus superciliaris
TGGAGCATCTCTGTGGCCCCCTCCGGCTCTGAAGCTGTTTGGCAGTGACACGTGATGTGATTTACAGTAAGTGTGTTGGGTGGAAATTCTTGCAAAATCTTGTCTTACAACTCCTCTTCCATCTCCAAAAAAAAAAAAAAAAAAGAATCATGACTATAACACTTATTTTCTGCACTCCTTCCTAATCAGGAATTACAACCAAACTCTCCACCTACTTAGACCCTTTCAGTTTTGTTCCAGCCTCTCCTGTTCCTGGATTTATGCACTATCAGTTATTAAAAAACAATATCCCTTTCTGATACAAATATTCACTGGCTGCCACTTGTTTTGTCTGCACAATAAATATGACCACGAAGCTCACCAGGAAATTAAAGCCAAGCCCGAAGCTGCCTGTCCTTGCATGATGGACTGCGAAGGAACTGTGTCCTGTGGGGATTATTCCAGTCCCAGAACATCATAGTTCTTGTATCTAAACATCAAAATATGTTTTCTTCCCCTTTCCAAACAGCAGCACACTTATAAATTTTCTAATGGATTTTCTGTTTAGCTGTCACTTCAGCTGATCCAGCAGACAAAAATACAGCAGCAACATTCACTTATTTTAAAAGTACCTGAACGTTGCCAAAGTTGTTTGAATTGGGTTTGATGGTCTGAGACGTTCAGTAACAAATTGCATAACAAGCTCTTTCTTTCAAACTCCTTCCTGTTTTCCATTAGGACAATTATCAGCGCCGGGTGGGGGGTTTAAAAAGCCATTAGAGCCGTTGTTCCAAGCAGGTTTTCAAATTTAGGGAGAACAAAGCCATGCAGTTGGAGATGTCTCTTCCCTTTTGTCCCCTCCCACTCCCTTCAGCTCTGGCTGAGCCATCAATCACCCAAAATTGCTGTTTTCTGCCTCTCCGTTGTGTTCTTTAGGGAGCTGGGGAACACAGAGACAGGACAGGGCTGTTGTACAACACAGTTATTATTCTTGTTATGCTTCAAATAATAAAGAAGCAGAATTACCACAAGTTTGTCCTTTGGTCAGAGCTGCGGCTCCCCCTGACAGAGCCATAGAGGTGTGAGCTGATCCTCACCCAGGACAGGGCAAATCAGAGTCCCTGAGGCTGGCAAAGCCTTTCCAGTCCAGGGAGCCTACCCTGTGCCCGATGCCCACCTTGTCCCCCAGCCCAGAGCACTGAGTGCCACGGCCAGTCCTGCCTTGGGCACCTCCAGGGCTGGGCACTCCAACCCTCCCTGGGCAGCCCCTTCCAACGTATAACAATCCTTTCCATGAAGAAATTCCTCCTGCTGTCCCACCTGCCCCTCCCCTGGCACAATCTGAGCCCGTTTCCCCTTGCCCTACCACAATCTTCCCAGTTTTAGCCTTGGCCAGGTTAAAGATGACACGTCCACCCTGGGCTGGAGCCAAGTCCTGCTGAGCTTTGTGCTCAGCCCAAGTCACCGAAATGCCATTTCCTGCCCCTGTCTTTTGGGAAACAAGCTCAAAAGGTCTGGGTATGTTCATTCCCACTGTGCCCTCACTGTAAGGCAGGTTGGTGGCCCAGGATTGAAAGCCAGAACGGTCCAGGAGGATAAAAGGGGCTCTCTGTTCCCGGTCCATCAGCAGTAAAGCACATTAATCAGTGTCAGCAGAGCTGCTCTGGCTCCCAGCCTGGCCTGGCTCCAGCCTGGCCTGGGCTGGGGTATTGCTTTTGGATAGATTAGCTCTCAGCCTGTCTTTAGCTGTCTCACAGGGGAATTATTGGGCTATAATACGCTCTGTAATTACCTGCTCACAGGGGATCTTTTCCACTCAATGCACAGCATGGAAATGTATGGACAAGCATTAAGGGTGCAGGGACAAATACGCCCTTGACCTTCAAGTGCCTGCCTTTACAATCCAGAAAACTTCCTTCCTGCACAGCCTTTCAAAGGCTGTGTTAATTATGGAGAGCCCTGATGTGCCAGGACACGTGGAGCAGCAAAGTTTGTGCTCTGGCTCTGCAGGGGCGCAGATCAATAAGAAGCAGAACAGCTCCAGTGACAGTGGGTCATGGGCTTGGGCAGGCTGGGAGGGTAAGGAACAGCAGGTATGGAATAAGGGGCCATGCAGGAATTGCATCATGCTCCTCCCTGTACCCCTTTCCCAAAGGCAGCTGAGGGATTTGGCTTCCCCCTGCTGTGCTTACACAACACTGCAAAGTCCCCTCTGGGGGTGAAGGAGGTCTTCACAGCACCACGTGGTACCATGTCAAGGTGCACCTTGCACTCAACAGGTGTTGGGAACACAGGAGCCAGAAGGAAATCATGGAACCCTGGAAGGGATAGGTAAATTCTGATGCTTTTCATGGATGGTCTGTCTAATGCTTTTTTATTCAAGACACAGGTAATATTGTCTAGAGGGAAAATAAAAAATATATAGAAATTGTAAAAAAGTAAGGATTTCAGTATATTTTTTTAAATTCTGAAGGATTAGAAAGGGAAACATTCCAGTTATATTATTGTCAGCCTGGTGTTGTCAAGCCCTGAACCTCCAGTGTTAAGGAACCAAAGAGGTCTATAAAGTAGATTTCTAGCCATGTTTCTCTCAGCTCTGCTGTTCCACAAATGCATCTGTGTATGGATTCCCTCCTGGCTGGACCTGCCAAGTCAAAACCCCAAACTGAACAAGGACATAACAACCCTCTCTCCCCCACATTCCACATCTGAGGCCTGGAGAACCAGGAGGGTTGTTTGTCGTGTTTGGGCACTCATCAAATCAAGACAGATGAGTTATTTTCCAAGAAATGGAATAGTCCTGAGGGAAGTCTCTCCCAAGGAAATTGGCTCTGTTTTGAATTCCTCTATCAGAAATGCCCCCCCAGACAGGTGCAGAAGGAAGTTTACATCCATTTTCCTCAGAAACAGGCTCTGCCTTGGCAGTTGAGCCCCATCCTGTATTTTTCCCATCCCATTGACATCTCTGGATCTGATGTAAATGTTTGTACTTTCTCTGTCCCAGCTCTCAGTGCACAACCAACCTCCCACTTTGTAGCTCTGGCAATGGCTGGGGCTTCAGCACGGAGAGGAAATAAAAAGCAGGTGCAGAGCCTGTCAATGAGAACTTCTGTCACAGTCATTCTGGGCAGATGACACCCAGCTACACAGAATGAAATCATTTAGCTTTGGCTTAAGCACAAAAACTGGGGAGAAGGACCCATGAACTATCAAACAAACAAGAATAAGCAGCGCTAGGAGAAAGAAAAAAAGGGAGAAGAAAAAAAGAAGACATAAAAAAGGGGGAGAAATAAGAAAGGAGGGGAAAAAAGTCCCTGTAAAAATCCCAAAGAGCTTCTTAAACTGTGATTGAAACCACTCTCGGCATAAAGGTCACAGTGTCCTTTGCTATGGAATTGTGGAATCACTAAGGTTGGAAAAGACTTACAAGATGATCATAAGACTTTCATCATATGAAACTCAGTAGCCTGGTATTCTGAAGCAAAGGCCTAAGTAGTTCTGAAGTTGGTCCTGAAAGACTGGTCCTAAAATGTTAGTCTTAAAATTAACTAGCTAGTTCTAAATTAACTTCGGTCAGCCAAAAAGCTAGTCCTAAATTAGCCATAAAATTTTAAAGTAGCCCATCATCCCTCAGTGTAGCTGAAGCAAATTTTGAACATGGAGCATTGAAAGAAAAAAGTTATTTTAATTTAAGACTTACTTATTGTGAGGCTCTGCAAAACACCCCAGAACATCCCAATGGAGGAGAGCAGGAAAGGCCAGAAGGAACCAAAATCCTGAGATGGGTCCCTCCCTTTTAAAGGAACCAAAATCCTGAGCTGGGTCCCTTCCTGCCTTTTCAGGGGCTGCCCCAAAGGAGCCTTGTTTTGGCCCAAACTCTGTTTTCCTTGCTTCTCCCTCACACAGAAGGTTCAGGGCAGTCCGGATGCAGCTCGGTATGGTATGGACAGAACTCGGGCACTGCAGTCACCCCAAACCCCCTCCCACCGGGCTGAGGTAAAAGGCTGAGTATCTCAGGCTGGTAAGTACTGTGAGAAAGGAGTTCTGCTTGAAGCAAAGAGCAGAATTCCTTGGGCAAACTCCCCTCCAAAGGGCTCCTCAGTGGAGTGTCCTGTCGGTGCTTTGTGCCTGCTGAGAAGGTGATAAATCAGTGTCCTTGTCTCTGGTAATTAAAGAACATATTAGCAGTTTTCAGAGGGTGCTTTCATTGCTTCCTCCCTCAGCAGAAGAAATCTCACAAACCTCAGCCTGGTGTTCTTTATGACACATTTAAAGCTTTTTTGGGACTCTCAGCTGTGATTTACTGCACATGCACAGAACATGTGGAGTCAGATGGGCTCATGCCCAGCATTACAAACCCAGCATTTCCACTGCTGCTTTTCTTGCAGTGGTTTGTTTCCCCACTTGGACACTAAAATCCAAGACCAGCAATAATAGTCCTTGAACAATAAAACTAAAGATAATGGCACTACAAAAGGGATTTCAGCATAATGAGCTACAATAACATAACTTCTCTTTTTTTTAACTTGCATCCCTGTTTACTGAGCAAGTCACTGAGGAAGGGATGAGGCAGCCTCACCCCACACCAGGGTTTGGTGCTGCTGGCACCGCCCAGACCAGCACCAAAATTGATAGTTTTGTTGGCAAACAACTGAGCAAGGGCCAGGAAAGGGCTTGGGTACCATCCTGGAACACCTCAAGGTGCATTCCCCAACTGGCTGCTTTGCCCTCACAGCATCACTGGAGTGAGACACAGAGCAAGAGCCTGTGCGAGGGAGGATGGGCCAAGGGTGCAGGAACTGCAATGATTTTGGTTTTAGGTCAATCAGAGAAGAGGGCACTTGGTATCTGAGCAATTAGTTGTGTTTTATTCTATATGTGCTCTAAAAGAAGGGATTTTGGTGCCTGAATAGAACCCGCAAGGAAATCAGAGCAGGACTTTGGAGGGACAGGACATGGAAGGGCTTCACACCAGAGGGCAGGATTAGATGGATACTGGGGAAATTCCTGGCTGGGAGGGTGGGCAGGCCTTGGCACAGGTTGGGCAGAGAAGCTGTGGCTGCCCCATCCCTGGGAGTGTCCCAGGCCAGGCTGGACGGGGCTTGGAGCAACCTGGGCTGGTGGGAGGTGTCCCTGCCCATGGCAGGGGGTGGGATGGGATGAGGTTTGAAGTCCCTTCCAGGCCACACCAGTGTGTGATTCACTGAAGACAAGGAGCATTTTGTGGTTTGCCAGTCTCTCCTGGTGTCACACGCCCTGTGCCATCACAGCAGACCCGCCTCACGTGGCCCCCAGCCCTGCTCTGGGGGTGTTTCCCCCAGCAGGTCCCCAGTGCAGTGACAGACCCGTGTCTGCAGTGCAAGCACATGTTGTTTCTCCCCCCAGCTCTGCAGGGCTGGGCCCCCCACCCCGGCAGGACAGCTCTGACTGCAGGAATCACCAGGAGGGCTGCAGCACATCCCACTCTGGGAGAGCTGCCTTGGCAAACCACTCCCTTAGGGAGTAATTAATGTAAATCACTGCTCCACATGCTCACACATCCACTTGTTCTGCTTCATGGAGCTGCCACACCAGGGGAAACTGCTCAGAGACACTGGGAAAGGAACAAACCCTGCACGTACCAAACCCGAGTGGCACCTGCAAGACCTTGGGGAAAAGGGAGGGAGTTGTGTGTTCAGGAAAGCTTCACTTTCTCTCTACAATATATATTTGCTTAGTAATGCTTTTGCTCTAAATAAATGACTCTCTACTTTTCCTAAATATATCCCCTAAGGACACAGAACTGCCATTGCCTGGGAGACAGAGGAGACGTGATGAGCATCATGTTGAACCACACTGGGAGGAGAAGAGTCAAGGCTGTTCCTGCAGCTCTGAAACCTTCACTGCTGCTCTTCTGGAGACACCAAAGACAGGAGGATGTGCTGTGGTTATAAAACTTTGAGCAGTTTTTGCATTCTGGGAGAAAGGACATCCCACCTGAAGCACATTTGTAATCTTGGGCCCATCCCCTGCATTGCACTGAGGTCAGTAGGTAAAGAAACCCCTGCTCTCTAGGTCTGTGGTGTGAGGTGAGGACTCTCAGAGCCTCAAAGCCACATCCAGTGACTTGAGTCTAAAGCAACTCCTGGCAGAGGCTGAACTGATCCTGGAGGAGCAGGAGTGTCACTCCATGGCCTGGACTGTGCCACCTCCAAGCAGAAAGTGGTTTGGGGTGAATTATTAACACAGTTGATTACGAAGCTCAGAGCAGAGTTAGTAAAAATGCCTCTCAGCATGTTTTCTGTGGTGATTCTTGCATACATTTATTATTTAAATCCACCTTCCCTTTCCCTGCATAGTAAATTGGCTGGTGTTAACCAGCCTGTTCTGTGTCAGATGAAAGTTAAGATAATATGAATACTTAAAGACCCATTTGATACAAATTTTTAGATAAGACACGGTGAAATGGAAGAAATTTCTGAAATAATTCACTTGACATTTCTCTACAGTTCATTTCCTTCATTTTCATTTAACTGGCAGCTCATTTTCCCCTCAAGTTCTCCCATCCAGGTTGTAAATTCTACAAAATGTGAGAGCAGGCAAAGACGACTCTTTCAAAGCCATGGAGGTGACACACAAACCCAAGACTTGGTTTCCAAATTAGTTGCAAGGGCCTCGTTGAAAGTCAGATCAGGTTTCTAAGTGGGTTGATGTCCTTTGAAGTTCTTGCTGGAGACACGAGCCAGCGGGACCCTCAGGAAGCTCAACAAAAAGAAATCACAGAATCACCAAATCACAGAATGCTTTGGGTTGGAAGGAACCTTAAAAATCTCCCTGAATGCTGTGTTGAGTCTAAATTCAACCTCATGTAACAATCCTGGGTTTATTTTGAGAATAAAAAAATAATTAAAAGCAATTTTGAGCAGTTCATTTTGGTCCAGCCTGCTGGTGCTACATCAGTGTGAATTCACATTTCCTTCCTCTGTTTTCACTCTTGCAAATCATCCAGTTCCATCCCAAACTTCAGCACCCAGTGCTGTTTTTCTGCCCAGTGAATCTGAGATTTGGGCACTGGAGGAGAAAAAATGAATGGAGGGAAAATCTTGTCTTGCTTCACAAACTCAAGGGCCGCTCTGATCACGGGAGCCAAGATCTCCAGACTGAAAAACCATTCTGTTGTTTGCTCTGGCAACTTTCCAGCACATAACAAGATCTCTTGCCTACACCCATAATCATTTCTCCTTCTGGACTCCTGCAGATGGGTGAATTAACACCAACATACAGCTCGGTTCACATTGCCAGAGTGGTGCTGCTTATTGGAGCAGATTAAATTCAGGGTGGTAATAAAGGATATTTTCCCTCATTTTCTGTGTGGGCCCAACTGGAGGTTTGGGGGCTGGTTTTCAAGTGGGTCTGGGTGGAGCAGGAGCTGAAGGGCAGCACAGGTAATGCTGACAAAGCCCCTGTGATGGGGTCTGGCAGAGGCTCTTACAGGTCAAGGCACTCGGGTTGCATAATATTAGAAGTATCCCAGAAACATTGATTTATTCAGAGAGCAAATCCCTGAACCAACAGCCAAGATTGGTGCTGGAAATAACTCTAAAGCTACTGGGGAAGATGGAGCTGCATCACGTGCTGGTGAGATCTGGTGCTCTCCTGGTGCTGGCCCTGGTGCTGGCCCATGCTGGGCTCTTGTGGGGCCCACTTGTGTCACCCACGGATTTTTCACACCAGAACCCCCAAATCCCCACTCAGGTCCAAAATCACAGCAGGTTTGTGCTGCTGTTGCAACTCTGTAATTAAAGACTCACAGAATCACAGAATCATTATGTTTTAAAAGCCCTCTTAGACCACTGAGTAAAATTAAGCCCACAGTTAAGCCAAGCTAAGCCAAGCCCACCACTAAACCAAGTTCCCCAGCATAAAAAGTGTCTGCCCACATCACCAGCCCCCCAAAGATGCGGGAAATCTTCATCTGCTCTTAGACGATGCAATTCAAAATTAAAATTAAACCAAAAGGATCCATTTTGCAGCTGACAGCCAAACACAGCCCAGTTTGCACACACCTCTTAAACCCCCCTGTCTCTGGGTGATCCAGGTCTAAACATCTGCTATAAATAATTTGAGAGGCTTTACTTTTTATGGTTCCCTTCCCCCATCACTAATTACCAGCTTCCCATCAGCCTTAATTACAGCCACTGAACATTCAGCAGTCATGCAATATTTATCAATCTGGCTGCAATGACCCCTGGATGTTTTTCCAGGGATATGGCTAATGTTTTATAGCACTGGAAACAAACAATGTGCCTTTTCCATGCAAGGAATATGTGAGGAAGCATTAAAAGGTGCAGGAGTAGCCAAACAATAAACATAGTTATAAAATTCTCCAAAAGCTTGGTGCTAAATCTGGGCAGTGCCCTCTTAGTCTTCCTCAAGTCCTTGCTGTGCCATGGCACCTCTCAAAAACAAAGAGGATAATATTTGGCTTAAATTGCCCTTTGTTTCAAGGTCTGCAGGAATTAATTAGCTCTAATGCCATCCCATTTTGCTGCACCTCTCCAGAGGTTTGTACCACAGGACACCCCATGGATTCACATCTCTCCTACTGGGGGGTACCAATGTTTGGAATCAAACACGTTTGGCAGAGCTGGCAGTGGCTGCCCAAGGATGAGGGAATTCCACAGTGCCCCCCGTGGGAGCTCCTGGGTGATCTCTCCCCTGCCTGAGCACTGTTTGTGCTTCAGGCCAGAGCTGCTTCTTCATTAACACTCATTAACTCATCCTGCCCAGGGAAACTGAGGGGGAAATGCCCTTCCTTAGTGTCCCACAGTCAAGTGGGAAACTGGGGAATATTCTCCAGACTATCCCAGTTTTCCCCCTCCCTGTGTCCTGCTGTAGATGCCCCTCGAGTTCTGCAGGGCCAGGACACCCTGAGGCAGCAGGGGGAACGTTCAGGTGGAGCCCCACAGACCCACCTCCTGCCCACTCTGCCCCACCCAAACCAGTCACCGCCCTGTTTAATACACCCCCAGCTCATTTTCCCACATAAGGCTCAGGGGAACACTTTTTTACCCAATAAAAACATCCCAAAGAAGAACTGCCTGCCAGAGACCTTTAAGGATTATTCCAGAAGCAGTAATCAGCATTATAAATGATTCCTGTATTTTTTAATATATCACAGCTCTGGGTTTTAATAGCCTTTATTAAAACATTCTTGTTGGGAGCAGTGGATTTTAGTGTTGGCACTATATAAAAAAGAAAACGTTTATGATGTACACCAGGATAATTTTACATAAAAGCTGATCTTTTTCATATTAATTTATCTACTGCCGTTTATCCTCTTTATCCTTTCCCAGCCTATTTTTTAACCTACTGAAGAACTTCAGACTCACTGAAATTACCACTGTCTTACCTTTAAATCAGTTGGTTTAATTCATTACGTTCTATTATGGAACAGCTTAGTGGTACTAATCATATTTTCCAGTCTAAAGATAAATAGATTTACCCCCAAAAAACAAAGGCATGTGGAAAGGACATGTGTGAGCTGCTGGGATTAAAGTGGGAGAAGGGGAGAAAAGAAGTAAATAATTCTGAAATCATGAGAAATTCTCCACAAAAGAGCTTTTGAGCCATGCCTTGACCCAAAGAAGGCTGTAGAAGTAGGAGATAAGACACTATTTCTTTTTTGATTCTTCAAGAAAATAAGACTTTGTTGTTCTCTGTGATAATCTTCAAGCAATCACTCAATCACTCCCCAGCAGTTCCAGCTCACTGGGGAGGTCCAGGGTGACTCGAGGCTGACATTGTGACAAACTGTGCCAGAAGGGCAGGAAGGGGGATCTGGGGAACTGCAGGTCTGCCCTCAGCACAGGGAGGGTCAGAGAGCTGTGGTATCATGGAATGGTTTGGGTTGGAATGGACCCCAAAGCCCAGCCATTCCCACCCCTGCCATGGGCAGGGACACCTCGCACCAGCCCAGGGTGCTCCAACCTGGCCTTGGACACTCCCAGGGCTGGGGCAGCCACAGCTTCTCTGCCCAACCTGTGCCAGGGCCTGCCCACCCTCACAGGGAGGAATTTCCCTCCAGGGCAGGGATGACCCCACACAGTGAAAAATGTGCTCGCAGGTGAAAACATGCCTTTATTAAAGCAGACAGCACTGGAAGATGATGTAAATAATTCCATAAAAATAAAACATAATTCTGTTTTCTGTCAGTGATACCTGATGAAAACACACCTCAGTGATGTCTGATTGTGGTGCTTTCCCTCTGCAGGTTTAGCCCAGGTGACCTGGGGAGGAGACAGAAGGTGAAGGAAGAGATAACAGTACAGGAAAGGCCCTGTAGCAATTAAGATAACAAGATGTAAGTGTCTAATAAGGACATTCTTATTAGCTGGTGCTTCCTGATTGTTTGGTACCATGCAACAAATGCAGCCAGGAACCTGCAGGGTGGAAACGCAGGCTGGGTAAAGACACCCTTCTCAGATCCTCATGTCCAGCCACCTAATCCAGTGCTGGGTCATTTTAAGGAATACATTGTACTGTCATTACACCCTCACACAGCAGGTCCTTTCCAATCTGCAAAGTGTGAAACTCACTCCATTGCAACCCTTAAATCAGGGGGAAAACATACCTGTCCAGTGGAGGTTTTGTTATTATTTTCTGAACGTTCCTCGCCTGGAGAAGCAAGATATGTATCTTCAACCTCTGTAAAAACTGTCTCTGGCACAGACTGTGACAGCCAGGCAGACACGGGTCATAAACATTTGTGATGTATTAGGGAATCCAATCTTCCCTCCAAACCTGCAGGTAACAGAGAAACAACTTTGTCAGCATTGAAATAAAAATCTGGGATCTTGCTGTGATTAACAGGGGTGGATTTTCATGTTTAAGTTCATTGTTGAGCACATGAAAAGTATTAGGAATGGTTTAACTGGATATGCCAATGATAGGGGTGCAAATAGAGAGCTGTCAGAAAAGGGCACAGTGAAGATTGCATCCCAGGTTAAGGACTGAATCCCAGATAAGGATTGAATCCCAGATAAAGATTGAATCCCAGATTAAAGATTGCACTCCAGACTAACATTGTGGCCCAGATTAAGGACTGTATCCCAGATTAAGGATTGCATCACTAGCCATGTCCCCAAGTGCCACATCCACATTAATTTTGAACACTTCCAGAGATGGTGGCTCCACCACTGCCCTGGACAGCTGTGCCAATGCCTGACAAACCTCTCTATGAAAAGCTTTTCCCTAATATCCAATCTAAACCTCCCCATGCACAGTTTAAAGCCACTTCCTCTTGTCCTGTCACAACTTTCTTATATTGCTTTTTCAGGGGAGTCTGGGGCGGGGATCTCGTGATCTCTTTTCAAAGCTCCTGAGTACAAACATCATTCCTGAGCATGGAAAGAATCAGACAGGAATTTCATTCTGAGCAGGGGTGGAAGTGCATTTCTTACACTATCACTTCTCAATCAGTTGTTGCATCCAGGTGATGCAGAGGGGTGAGTGGCTCAGATAGCCCTGACCTGAATTCATTCCCGTATCAACGTGACCAGGAGGGGCATCTGGGCATGAGATTCCAACTCCTCATCCCCCAGCCAACTGCAGTGAAGAGCTATTTTGGCCCAGTGTCCCTTGTCATTGTCCACATGCTCATTCTCAAGCAGTGTCATCAATTCCCCTCATCAGAGACTGTCACAGAACAAGAAAAGCCAAAGCATTTTACCCAAAGCCATATTAACTTCATTTTCTAAAGGGAGAACATATTATTTTAGAACTTGCTTTAAGCCAGTCCTGCTTCCTGCCCATATTGCATTTGATTTGCAGGCACTTTGCACCCAGAGAGGGACAGAACAACTATTATTGCCATTATTATTAGTACTATTATCAGAGACAGTTTCTGCCACTTGGCTTTATTTAATCTATAAGAGAAACACACTCACAGAATATCCTGAGTTGGAAGGGACCTCCAAGGATCATCCAGTCCAACTCCTGGCCCTGCCCAGACACCCCAACAGTCCCACCCAACCCTCCTGGAGCTCTGGCAGCCTCGGGGCTGTGCCCACTGCCCTGGGCAGCCTGGGCAGTGCCCACCACCCTCTGGGGGAAGAGCCTTTCCCTGAGATCCCACCTACTCCTGCCCTGGCACAGCTCCAGCCATTAACTGCTTCTGAATTAATCACCTTACCTCCTTAGAAGGTCAGCCCAACAGTTCCAGGTGACCTGGATGTTTCTGGGTCAGTGTTTAAGCGTCAGCTCATCAGTAACTCCACGTGGGAGCAGTCGGGAGTAGTTCCCGACACACTCCGTATCTCTCCTTTAGCACAAGCCCTCTCTGCTCCGAAGTGCTAACTCTGCAGAGGCCGGAGAGCTCCCTCTGCCACCGATATCGCCGCTGTCTGTCACCAACCCTGCGGGCTGGATTCCTTATCTGTGCCCCAGAGCAGCCGCAGCCCCGCCGGGATGCCGCGTTATCAGAGCCCCCCGGCAAGGCATCGGTGCGGATTGCGGGGCTGGCCGATAAGGATAAAACACTTGGGCTGCTCAGGAGTGTCGGGGGGAAAGCAGAGCTGAGCGCCATCTCAGCACAGCAATTTGTCTGCAATCACCGCACGAGGGTCGGGGCATTCCGTGGGTTTCACTGAGGGGCCCGCGGGGAGCGCACGGGAAGGCTCAAACAGGCAGGGAGCATCACAGCAGCGATTAAAGCTCAAAGATCGCCTCCAACCCAGTGAACCCGGGCGTGCAAAGAGGCAAANTATATTTTTATACACTTTTAAAAATTATTTGGAATATCCAGAATAACCATAACATTTCACCACCACCCCCTTTTTTTCCTCCTTAATAGCACAACACTAAACATGTAGTTTAAATTATAGTTTCAAAAATATTAGAAAAGTCTCATGTTTAATTAAGCAAACTATTTCTCTCGATTGCTGGCTGCTCTGTATTGCCTGGCACAATCATTCTACCATATTGTGTAACAAGACTTGTAACTCCTAACAAAGGAGGAACATTTGATTGTTGCAGCCCAAGTTATGATGGCAAAGGGATTCACATCGGGCAGAGAGAAGGGAGATATTCCTCTGGGAAAGCTGTTTATTGGTTCATCCCTTTGAGATGGAAGATGAACCCTTTTAAAAAATAAAATTAATAAAACCCCCTCATAGAATCCCAGAATGGTTTGGGCTGGAAAGGACCTTGAAGACCATCAAACCTGTGTTGGTTCATCTTAAAACACCAGCTGGATCAATTTTCATTCTGAAGGTAATTGGCACATAATGTTTGACCCGAACAGCGAGGTTTGTCTTGTGAATCAGTCAACAAACCCCTCCCAGACAAAGCAGTAGGAAATAATTTGGGATATGCTGTAGAATTGTTGCATTAAATTCCTGTCCTGGCTCTGACATTACTGGAAGATCCGGTGGCAGACTAATAAAAGCCTGGGTGGTTATTTTTTGTCGGTGTCAGCACATTGTTGGTTAATGACTGTCAGAGCAGGGCAACTGAAAAGTGGTTTCTTTCACACTTGTCTGTCACTATCAAGCCTTTATTTCCTTTGTCAGCTGTTTATTTCGAAACAGCAGGAGCTGTGAGCAGGATTTTTTATTTATTTATTGTTGAAAATTATTATTTTTTACTCTTAAAACTGTTGATTTTCAAAAGTTATTCTTATTTTATCACTGCACTGTTGCATTTTATATCTCAAACTCCACAGAAAAGGAAAGTATTTAAATTACAAAAGCTGTGGGTTGTTTGCCTTCCCAGCTTTTATTAAATGTTCTGTTTATCTCATAGGACCATAGGATGAGAGGTTTGGGTTGGAAGGGCCCTTAAAGCTCTTCTCTGCCCCCCCCTGCCATGGGAAGGGACACCTTGCTCTGGACCAGGTTGCTCCAAGTCCCGCCCAACCTGGTTTGCATTTCAAATGCAAGAACCTGAAAATTCCCTTATGAATGAGCAGCCTTTCCAGGGAAATGGCCATTATCCCAAAAGTTATCCCAAAAGATGTTTTTCCCCACCCCTCAGGGGCTGGCAGTGATGGCATCAGGAGTGGAGGTCAGCAAGTTCACACACACACAAATAATTAGTCAGAGTGTTAGGAATACACCTGAAAAGGGAGAGCGTGGAACTGATCCTTCCAAAGTGCTGGAAAAAAAACTAGTTCTACCACTTTTATTATTTCTTTTTGGAATTTAAACAAGCAAGAGCATTATCTGACAGCAAACACCACAGCCTGGTACCACCAGCTCTGCTGACAGTGGCAATACCAGCAACCCCAACTCTGGTTCTGCTCTGCCCTGGAGAACAAATCCCATGAGGAGCTGAGGGAGCTGGGGGGCTCAGCCTGGAGAAAAGGAGGCTCAGGGGGGACCTTCTGGCTCTGCAAGTCCCTGCCAGGAGGGGGAGCCGGGGGGGGTCGGGCTCTGCTCCCAGGGAACAGGGACAGGAGGGGAGGGAATGGCCAGGAGATGGTCAGGTGGCACAGGAGGAGGAATTTGTTGCTGGCAAGGGTGGGGAGGCCTTGGCAGGGGCTGCCCAGGGAGGGTTGGAGTGCCCAGCCCTGGAGGTGCCCAAGGCAGGACTGGCCGTGGCACTCAGAGCTCTGGGCTGGGGGACAAGATGGGCATCGGGCACAGGGTGGGCTCCCTGGGCTGGCAGGGCTTTGCCAGCCTCAGGGATCCTGAGATTCTTGATGCTTTTCCACAGAGTGGGAAGAAAAAGGAGTTTCAGACCATCTTGTCCCTTGGAAATATTTCTGTAGCCAACAGTTCTTAGTTTTGAGGACAATTCACTGTATCAGGATCTCCTCCCTGCACAGTTCAGGGATGTCACAGAGAAGGAATGGACACAGTCCCAGAGCGAATCCACACGAGGCTCCACTTCCCATCAAAACACTTGAACAAAACTGACCTGAAATTGCAACGAAATTTTAATCATCCTGTATTTCCTGCACAGAAGNGCCCAACCTGGTTTGCATTTCAAATGCAAGAACCTGAAAATTCCCTTATGAATGAGCAGCCTTTCCAGGGAAATGGCCATTATCCCAAAAGTTATCCCAAAAGATGTTTTTCCCCACCCCTCAGGGGCTGGCAGTGATGGCATCAGGAGTGGAGGTCAGCAAGTTCACACACACACAAATAATTAGTCAGAGTGTTAGGAATACACCTGAAAAGGGAGAGCGTGGAACTGATCCTTCCAAAGTGCTGGAAAAAAAACTAGTTCTACCACTTTTATTATTTCTTTTTGGAATTTAAACAAGCAAGAGCATTATCTGACAGCAAACACCACAGCCTGGTACCACCAGCTCTGCTGACAGTGGCAATACCAGCAACCCCAACTCTGGTTCTGCTCTGCCCTGGAGAACAAATCCCATGAGGAGCTGAGGGAGCTGGGGGGCTCAGCCTGGAGAAAAGGAGGCTCAGGGGGGACCTTCTGGCTCTGCAAGTCCCTGCCAGGAGGGGGAGCCGGGGGGGGTCGGGCTCTGCTCCCAGGGAACAGGGACAGGAGGGGAGGGAATGGCCAGGAGATGGTCAGGTGGCACAGGAGGAGGAATTTGTTGCTGGCAAGGGTGGGGAGGCCTTGGCAGGGGCTGCCCAGGGAGGGTTGGAGTGCCCAGCCCTGGAGGTGCCCAAGGCAGGACTGGCCGTGGCACTCAGAGCTCTGGGCTGGGGGACAAGATGGGCATCGGGCACAGGGTGGGCTCCCTGGGCTGGCAGGGCTTTGCCAGCCTCAGGGATCCTGAGATTCTTGATGCTTTTCCACAGAGTGGGAAGAAAAAGGAGTTTCAGACCATCTTGTCCCTTGGAAATATTTCTGTAGCCAACAGTTCTTAGTTTTGAGGACAATTCACTGTATCAGGATCTCCTCCCTGCACAGTTCAGGGATGTCACAGAGAAGGAATGGACACAGTCCCAGAGCGAATCCACACGAGGCTCCACTTCCCATCAAAACACTTGAACAAAACTGACCTGAAATTGCAACGAAATTTTAATCATCCTGTATTTCCTGCACAGAAGTGACGGCAGAGTTTGGATCACTGTCTCTACTTCTAAAAGCAAAGATTTGAATAATGCATGGGAGGCAGGAATTACAGTTGTCTTCTCCAGGAGGAGATGGAGCTGCACTCCCATATTCCTTTCGTTTCCTCGCCATTAGATTCACAACCAGCTCCTCACCAGCTCATGAATATTGGAAGAATATGACAGTGAAGTGTATTGTAATTGAAAGAATATTAATTACAGCTCATCTCATATTCTCTGGCTCTCTGTAATATCAGCTGAAAAGGAGTCATTATCCAAAGCCAGAAAGTCATGCTTTATTCAGGCCACTGTTATCTTTGCCAGCAGACGGGAAGTTATTAATTTAAAGTGGTAAAGCAGTTCAAGCCCTGGATCCTTCATTGTTTCCGACATTAAGAAAAGCTGGTACTCACTTAAGTCATCAAGATTTACTTGATTAATTTTCTTTTCAGGGGGCAGCAACTGTGGATTCTGTGTGATTAAAACTTTCCTCCTGACAAATCAATGCAGGGAGCAGGACATGGAATTGCACCCCCAGCAGCCACTGGATGAAGGGACAATCAGTGCCCAGCACAGTCCGTTTGCTTTACATTTGTGATGCCTTTCGTTCCAGCACATCAGCTTTTTTCCTGCAAATGAATAGACCTGAAAAAGCTGCTTAATTTAACTATTTCTATTTTCTTTGCTCATAAATCTCTATTTAAACACTCCACAATCATCCACTCAAACACATCAGCAAGTCCTGTATCACCTCCTTTTCCAGACCACAGTAATGCACTTATTAAGATTCCTCCTTCAACAATTCTATCACCTTATGGAAGCTGAACTTTAACTCCTGGGGGCTGCTAGTTTTAAATTTTGAAACTTTAAACCTGCTGTCTTTGGTCAGGAGAAGCTCATGGCTCCATTCTGCTTTCTGGGATGTGATACAGGAAAATGTATTTGGACTTTTTCAGTGATGAGGTGGTTGAGTTATGCATGAAAAAGTGAGTCCTGGTTAGTCTGTGTGTCACACACATTGAAATAAATAATATAAGAATGGTTTAATGATAATATTAGTCTCTATTAATTGCTAGAAATAGAGCTGCACACAGAGTGCTCTGTGGCAGAGACCTTCAAATTTCAACAGCCATCACAGGTCATATCTCAAAGAAAAATTGCCAAAGCTGGAATTAAATATAGAAATTTGGAGAGAACAGAATTAGGAGACACTTCCCCATCCCTGAAAGTGTCCTAGGCCAGGTTGGATGGGGCTTGGAGCAACCTGGGCTAGTGGAAGGTGTCCCTGCCCAGGGATTGGATGAGCTTTAAGGTCCCTTCCCACCCAAACCATTCCATGATTCTGTATTTTTATGGCACAGTGAAGACATTCAATATAAAACAAATATTAATATTTCCCCACTTATCTGTTTGCCACTTATGCTGACAAAACAGCAGTTTGCCAAAGAAAACAACACGATAAATTAGAACAGATTAAACCAGAACTATATCCTCTGTTTCCTTCCATTTCCTGAAGCACTGCCAGTGTGTGCCATTCATCCCAGCAGAAGGACCATCTGGCTGCTCCCCCATTTCCCCTCAAACACGGAGATTCTGCAACGATTTTCCAACCAAATGAAGCAAAAAAGCCTAAAATCATCCTGCAACCAGTAATGTCCCAGGAACCCAAATGGTCAAGAGAGGAGGGTCAGGATTCTGCTCATTGCATGTGGAGAGTAGAACAGAGGAGGAGGGAATAAAGGAAAACAGCTCCTTCTTTCCAAGGCAAAGAAATGGAAAAATGTCATTATTAATGTTCCATACAGCCTTTATTCAGTGTTCTCTTCAATTCTTAGGTTTGTTAAAATCCAAGGTATCCAAACATTTCATAAAACACGAGCCCCGGCATGTTCCTGGATGGAACTGGTAGAAGTCTGGGTGGCAAAGCCATGATCCAAGGATGTTAGTGCAGAGCAAGAGCCCAACCTGCCAAGCATCAAGCTAAGCCAGCCAGGGTGCTTTTGGTGGCCACAGCTGCTCAAACCAAAGGTGCCCTTTATTTCCCCCAACTCCCAGCTCTGGCTGTGCCACTTCATTAGTTCCTGGCCCTCCTGGAGGTGTCATTTCAGCCGAAAACATCACTGAGTCCATCCATCCAAGGGCTCGTCCACTTCCACAATGCAAACCAGACACTCTTTGCCATATTCCCACGTTTATGGCATTTCTGGCAATTTCCCTGCAATCACTGCACAGTTCTTTAATTTCTGCTCCATTTCGGAGCACTGATTCAACCTGCTTCGCTTCCTCCCTCACCTGCAAGTGTTTGCCTTCCAAATAATTCATTGCTTGCACAGAGAAGGGTCAAAAAACTAAATCAGAGCTCAAAAATAATTGCCTCGTAGTTGGTTTTGGAGTAATTCTTTAATTAAAGCAGAGAAACTGGGCAAGTGTCTTAAAAACCCATCAGGATTCTTATACTATATTATATAGATATAATTACTACCCACTATAACATGGTAATGATCAAGTCTTAAATGACTGAAGTTAAAGTTTAATTAAACCTGATGAAGGGAAAGCTTAAAACTGGCCAACTTCTTAAAATCTGGGTAATTTGACAGCACAAAGTATCTTCTGTGCTGAGGGAGTCAGAGCTGGTGTCAATCGTAATAATCAAGTTATTATAATGATGATAATAATGGTGGTGGTGATGATGATAATAATAATAACAATAATGTGACAAACTCTGATCTCCTGGATAACAAGAAAGAGGAAACCAAAGGCATTCCTGGGAATGATCACAGCAAAAACCTCCCTGATTTCAGCCTTTAGTGACAGGTTTCTACTCCAAAATTGAAGCGTTTTGGGTTCCTTCACTATATTTACCTGCTTAATGAATAACGGAGTATTCTTATTACCATATAAATACCTTTTCAAATCTCTTTAAATCCTTAAACTTGGCAATGTTGGTTTTGGTGACCTGCAGGGGGTAACTGTGGCTTAGAGAAGAAATGAAGGGCTTATTAATTGGAATTTGACTGGGGGGGGGTCTTAGTTTCTCTCTTCAGCAAGAACAGCCAGAGGAGCTCCATACCCACTCCCTCCCTTCTTTGGAAGTAAAAACCCTACAGAACTGGATTTTTTAATTTTTGTTTTCTTTTCTTAGTTAAGTGCAGAGTGGATTTTGGGAGGCCCCAGATGCAGAAGCTATTTGGAGTCACCCAATCCTACATGGTGTGTGTGCAGTGCACATCCCACAAGGCAGAGGGGACAAATGCAAGGAGGTGACAGGTGGGATCCTGCCTTTTGGTCAGTCTTCTAACCCTTCTAATCCCTAAATTTAAAGTACAGCTGACCCAACACCAACCATCTCTAAGTTGGTGAGAACCACCATGTGCTCAAGGATCCCACAAAGCCAAAACCTGAATGGGGCTAAAATCCATTATTCTGATTTACTCTCCATCTCAGTGGTTTGATTTGAGTTTTTTTCCAAATACTCCAGAGCCACTCAGCAATTTAAGTGAGTGCTGCAAACATTCCACCCTCTGCTCTCAGTTTACCTGAGGAACTCCCTGGAGAGAGGCAATGCCAGGAATGGCACCTTTGGAATGCAGCTCCCCAGGAGAAGCCTCAGGAGAGAATCGCTGGCAGGCTGGAAAAGTAACTTCACGTCATTAACTCTCTACTGGGCTTTGATGGTTTAATAGCTGGAATATTCGTGTTTCTAATACATCCCAAAACTCCCAAGCAAGGAAACGTAACACGCACACAAATTGACACAACTTCACTCTTATTTCAGTGCTGCTGACCAGGCCTTTGCTCAAGGAGGTTTGAAACCTTTGTGGGAGTGACCAGGGTGCTTCTGGACCTTTGGTGGCACCCACTGAGCCATTTCTAATGCTCCCAAAGTCCCCACCAAACCCAAAGATGGTTGTCCCAGTGCCCACACGGTTACACCGGGGTGAGTGAGGGTGGCCCAAGCAGCCCTGGGCCAAGGGAGCAGCATGCAGTGACTGCACTGGGCACCCCAGGAAGAGAGCATGGCCATGGTAGTGGGGGAAAAAGCGCTTTCTTTGCTATAAACCCCCTGAACCTGCCCTGGAATGGAAGTTTTTGGTGCTGTGCTCAGCAGCTCAGGGTGAACTGCTCATTGCCGCACTTGCAGAGCTGCTGTACAGCCCTGAGAGCTTCCAAAAGCATCTGCTGGGTCAGCACCCAGAGCAGAGGGAGGGATAAAACAAGTAGACCTAAAAAACCTCAAGCTGAGCAACTCAATTTGCAGCCCCAGAGGCCGACTTGGACTGTCACTCCCCCATAATGACCTTGTGTTTCATGTCATCCCAAGGAAGCATCATAAAAACTGTATCACTTGGTGCTCCAGGATAAACCTGATAATTCTCAGGGAATTGGCCAGAGAAAAATGCCCACAGTTCTAATCCAAATTATCCCATGTAATCAGTATTCTGAATGTATTTCTGAAATAGAAAAGCTCTTTAGCAAAACCACATTTGCTCATTATAATTCATTGAAAAATCCTTAATTTTACAGTTACATCTGTCAGTACCAAATTATATCAAATTCTTCAAAAGGGGAGGAAATTATGAGAGATTTATATTCAGAAACTCCGGTTGAATGGTCCCTCTAAGGAAGTACCACATTTTCCCAACACCTTTTCAGTGCTGCTCAGCAGCAGCACCATCAGAGATGAAGCTCCAACACGAGACTCAGTCACAGCCCTTTGAATAACAACAAACTCTCAGCTTCCCTCTCAGAAAAAATTCTGAAATCTTGCCTTCCCAACTCCTAGAGAAGCAGCAGGAAGATAAACTCTTTTCTCCAGTGCTCGAGGAACAGTGTTCTCCCAGCCCACAGCCACTATCCCACCTCTGAGCATGAAGAACCCAATAAATCTGTTCTTTTTATAGATCTATCTTAGGAAAATAACATCATTTTTACACTAATACCATCCAAGCAGCACGGCAGAAGATGAAAATTAAACCATTAGCAATAAATCCACTGCCCCAAGCTTATCTTTAAGAAACAGCCCACCAGCACTGCTGTGTCCCTGAGACAGCCACACATAATCCTTTCATTGTGATGTTTTCCAAAGGTTTTCCTCATTCCATGTGGCAGGGCCCTGTGTGTGTTTCAAGCAACTTCCCTGGGTGCTTGTCTTTGCAGACTGATGAAACTAATACCAGTAGTTTGGGAAATTCTGAGGTGTATATTAAAAAATGTCCCAAACAATTCAACAGACAAGCCACAGCAATCAAAAATAATCAGGAATAAATAAATCAGCCGCCCCAGCAGGCTGGGCAGGGCTGAGTGCTGAGGGCAGGGATGGAGGGTGGCAGAGGAGGGGCTGGGGCTGCAGAAGTCACTTTTTCTTTCACAAAAATTATCTGTCTTCAGGTTTCTTGTGGTTTTTAATCCATCTCTGTGCCAGAGGTGTCTTTGTCATGGAGTTCCATGGGCAAAGCCCAAAAGGAGAGTCACTGCTATGAGGAGGGGCTGAGGGAGCTGGGGGGGCTCAGCCTGGAGAAAAGGAGGCTCAGGGGGGACCTTCTGGCTCTGCAATCCCCTGCCAGGAGGTTTGGAGTGCCCAGCCCTGGAGGTGCCAAAGCAGGACTGGCTGTGGCACTCAGTGCTCTGGGCTGGGGGACAAGGTGGGCATCGGGCACAGGGTGGGCTCCTGGGCTGGGGGGGCTTTTCCAGCCTCAGGGATCCTGGATCCTATGACAGCAACACCCTCCAGGCTCACAGGCTGGGAACTCAACAGCCCTTTGGCAGCTGAGGATCAGTCTCTGGGAAATTAAACAAGATATATTCTTATAAAGGGAAATTGGTTGCAAACAACATGAAATGACTGGTTGTGGTGAAGTGATGAGATAATGACCTCAAAGAGCATCTTGGTACCTTCATGCTGTAGAAACATTTGTAACTAGTAAAGGGACAGGATTCCCCACAGAGAATCATGGAATGGTTTGGGGTGGAAGGGACCTCAAAGCTCACCCATTCCCACCCCCTGCCATGGGCAGGGACACCTCCCATCAGTCCAGGTTGCTCCAAGCCCCATCCAACATGGCCTTGGACATTCCCAGGGATGGGGCAGCCACAGCTGGGCAGCAAAATGAGAGTTCATGTCTGCAGTATAAAAGAAAAGAAAAAAAAAAAAAGGAGGAAATTTAAAATACATGAAAAGCATTTGACATGGTCCACTATAATACCAGGACTCTTGTACAGTTGGGCTCCCAGGTGGGTCCAGAATCCCTTGAGAAGCACAAAAGATCAAGGACATGAGACTTCCTTGGTCTGAGACAGACGGTGTGAGGGGCTTTCCCAGGGCTGGGGGGCTGTGCAGGGGGAGAGGGCCCCACTGCCCAGCACTGAGGTGTGAGAACACAGACTTGCAGCTGATATTGCCAATCTTACAGTGCCTGTCATACAGCATCCTTTCCTTTTTTCCAGTGTACATTCTGTTATATAGTTCATGCTTTGCATAAACCCCCTCTTAAAGTACATAAAGGAGTCACTTATTTCTGTGATTCAACAAAGATGGCCATTGGCTGCAGCTTCTTAATCGAGAGATCTCTGTTTGAACTGAGCTGAATTACCACCCCTTTATTCACAGGCTTTATGAAATATGGATCATTTGGTAATATCCCATCACTTCCAAGGTACAGTGACTCCCAGGGCAAAATAATGTGGTACAACCCAGGTCTCTGAAACTAAATCTAATCCACTCAGTCCAGCTGTCCCCTGGTTGTGATGGCTTCAATAAAACACTTCTGAAAGGAGCTGAGTGACAGCTCGAGGTCACAGAAGGAGCTTCCCAATGCCACTGTGCTTGTTTTGGTCCTTTAACTGGCAGCTTTTGGAATTAAGGTTCTCCGGGGGTCCATTCAGCAACCCCCACCAGTGGCTTATCCCACTCCTCACAACCTTGAAGGATTAACTGGTTATCTGGGAAAACCAGTGGGAGCTTCTGGTCTCCACACAACAGCTGCCTGAAACCTGGAGAGCCCAGTTCTCCCAGTTGTTCCAGTCCCCAGCAGTGTTTGTACCTTTCTGCAGGTCCATGTGCACCAAAGTCCATCACAAACCCCTCAGCTCACCCCCTCTCTAGTGCAGGAATTGTGTGACCATCCAGCCAGCTCCTCCTGCAATTCCCACCTGGTGTTCTGATCCTGGGACAAGACACATTCCCATCAGAGAGGGTGGAAAGGGAGAGAGGGGAAGGGATATGTGGGTGTGGGGGAGGACACCCACAGAGACCCAGTTGAGTTTTGTTGGCATGCCAGTGGCCAGGCATCATCCCAGCCAGGTCAGGGGTGGGAAGAGCAATTGGAAGTGCCACTTGTCCTGCTGACAATGCAGAGATTCCCTGTGCACGCTGCTGTTTGTGGACCTCAGCCCTCTCATGCTGGGTAAGTGATGGAGAAAACGATCCCAAAGATGTTCATCCAACAGTTGAAAGGCCAGTGAGACTCCAGCAGCAGATTTATAGCAAAGCACTTGGTTGTTATTACCAATTTTTACAGAATTCCAGAGTCACTGAGGCTGGCAAAGCCCTGTCAGCCCCCAGAGCCCACCCTGTGCCCGATGCCCACCCTGTCCCCCAGCCCAGAGCTCTGAGTGCCACGGCCAGTCCTGCCTTGGGCACCTCCAGGGCTGGGCACTCCAAACCCCCCTGGGCAGCCCTTTCCAAGGCCTCACCACCCTTTCCATGAGGAAATCCATGGAAATGCAGCAGCTGCTGGGTCAGCTCTCAGAAGGGACCGATGTTTGACACTTTCCTTGCCCCCTGCCGTGTTCCATCTCCAGCCAAAGCTGCTGGTCTGTCACTGCTGAGCTCCCCGTACTTTGGTGACCAGAGAGCATCGTTCTCCTCCTGTGCTGCTGCAGGGACGCTGTGCTGGGACAGGACTTCCATTATGCCATAATTAAGGAGGCAATTTGTGCTTTTCCTCAGACGCTTCGCTTATGTGAGCCTTTGCTTTCACTTGGAAGGGATTTGGGGAAAACTTGTGCCTCTAATAATGTTCTTCCAGATAACAAATTAAGCTCCTAAATTAGCATGTCTCTGCAGAAACAGCTGAAAGAGAAATATTAAATTAAAAAAGCAATTTTCTTCATGAGGTGATGGCTTAGCAAGGGTTTCATTCTGCCCAGTGAGTGCCAGCCTGCTGCTCCTTCATTTTATTATGATAAATATTGGAGAACCAAGGTTTTGATCTGTATTTCTCAAACCTTTTTGTTGACCTTTGTTAGAAATAATCACAGATACATCTGGAGTTCGAAGTATTTGATATAAGGAGCATTCAGACCCCACCTGCAGCATAATTTTCTGGGTGTCAGTAGAGGATTTAATGACCAAGTTTAATCAAGTCCCATGAAGTGATTTGTATCCTCTCATCCCAGAGAAAGAGGTTTAGGATAGAGTTCAAAACCTTCATTGAAAATGTTAGTATCTTCCATATTTTATAGCATTAGATAGAAAATAGAGCAAGGTCTGTCTGAGGGGGGAAAGGTGATTTTGGAAACCAGCCTTGAAACCGAGGTGGGGTCTTTGAAAAACATGTGGATGTGGCGTTTGAGGACTTGTATTAGTGCTGAACATGGTGGTGGTGCTGGTTGGACTTGATGACCTTAAAGGTCTTTTCCAACTCTGTGATTATATGAAAAACCTTTGGGGGCAGGAAACATTCCAAGTTCCCTCCATTTTTATTTCCTTTATAACTGTTTTGAATTAGCTGGGAGCTGCTGAACCTTAGAGCAGCTCAGCACAGGGCTCTGACCTGCTTCTCAGCCTTCCCTCCACATCTTCTCTGATTTCTGATGCTTAATTCCAAACTCTAACATCATCCTCCTGAAGTTGCCTTGGCAACTTGTCAAGGGTTTGATGGGTTTCCCCCCTTCCTTTTCCTTCGCCTCATTTCAGGCTTCCACCTTAATTTCAATCACCTTACTTTTTCCATTAAGTCAAGAGTAAATATTGAAGGGCAACATTAGAGGGCAAAGGAAGGAACTGTTCCAAATTCCTGTTGAGGATTTACCTGGAGGAGGGAGCTCCAGGGGTGGGATGGAGGGACAGAGTGAGGGCCACGTTGGGAAGAGCCAGAGGAGTGAAGGAAACAGAGATGGATGGTCTGATGTCACTGCCTGTGGCTTTCAGAGAGAAATCACCCCCTTTTACACTTTACAAGGGCAGATTTGTAAGATCACGGCACGTTGGATAATTTAAATCATTTTCTTGCTCTGCACACCTGAAATTGGAGCAGTTTTTTCCCGTTTTTTGCCTGCTGGAGGAGGGCAGGAGGTGCTGTGACCCCCAGGGGGAATGTGGCAAAGAGCATATTGCAAAAGAGCAGCTGGGAAATGCAACCTCTCCCTGGTGCCAGCATGGGGGAAACAGGAATTCCTCCAGCAGCAGTTCTTGCAGTCCCAGAGCACGTCCAGGAGTGAGAAATCACCGTGCCCTCATCAGCACTTGCACAGGGATGAGCTCACACTCCTAAAAAGATGTGCAGGAATGAAAGCCAAAGCACCTGCAGCAGCAGAAACCCCTTTGCAGAGACACAGATGCAGGTGATGTGTCTCCCAGAGCCCCAGGAAGCATCTCCCAGCCTTCCATACCCCAGGTTACCCCCAGAGCCCAGGAATGCCATTGCCTCGTGCTCTCTCTTTCCCAAACCACTCTCCCTCTTTGCCCTGATTTACCCTCCGGTCCCTCCCAGCCCCTTCCCTTCCCCTTTAACTTCTCCCTTCCTTTTCACCCTCACTCTCCACCCCTCTCTGCTTAATCACTGCCCTGTTTTCCCCCATGCACAAATAAATAATGGCCCTCCCAAGTCGCATTTCAAAAAGCAGAATTTTGTTATATACGACCCTATATTTTTTATCTTTTTTAATTTGCAACTCAATTTTCTGCCCCTGGTACCTTCCCATGGAGCTTCTTCTTCATAAAATATTTCCTGTAGAAGTTGCTTTCATTGTCTCATTCCCTCTGCAATATTTCTTAGCAATTAGATAATAAATTACATCTCTGGTAGTTATTTACCTGGAGTTCACACTCCCAGTGATTCCTGAAGAATCCAACAGAAGATAATCCATCCTGGGCAGTTCTGGGCATTTGTGGAAAAGGTGATGCCACCAGAGCCGTGGGGAGAGGCTGGTGCTGCCCATATTTCTCCCTGGCTCTTTTTCCTTTCCTTCCGAGGCTCCGTCACACCCACCATCACTGGGATGCACATTCACTGAATTTATGCCTCTGTGCCTTTCCCACCTTCCACGTGCCCCAATTCCCTTGGTCAGGGGCTGGAAATCTCTGTGACATCCCTGAACTGTGCAGGGGAGAAGAGCCCGATATAGTGAAATGTTCTCAAGACCAAGAACTATTGACTACAGAAAATGTTTCCCAACTTTTCAGGAGATTAAATGCTCTGAAACTCCTTATTCTTCCTGCCTCCCCACTCTGAGGGAGAGCATCACACAGTCCCGGGATCCCTGAGGCTGGCAAAGCCCTGCCAGCCCAGGGAGCCCACCCTGTGCCCGATGCCCACCCTGTCCCCCAGCCCAGAGCTCTGAGTGCCACGGCCAGTCCTGCCTTGGGCACCTCCAGGGCTGGGCACTCCAACCCTCCCTGGGCAGCCCCTGCCAAGGCCTGACCACCCTTGCCAGGCACAAATCCCTCCTGCTGTCCNTAAACTCAGCCAAATCACAGGGTTGCAGAATGTCAATGGTGACACCTCAGAAACCAAACCTGGAGTGTGTTGGTGGCACCAAACACACCAAACTTCCCCCCCTCATGCCCAGAGGGCACAACAGTCAGTCTCTCACACAACACAAGGCACAGTTTGCTACCATACAGCAAACTTCCCTCTGCCCAGCACACCCCAGGCCATAATATTCCAAGGTTTCCTGAGTCCACCCCAGACAGAGATGTGATGAAGTGCTGGGACACCTGATGGGTGGGTAACAGCACAGGGCTCTGTGCCACGGCCCTTCTGGCCCTTAATCTGCATGGGCAGAGAGATCACCTCATTCAGAGAGAATAAAAAGCCATTTTTGTTCTTAAAGAAACAACAAAACTGAAACCCTCCCAAATAACCCCCCACCTCGACATATTGAGAACATATTCCATTGCAATGAAAATCTCACTTCAAAGAAAATGAGTTTAGCAAAAGCAATATTGAAAATTAATGAATGGCCATCAGAGCAACTGATGTAAAACATCACCTGAGGGAAGAAAAGCTTCATTGTCATTTTAGTGAGTTTATTCAGTCGTGGAACTGCTCAAAGGCCCATGAGAAATAGTTTTAGTCATTTACCTCAGGGCACTTTTTAATATAAAGTTTTTGCCCTTGGAGCAGTTCTGTGTTCAGTGTCTCGAGTCCCTCCTGACCAAGTCCTTCAGCACCAGCCAGACTCCAGCTGCAGGAGAACTGCCTTGAGTGCATCCCTGGTGGGTGATGGGAGCTGGGGGGGATGCAGAAGAGCAATGGCAACCTTTCAATACACCCAGCAAGGATGACCCTGCTCAAAAGTCACCCTTTGGTGTCCTAAATTCCCTCCCAATGACATGGCCGTGCAGGGGAAGTTCACAGCCCTTGTTGGCACCTGCCCTTCCCTGCTGGTCTCACATTTATGCCAGGAAAAGATGGAAAAAAATGCATCCAACCCCCCTAAAAATACTTCAGTGGACATGGAACATCCTTTACAGTGAAGGAAACAATCTGCACACAAACCTCTCTGGGCAAACAAACAGCTCAGACTCCCCAGCCAGGGCTGAGCCAGGCTTTTGGTGATGGGTCTCCTGGGGGTTTCCACCCTTCTGGAGACCAAGTCCTTCATCCAGGCTTCATTAGCACAGGAAACACTTCAGAAGGAAGGAAATCTCAGTGCTGAGGTGGCTTTCACTTTGCAACATGAGACATTTGTAATTGACTCGGTCTCTTGAAAAGAATTCACTGCAATTCCATCCAGTAGGTGAGATGTGCCCGTCCATCCCCACAGGTGGATGGACATGCAACATCCATAAAACATCTCTGTAGTCCTGAAGTCTCCACATCCAAACACTCAGCACTAAATCCAGAACTTCCAGGTCCACCCCATGGACCAACCCTGGCATGAAGTCCCTAAAGCAGAGGGAGAGAAGGTGGTGTGAGGCTCAGAGAATTGAGATTGTTCACCTGGAGAAGGGAAGGCTCCAGGGAGACCTGAGACCCCCTTCCAGTGCCTAAAGGGGTTCCAGGAGAGCTGGAGAGGGATTTGGGACAAGGCATGGAGGGAAGAAGGAAGAAGGAACTGTTACCTGGGAGGGTGTTGAGGTGCTGGAATGGATTTCCCAGAGAAACTGTGGCTGCCCCATCCCTGGGAGTGTCCAAGGGCAGGTTGGACAGGGCTTGGAGCAACCTGGGCTGGTGGGAGGTGTCCCTGCCCATGGCAGGGGGTGGCACTGGATGGGCTTTAAGTTCCTTTCCCACCCAAACCAGTCTGGCATTCTGGGATTCTCAGTAAAAGTTGGCAATAGGATCACAGGGAGCTGCTGTGAGAGGCTCAACAAGGCTGGATTCCAGTCACACTCCAAAGGGAATCCCTCCTGGGAATTGCAAAGACACAGAGAAGAGGTTGTTTTCTCTGCTGTCGCTGCTGCAGTTGGTGCAGTCGGTGTTTTTCCTTTGCTGTTTTCTCTTTGGGAGAGGGGAATGTGAGGAAGGAGAGGGAGCAAAGGAACACAATTATGTCCTGCATTTCCTCTTATCTCTTATTGAGGCAACTGCAACTCAGTCCCGGGTGTGCACATCACCTGGAGCAGGGATCCTTGTGTGGAATACATAAAAAGCAGGAGGGAAAACAGAGAAACAACAAACAACTTTTTTAAAAGGCAAAAAGAAAAAGCTGGAGGAAAAAAAATATGTAAAAATGAAAAAGCAGGAAATGTACTGTCCCTCCCAGAGTTGTGGTATCCAAACAATTACCTGTCCTTAGCAAAATACCAATACTGTGTGACTTAGGAAAATATTGGATCTCATTGCTGACCAAATCCCTCTTTCCCCCTCCCTGAGGAGGTAAATCCATGTGCTTTCTGCTTGTTCCCTCTCAGCTGGTGACATCCTGCCAAACCCAGAGACCAGCCAGTGCCAACAGGCCACAGGGACACATCCTGTTGCCTTTAGGGGGTCATAAAGTCATAGAATCCCCAAATATTTGGGTTGGAAGGGACCTTTAAAGGTCATGCAGTCCAAGCCCTGCCATGGGCAGGGACACCTTCCACTGGATCATGTCCCACAGGACATGTCCAGACGCTGTTACCAAGAGCTCTGCTTGCTTTGGGTCACTATTTGGGAATTGAAAGGGCTGTTTGCTGCACTCAGGCCCCTCTTTGTGAGGTACCAGCAGCCTGACAACCCCAAATAACCCCTTCTCTGCCTCTGGGGTTCAGCAACCCCTCCCCTGCTTCTCACACAGCCAGAAAGAGGGTTAGTCTGGAAGAGGTTCCAGGATGTTCAGGGTCAGAAACCCAGAACCTCAGAGCTCACCACACAAGCACCCCAATTGACCCAAATACACTCAGTATCCTAAGAAACTGCTTTGCCAACTCAACTTGCAAGAGCTGGCAGTGCCAGGGAAACAAGCTTTCCTTGCACGTCCTTCCACCACGTGCCAGTTCTCTGGAAATTCAGGTAACTCTGAAAATGAGTAAATATTTCATTCTTAAACCATTCACATGTGGGTTTTTTTCAAGTGTCTTGTTTTGAAAGCCCTTTAAAAGGTCACCATTTAAAGGTTACCATTTTTGTGGGGGAAAAAAAAAGAAACACTTAACAAAAGTCTGTTATTTCTGTTATTCACAGAGAAAACCACGATCAGCTGATCCAAACCCCATTTTGGACAAGCAAACAAAGCTGATGAAGTGATTTTCAGTCTCTGAGAGCTTTTGCCCATACCAGCTATTTCAGCTGGAGGTGGGAACACCTGGCAAGGTGCCTTATATCAGATTTCAGCCACATCAACCCCCCAGCTCCCACTCTTGTCACAATTCCGGAGGGTTCACAGTGTGTCATTCCCATTTCCCAGCAACACAGACCTTCCTAAGGGGACCATGACCTCCCTTCCACCATCTCCTGCCTTTTCTGTGCCCATCCAGCAAGAACCATCCACAGGCATATCGTTATATTCCACATGGATAATGTTATGTCCCATCACTTAGAAAATTCCCTCTCTTTCTGGCCTTGGTGGGGTCTTCTAGCTGTTTTTCCCTAAGAAACCTCAATAATTAAAGTCACAGAATCACAGAATGTCCTGAAATGGAAGGGACCCACAAGGATATCAACTCCTGGCCCTGCACAGGACCTTGTTTAAAAATGGAAGAGATAATAAATCCCCAAATCAACAACCCACCAGGCAATTACTGCTTATATGTCGCCCTTTAAAGACCAGGAGAGGAAGTAACTCCCAAGAGGAATCAGTCCCACTGTTTAAATGGAAGGTTTTCAGATGCTGCAATGACAAGAAAAATAAGAGGAGAATTCTATAAAGGCTCGAGAACAAAGCAATGAAAGCATCATTTGCTTAATTCCATCGTTACCAGTGGCAGGTGTCCATGGTTTAATCAGAAAATCCATTTGTGAGGCTTTATTTTCCCATTGTAAATGGGGAGGGGAAAAAAAGCAATAAATAGAACAGTTTTTCTGTGCTTTTATATTTTAACCATTATCACTGGCTTGGTTTCCAGCTCCCAGCATTAGTAACTGTCACTGCTGTAGGACCCGTCTCTGTTCTCCCCATGGGATTTATCCAACCTGGGCTCCACCACCATTTGTTCTTGACCCCTTTGGTTCCCATTGTTCAGGTCCCTGCTGGGTTGTCGTCCTGTTTAGCTCATATTTTCCAAGTTCACACCCACTTCCTGACTTTGAAGCTGAAGTTTTGCAGCACTGGGACCTCAGAAATTGCTGTAAATAGAAAAACTGAATGAGTGGTGGAATCCTGGATTCTTCCTGGGAGAAAAACAGGAGCATGTGGGTCAACTGGAGAAGTGTGTGCTGCCCAAAAACTTGGAATAGCCTTTAGGTTTGAAAATTTTCCTCCCATAAAACTAAGGATACACGTTGGAATTGCATTGGGGTTGTTCCATCTGGAGAAAAAAGGTTCCAGGGTGACTTAATTGTGGCCTTCCAGTGCCTAAAGGGGCTCCAAGGCAGCCGGAGAGGGACTTAAAGAGGGGCTTGGAAGGACACGACACAGGGAAAGACTTCCCACTGCCAGAGGGCAGGTTAGATGGGATGTTGGGAAGGAATTCTTGCCTGGGAGGGTGGGCAGGCCCTGGCACAGGTTGGGCAGAGAAGCTGTGGCTGCCCCTGGATCCCTGGGAGTGTCCAAGGCCAGCTTGGACGGGGCTTGGAGCAACCTGGGCTGGTGGGAGGTGTCCCTGCCCATGGCAGGGGGTGGCACTGGGTGGGCTTTGGGGTCCCTCCCAACTTAAAACCACTCCATCATTCTGTGATTCCAAGCTGCTGTAGGATAATATGAAGATATACCCTCACACTGACTTTCTCTCAACCTCTCCACCCAGAATGGGTCATTTTTGCACAGAAATAATCACTTAAACCCCCAGAGCGGTGCAAACAGAGCATTGGCACCACCCAGCAAAGGGGGGAGGCACAAGAAACACAGGCAGACTCATTTGCAGCTCTACAATCTGTGAGAGCCAGGAATGAGCTTCCTACAGACAGTCCTGAGGGGCTCTGTAACTCCAACCCAGCACCCCTTGACAAACGTTTTGAGTTTCTTTCTTGTTTTAACCCCATTCCTGATGGTGTCCCATGGGAAGAGCCATCTGTCAGTGGCAGAGAGGGGCAGTTTCCGTGTCAGTGCTGCCCATAAACACCTGTCCCTGCTCCCCAGAGTGCTCCTGCAGGGCCAGGTTAAGCTAATGAAACCCCTCTGAAACAGCCACTTTCCAACACTTCTGGCACCTCTACAAGACAATTTCTCTTCACTTCCAATTTGCATGGCTAAGGAGGTTTTTTTGGACTGAGATTTTAAAGCTACATCACTGAGATGTTTTTGCAGCCAGCTCAAAGGCCCTGGAAACAGCCCACGAGGAACTGCTGGCAGGAGCTTCACCCACAGCGACCTGAGCAGCTCTAGAGGGCAGTGATTTTTAGCTCTGTGATTTTATTTCCTCTTTAAAAAAAAATAGTGTCCCTCAGGTAGTCACAGGTTCAAGCCCTCAGGACAACACTTGGACGTGTTCTCTCCTGGTGTTTAATATTGCTCTGGAATACTCTGCTGAAGTGTAAGCCCAGTTTCAAGGCAGTCTATGTGGATGCTTTTCCTGAAACAGCAGCACTGGAAAAGGTGGAAACTGCTGAGAAAGCAATGAAACACTAGAAGATACATCCCCAGGAAGAGGATTTGCTTTTTCATGTGAAATTAAAGACATTTTTGGTTCTGCTTTTTTCTGAGCCGTGGAGAGCTCCTAGGTTATGGAGCCATGGAGAGCTCAGGGGTCACTGTGAGGGAATTGCTGGCTGGGAGAGTGGGCAGGCCCTGGCACAGGGTGCCCAGAGAAGCTGTGGCTGTCCCATCCCTGGGAGTGTCCAAGGCCAGGTTGGACAGGGCTTGGAGCAACCTGGGCTAGAGGAAGGTGTCCCTGCCCATGGCAGGGGTGGAATAAGATGATTTTTAAGGTTCCTTCCAGTGCAAATGATTTTATGACTCTATGAAATGCCAGATTTTAACCCATTCCAACAGCCACAGCATGAAGATGATGGTTCCTGCACTCCAAACCACAGCTCTGGCCAATCATTCTGTCTCACTCCCCGCAGTGAGATATTTAGGAAGAACCACCCAATTCATGTTTCTACAGCACTTTGAAGGTGTGGATTTCTGTACCAGTCTAAGGCTCGTAGGGTTGGGGTGTTTTTTTATAGCTCAGAGTCAAATTAAAAGCAGAGCTAAAGGCAAAGGCAGACAACACCTGGGAGAGGAATCAGGGGAGGTTATTCCAGCAGAGGAGTTGTTATCTCTGCCTGCCCTCTCTGCTCAAAAGCTGCATTTGATCATATATTCTTCTGACTTATCTGCTGCATTCCTTGAATGCTAAAGGCAGAAAGAAATACAGGGTAAACATTAGAGAGTTCATTTTGGATTGCTCTGATTCTGGAAGCTGGAAGTCCATAACTCCAGGGGTCTCAGGAAGGATTACTTATTCAGTGTTGCAGGAAAAATGGACACAGGGGACTTGGAAAGGCTACATGAACAGAAGCTAGAACAGCATTTAAAATCCACACCTTGGGTGTATTTTGCCCTGAAGCCCCTGCCCAGGGCTCTCTGGCCGGGCTGCAGAGTGTCCCCTCTTGGCTGTAACTGTGGGGGAGACACAAACACTCCCAGCCTTCTCCTGCCCCAGCTCGTCTTGCCCAAGGATTGGGGCCTTCCAATTACAGCTGTATTTTCAGATTCCATGAGATCGACATTACCCTTTCCCTGCAGCCTGATTCCAGCTGCTCCTCTCCTGACATTCCCACTGCTCAGCAGCCATTTATTACACTGTTGTTTCACACCTTCAGGAACCAGTTTATCACTTCCAGTTGCAGCAGCAGCCCTTTGGCTGCCCCTCCTCAGAGGCATATCTTAATTAAATCACAGCATTGAGCAGAATGGGCTGTATTTCCATAACCTTTGTGCCTCCACATGCTTAACAAGCACATGGCTGATTTGAGGAGCCTTTTTCCTTCTTTACAGAAAGACAAAAGCAAATTCCATTAATCCTTCATTATCTTCACTTGCAGTATTTTGGAGCAGGGAGCAATTTGAACTGAATTTCACTGCCTCCCAGACCATCACTCACTAACTCAGCCTGAGCTGCAGCTTTATTTCTCTGGTTTGTTCCACATGAGGCTTCAGTATTTTGTAAACATTTCCCAAAATTAACCCTTTTTATCCAGATTATTTTACTTTTCCCTACTTTTCCCAACAATACCAGAAGCAGACACATTTATATCATTGTGCCTTTACACAAAAAATCCCAAAGGATGAAGGGACAACATCCCACACAAAGGGAATTGCATTCATATTGCCCAAATATTTGATTGAAATATTGTGGTTTGTAGTTGTTTTCCCTCCGGTTGTAGATACTTTTTCTTCTTTTATTTCCATGAAGCCTTGTAAGTTGATAAATCTTTGGAAGCTGGCAGGGCTGGACCTGGGAGGACACGGGGAGATGGGGTGTTGAGGACCTGGGACAGCCAGATGTGCCTGTCAGGGAACACAACCCAAGCAGCAGTTTGCTGTGGGTGTCACATCAGGGGGGGGTGTGGGGCAGAGGTGCAAGTTCAGACAAAAAAATAACCCCTTGAAACAAATCCATAAAATCCCAGCCTGGTTTGGGTTGGGAGGGACCCCAAAGCCCATCCCATTCCAACCCCCTGCCATGGGCAGGGACACCTCCCACCAGTCCAGGTTGCTCCAAGCCCCGTCCAACCTGGCCTGGGACATTGCCAGGGATCCAGGGGCAGCCACAGCTTCTCTGCCCAACCTGTGCCAGGGCCTGCCCACCCTCCCAGGGAAGAATTCCTTCCCAATATCCCATCTATCCCTCTCCTCTGGCAGTGGGAAGCCATTCCCTGTGTCCTGTCCCTTCAGGCCCTTGTAAAAATAATACCATGCTCTTCCTTTTTTAGGAAGGCTTTAAAATGTGCACGTTGCTGTTCCATAAACCAGGAGGTGCAGGCAAACAGCATGAGAGGCCAGGCTGGGCAGTGCTGAGCTCACCACAGCTTTGCAGGGATTCACTCCAAAGATCTAAATAATATTTCCATTATCAAGCCAGGAAATATGACCAGGTGTGTATCCATTTCCTTGTGCCCTCTTGCTGTGAGATGCTAACACACATGAGACAAGACTTTACATCCCCTGCTCATCCCAGATCCCAGACTGGAATGGCAGTGGTGGATTGTTCCTATTTGCTATGCCTGTTTCCCTGGGAAATGTCACCAATTCTCTCCACTTACCTTGAGTCTCATTCCCTTTCCAACACCCAGGTTGGTGTGGGGTGGAGAGAGGCTGGAAGGAGAACACGACCCACTGCACAGCTCTGTCCGTGGTGCTGGGGTGAGCAGGGAGACAGGCACTCACAGTGCTGGGATCCTCTCAATAAAACAATAACCCCCTATAAACAAACACCATATACAGACTCATAATTAACTCCTGAAAAACATCACCAAGGCAGAGGCAGAGCTGGCGCTCAGGAAACCTCTCGTTGCTCCTTCTCTGCCCACCAAGGCAGGAGGATAGCTCCTTCTACATCTCACCCCTTCATCCCAGCCAATATTCAACCACAAAAAGATCAGGCAAAGGGTTTATCCATTTCCTTTTTGCTAATGAGGTTTTAGAATACATTTCTTTCAGTTTGGATAATTGGCCCTGTCGGTGGGGTGGGTCATCAGATCTCCCACCCACCTCCACAGGCTCCCTGTTACAGCCTCGAGGCACATCTGTTAAAAAGTTAATCAAACTGAAATGTCATGGAATTTAAGAACTACCACAGGAGAGGTCCTGAGTTCAATACCTCACTAATTATGTCATTTTCCAACAGGAAATGTGTCTTCTGGTAATTGGACCGAGTACTGCTTTCAGTTGTTCTCAGCTATATATTTTTGTTTATCCCAGCTTTGCTCCTTCCCCAGAACAGGAACAGCTCTAAAATTAAGCAGGGCCTTAAAGTTGATGTAATTAGATCTAGCCATGGCTCTGCCTCAGGTGTTCCTGCTTTCTTGCTCTCCCCAGTGCCCCTTCAGCATGAAACCTCCTTCCTGGGTGGAATCTCATACCTTTCAGCACGACATCTGAGATAAACCACAAACAGCAGCCGCTGACATATATAAGGATTTATAATAACTACATTTGACTAAAATCAAAGCCCCAGCACAAAGCCAGACAGGAGACACCAGCAAATGTCACTTCCAGCACTGTCACTATCACACAATAACAGGCACAAAGGGTTTCTGGCAGCTTTAAAGCACCAGAGAAATGTTTCACCATAAAGGTGCTTTTAACACAACCAGCTCCTCACAGCAAGTGTGAACTCGAGTGGCTTTGGGAACTGTCAGTGCCGACAACTGATGGAGCAGAGTCAGAGCCAGCTCAAGGCATGTGACACAGAATCCTGGAATGGTTTGGGCTGGAAGGGACCCCAAAGCCCACACATGCCACCCCCTGCCATGGGCAGGGACACCTCCCACCAGCCCAGGCTGCTCCAAGCCCTATCCAACCTGGGTTGGAGTGCTAGGACAAGGGGGAAAGGCCTCCCGCTGCCAGAGGGCAGGGATAGATGGTATATCAGGAAGGAATTGCTGGCTGGGAGGGTGGGCAGGCCCTGGCACAGGTTGGGCAGAGAAGCTGTGGCTGCCCCTGGATCCCTGGGAGTGTCCAAGGCCAGGCTGGACGGGGCTTGGAGCACCCTGGGCTGGTGGGAGGTGTCCCTGCCCATGGCAGGGGGTGGCATGTGTGGGCTTTGGGGTCCCTTCCAGCCCAAACCATTCCACAACTCTGTGATATCACACTGTATGTTAAATTAGGCCTCTGTAACTGCCTTTATCTTGTGGCCTTGAAGCTAAAGGACAATATTCTCCAGCTTTACCTCTCCTTCAGGACCTTCCCCAGTTTCTTGTCCTTTCAACTTTCCTCTTTCCTCCAACTTTCATCCACATGAACAAGGATGAACCAGCAGCAGGTTCATAAAGAGAAAAGGGGATTTAAATAAAGTGATGGATGACCCTCATCTGCCAGGAGAGAGTCAAGGGAAAGAGAAGAGCCTGGCTGAGCCTCTGCCAAACCCATCCACAGCCTCCCCTCAGCTCCAGGAGGGTTTTCCATCACCTCCTAAGTGCCCCATGCCAAAGGTTGTTTGGCTCCTTGCAAACTCTAATAAAGATTTACACCAGGCTGTAAAACAAAAAAACCTTAGTCCCTGATTATTATTCCCTTTACACAGCGTCTGACAGGAGACTATAAATCCAACATTTACATGGGAAAAAATTGCTGAAAATGGAAACCAATAAAATCCCAAACACCTTCATAATCAGACCAGCTCCAAGCCCAGGAATCCCAGGTGCATTTTTAAGAGGAAAGGGTGAATCTTTACATTTGCAAGGAGAAAGTATTAAGACTACCACTGCTCTTCTTAAGAACATTTTAAACTGCAGACAAGGCTTCCTTCAGATCCTTTTAGGCTCAGATTTAGGTTGAGTTTCAAGGTTAAAAAGTCTCCTTATTCCTTGTTCTATATGCTCAGCATAGACCTGCTCAGCTGTACCTACAGAAGTCCTGCAGATCTTCCCTGTACAACACGTCCAGAAACAGAAGCCACGGAATTCTGCTCTGCTCTTCCCAGAGAGCAAATCACTGCAAACCCGTGTTTGCTGGGTTAACTCAGCCTCTGGAATTCCCACAGGCTGAGGGAGGCAGGAAAACACCTGAACCAAAAAGCAGTCATTCCTTTGGACCTTTACACAGAGGCTGAGGGTGAGGGACACGAGGAGGTGCCCAATGCAGGCACTTTTCCCTTTGTATCTCACTAGGATAACATTGCAACTCCATGAGAAACCCCCAATTTTCCTCTCAGTGCCAAAGGGATGGAGCTGTGTCAGTGCAGAGGAAACAGCAGCAGGGCTGCCATAGATGGAACTGGAACACTGTTTCCTACAGGGTTATTTCCTACTTTTCCTGCATGGACCCAAAAGGGGCAATGGAGTGGTGATGTGCTGTTTGGGTTTGTGCTGCAGAAGGGGGTCCCTGATCCCAGCAGGACCCAACAGCAAGGCTTGTCCCTCAAGCACAAGGGCAGCACCAGGAGCTTCTGGGCCCTCTGGCATGAAAAACCCACCAAGAGGTGGAGAGACACTAATTGGGGTTAGGGAGGAGACTTCATGAGTTTTAAGCTGAGTTTAAGATGCCCCAGTAGATGTGACTCTGTATTGCAGCAGTTTTATTTATTAAGGAGGTTGTTTCATGAGAGGGCTGTGGAAGAAACACCAACCTTGGGCTGTACAGCCCAGAAATACCATGGAATCCTGGAATGATTTGGGTTGGAAGAGATCTTAAAGATTGTCTGGTCCAACCCTTCTTCTACTAGACCATGTTGCTCCAAGCCCTGTCCTACAGAAATTATGGAATGTGCCAAGAGAGAAGGGCCAGGGCTATCAAGGGGCAACTCAGAGACATCCAGACAACTATGAGCCACCAAATGAGATCCTTGTTCTTTAAAAGAAGACACATCTAAACCCAAATCTTAAATTCCAGCGGATTTTTGGCTGTGTCCTCTTCACTCCTCTGCACATTGATCATGTATATTTTATGAGCACTTCATTAGAATTTCAGGGAGGTTTTCTCCAGTCTGAAATGAAATATTCTATGCTTGGTTTATGTAGTGGTACAAAAATGGGAGGATTTAGACCATGGTTTTAAGTTTAGAAACTGCATTTTTAATGGAACTGTTCTTAGGCGAGTGGAGTTTGTTCTCATGCTTATTTTAAATTTATTTTCAGTTCTGAGCTATTTAAATGCCTTTTTTAGCACACAATAATATTGGTCTGCTGTGTCATTTTTTCCTCCTGCATGATTCTGTCAGGAGGATGTACTTATTAGTGGACTTCTATTGAAATTATGGTTACTTCTAAAAAATGTTTTCTTCAATCCTTTATGAATATTTTCATGAAAATCTCTGAAAATATCTTCCAGTGTTTCATTGCTATTTTAGTGCATTAAATGCAAAGGTAGAATTTTCAAGGTTTAGTAATTTTTTAATGGAACTTATATTAAATTTTTATTTATTCCATTGACATAAGAGCAATCTTAAAGTACAATTTGCACTCACAATTCCTTCTCTCCCTGTTTGTTCATCTGAAATTCAAGACCACAGAAAAGCCTCTGCTTGAGGCTCCCAGTGCCTCAAGGGGCTCCAGGAGAGCTGGAGAGGGACTGGGGACAAGGCATGGAGGGACAGGACACAGGGAATGGCTTCCCACTGCCAGAGGGCAGGGATGGATGGGATATTGGGGAGGAATTGGTGGCTGGGAGGGTGGGCAGGCCCTGGCACAGGTTGGGCAGAGAAGCTGTGGCTGCCCCTGGATCCCTGGGAGTGTCCAAGGCCAGGTTGGACAAGGTTTGGAGCAACCTGGGCTGGTGGGAGGTGTCCCTGCCCATATAACAAGACATCTTTAAGGTCCTTCCAACCCAAACCATTCCAGGATTCCATGACTGTGACAGGATTCCCACTGGATTTCCAACAGAAGGGGATGTGCAGGGATTTGTTCCTCTGCAGGAGCCACCATGACCTTCCCAGCCACAGCCGGGCAGTGACTCCCGGACTGTAAATGTTCACACCATGCAGACAATCCCTTGTTCCACAGCCCAGTTTGCCTCATCTGCTGCATGTCGCAGCCCTTGCATGGTTTATATATGAGAGAACATTCCCCCTTTAGCAAACCCCAGAGTAGTATCAATGCCGTGAATTCCACAGAATTAGACTGATTTTTCCTCCCACTAATAAGCATGAGAAGCAGCCCAGTTTTTTATGACACGCTGAAGTTTAGATTTTAAATTTTAAACAACTGAACACTGAATTAAATTTTGCATTTAGCAGAGACACAAATCCCATAACTGGTGGTATTAAGCCTACAGAGCTTTGACTGTATTGCTTTAAAGAACCAAAAGACAATTATTGGCAAAAAGTCATTTTAGCTTTAGTGTTCCCTTGTTACTCAAGGCTGGGTTATAAAAGAGATTGGGATATTTTTTATTATTTTTCTCTTACCTTGATGTCAAACTGACTGAAATTCTCTCCAGCCACACATCTCAGGACAAAATGTTTAATATCTAACACAGACAGTAAACAAAACAATTTAAAGCAGTGCTGTGATGCATCATCCTGCTGCTTCTCCCATTCCCGCAGAGAGCTTGGCTTGGGATAGAGACCACTGAGATGAGAGGATGAAGTCACTGCTCAAACACCCTGGGGCGTGTCAGAGTTGCAGGAAACTCAGATTCTGAGGAGCTTTGGGGTGACAGGGCCATGGAGGTGATCAGAGGGATGGACACCTCTGCTCTGGGGTCAAGCTGGGAGAGCTGGGGGGGCTCACCTGGAGAAGGGAAGGCTCCAGGGACACCTGAGAGCCCCTCCCAGAGCCTAAAGGGGCTCCAGGAGAGCTGGAGAGGGACTGGGGACAAGGGATGGAGGGACAGCACACAGGGAATGGCTTCCCACTGCCAGAGGGCAGGGATGGATGGGATATTGGGGAGGAATTGCTGGCTGGGAGGGGGGGCAGGCCCTGGCACAGGTTGGGCAGAGAAGCTGTGGCTGCCCCATCCCTGGGAGTGTCCAAGGCCAGGTTGGACGGGGCTTGGAGCAGCCTGGACTGGTGGGAGGTGTCCCTGCCCATGGCAGGGGGTGGCACTGGGTGGGCTTTAAGCTCCCTCCCAACCCAAACCAGTCTGGGATTCTGTTATTTTATGAGGATGGACAAAACATTGGCAGGTAAAAACTAAGTGAAATTTTTTTAAGTGATGTTTTGCCTCCTGAACCCCTTTTAGTGACACCCTGTGCCTCTAGCAGAAGTTGTCTTTTAAACAATACTGAAAGAAGGAACTTTCCAGGCAGACTTTCCCATAAGAACAGGCAGAATCAATGGAGCTTGGACAAACCCAACATCCATAACCACAACAGGCACAGCAGGGATGGAAAACCTGAATTTACAGACGTTGAGCACCTCCTTACCTGGGCCAGTGCAGATCATTGTCACTTCCATGTAGCACCAAACACAGCCAATACATATAAAAATATTAAATCATATTGATGGTGAAATTTATACCAATCTCAACATGGTTTCAGAGGAACCATTTCCTTACAACTCCAAAAATTCTTTCAGAGCTCTCAGTAAATTGTAGAGGAGGGTGACTTTTTCAAGTACCCTTTGCATTGCAATTTGAATGAATTCAAGAAAATTCCCTGTGATAAAACAGGTTGCGTGGAACGCGTTAATATTGAGGAGAAATGAAAAACTAGCAATGAACAAGGAATATTCTGGCGTGGCTGCAAACAAATGCTTTGCAGAAACATCAGTCTGGGCAAACCTTAAAGCTGTTTCTGCCCTGGGTTGTGTTTCAGGGAGCCTCTTGATTAGGGAGCCCTTGCCCAGGGAGAGCTGTGAAGGCACCAATGAGGAGTCTGGCTGGCTGAGAGGGAATGATCATGGAATCATGGACTATCATTGGAGGGACCCCCAAGGATCACCCGGTGCAGCTGCTGGCCCTGCACAGACACCCCAACAATCCCACCATGAGCACTGCCCAGGGCTGGCCTCTCCCACACCAGGGAAGCTCCAAGTGCCTCTCACTCCAGCCACACACTTGGCTGAGTATCCCAGAAAGCCATTTGGCTGCACTTTAGGGAGGAGTTCCAGCAACCATGAGGAACCACAAAATTCCAACTTAGAGCAACCCAAACCAGCCCAGTTTGGCCCTGAGGAGCCTGGGGACTGTGCCAGGACCTGTCCTGTGTTGTTTACAAGAGCTCAAGGTGAGTGAAAAACCTGCTGCTGAGAGACCTCAGAGGTTCTCACTCCTCCTTAGGAGCTGGGCAGCCTCTACACCGGCAGCTTTGTGGTCCCCAAGCTGCCCCCTGGGCCAAAGTCCTGTCCCTTCATCCCCACAACCCCCAGCTCCTCCCCAGCCAACTCACCTTTATTTAGGGCAGAGCTGGCAACCCCCACATTTCCCTGCCATGGTGTCTCCAAACACCACCCAGAAAGCTGCCAAAGGTGGGATGTTCCCTGCAGGAAGGGAATTCCAGGGACCTGCAGCAGGTAAGGCATCAGCTGCTGGTTGTCACCAAGGTGGGAAGGAGCCAACATCCAGCTTCTCTGGGAGCTCACAAGACATGCAGGATGGTTCTCATTAAAATCAGTGTGCCTGGGTTTTCCAGAGTGATTCATCATCTCCTTCATCCACAAGGCTGAGATATTTCAGGTGAATATTTTTCAAAGGATCTTTGTGATGTTTTTAATTGATTTGTTGAGACGTGTTTTCCTCAAACTCCACCTGCAGCATTTCAAACCTAAACCAAGGAGGAGGGGTATTGGTGGAAGCAGATTATTTTTCACTGGCTCTCAAACTGCAGGTGCTTTTATCAAGCTGTTTATTTTTTTTAATTTTTTTTTTATATTTAGGCAGATATTGTCCTCAAAATGAGTTACAGAACCCGTGGCAGCACATTTAGATCACCCACCTCAGCCAGGGGTAAAACCACACCAGTCTCCATCCTCCACACCCACCCCAGGCCCAGCCCTACCTGTTACAGGTGAAGTTTATTCTTCAACAACAGTTGAATGTTATTATTCAGCCCCAAATTTGAGGGCCCTGAAGTTCTACCCCCAGTCAGGGCTTTTCCATGGGAGATGAACTGCTTGGCCTGGGGTTTCACAGCTTCCTGATGAGCTTTTGCAGTGACTGAGGCACTGGAGCTCTTCCAAACCCACCCTCAGCTGGGGACATTGGTTATCTGCCCCAGGATTTCTTTCTTTTTCATTTATCCCCAGTCTTGTGTTAGTAATGCTGAAAAACCAAGTTATTTAAAGCTTTGAAGACTTTCTAAGAAATTTCCTGCTCAGAGAAGGTCAGTTCTGTACAAACAAGGTTCACACATCCTCCTGTGACACCAGGGGATGAATATTCCTATTTTTAGAGGATCATTGGAGTGAACATTTCCCTCCCACAAAAATAATATTAATTTTTAATTTTCTTAGTATATTTTACAGGGAAACTTAGTGTTCAGAAGACTTAAAACTCATCTATCACTTTAAGAGAAGAGTGAATCACATTCAGCCCGTATCAGCATTTTGGAGGAGCTGCCATGGTGGAGACTGGGGTGATATTATCACTAATAATCACTAATAATGCTCTCAGAGAAGGCTCTAAATGAAGGGACATAATGATGGATATAAACCCTCTGTCACACAAACATTTTGCAGCGCTGTGGGCAGTGGGATAAATTAAAAACACTCACTAAATTCTATTATCTGGCAGTTTATTCAGCAATTTCCAGCTTGCAAACGCAGCGTGTCTGTAATTCATTAGGATGAACACTGCAAAAAAAACCACCCAAAAAGCTCTTAATTTCTAATTGCGCTTTAAAGGCAAAACCAAAAAAAAATCCTCACGGAAAATAAGGTGCTTCAACCCATTTCCCAAACAAATTTTCTCAAGCTGAGGAAAACTTTGATCCAGGGGAAAAAAGCCCATGAATTGGAATCTTCACTTGTGCCCTGCTCTGCAGGGAGTTTATAACAACCCTGAGAGCACGAGCAGCTCTGGTTTCCAAGCCTGGTGTTCCCAGGGAATCAGAGATCTCGGAGAGGGACTTGGGACAAGATCCTGCAGTGACAGGACACAGGGAATGGCTTCCCGCTGCCAGAGGTGACTGAGAGAATACCTGATAATTTGCTAACTCGCCCCTGCCAATTAACCAACAAGGAGTGCCAATGATCCCGAGGAATTCCCTCCTTGTGTCCCAGCACTCTCGGTAAACCGCCCGCATGTCGCTCTGCCGAGAAGCCTCTCCGACACTTTGTAGGAATCTGGTGACCCAGCGAGGGTTTCGAGACACATTTGAGGCACTAAAGCCGTGAATAAACCCGGCTGAGCATCGCTGGGTACCACTGAGCATCCTTTGCCTCCCGGCTCCCGGACCCGCTCTGAGTCCCTTCTCCGCGGGGCTTCGCTTCAACCCCGACCCCACACTGAGTGCTGGGGCAGATAAACCGTGTCATTGCGGTAAGTGCCTGCCTTGGCCACGGTGTGGGGAACCCGCCGCTCCCCAGCTGCCCGAGCGAACGGGCATGTCGCTGCCACAGCCCTGCCCAGTGTCACACAGCCTCAGTACCCGCTGGCACCAACCCCGGCCGGGGGGCTCCAGTCCCAGCTCTGGGAGCTGCCAACACTCTGCCCCGACTGTGCACAGGGACACAGCCCCTTCACTAACAGCCTCCGGTCCTACCTGCTAATTTATCACATAATGAGGTGTTCTCCCTGCACCTTGTTGAGGCTGAGGAATTCCAGGAGCTAAACCAGTCAATTCATAAGGGCCCTGAGGATGCTCAGAGGGATGGAGCACCTCTCTTATGGGGAAAGGCTGGGAGCATTGGGATTGTTCAGTCTGGAGAAGGGAAGGCTCCAGGGACACCTGAGAGCCCCTCCCAGAGCCTAAAGGGGCTCCAGGGGAGCTGGGGAGGGACTGGGGACAAGGGATGGAGGGACAGGACACAGGGAATGGCTTCCCACTGCCAGAGGGCAGGGATGGGTGGGATATTGGGAAGGAATTGCTGGCTGGGAGGGTGGGCAGGCCCTGGCACAGGTTGGGCAGAGAAGCTGTGGCTGCCCCATCCCTGGGAGTGTCCAAGGCCAGGTTGGTCCTCCTGCCCCTTTCTGTCCTGTGAGAGACCTGCGATGGCATTTTTACTGTTGGCTCAGTTTGAACTCGCACAAACAGCTCCTGGCCAAAGAATGGACCACACAAATCCTTTTCCTGCTGCTCCAGGCTTGGAACCCTCATTAAAAGCCAAGAAATGGCAGGAAATGTGTGATCTGCAGCCTGTTAGAGATGCACACACTTGAGTAGCCCCGTGATAATGCCTTGGTTGCTTTTGTTTGTAAATATTTGCTGTTTTTCACAATCAACAGAACAGCAGGACATGGCCCTGGGCCAAAAAAAGCTTTGTAAAGCAATGGATAAAGCTTGTTCTGGGGTTTTTTTTCGGGAGTGAATGAAGTTGTACCACTTCACAAGCCAGTGGGAAACATTCAGCCTTGTCAGCATCCTCCTTCCTTAGGGCTCCTGGTTTCTTGAAAGCATCAGGACTGTGCCAGAAAAACTCAAATTCATCATTTTCCAGTGTAATTTCAGTTATTTCATCTCACACGTGTGAAGTTGCACAGCCAGACTCTGATCCTGGCAGGATCCCTCATCTGAGAGCACCAGCTCTGCCCTCTCTAACCCACCTTGTTCCCTCTGTGATCGATCACCTTTTGGAAGTCAAATAGATCAATGCGGGGATGAGGGCAGAGCTGCTCTTTCTCTCTGCACAGATTCTCACTTTGCAGAGAAAGGGATTTTCAGATTTATGTGCAGAAAGAATTGTATGAAACGGCATTTTCCTTTCACAGGAAAAGGAATTTTCACAGGAAAGCATAAAAAACCAAACCCAAGTGCATGACCCCACTTACCTGGTTTCTGGGAAACAAGAGCCTGAGAGAACCCAAATATGTCAGAACCAAAAGTGCCTCTGATATTTTGTTTATTCCCTGGGAGATGTGAAGCAGCATCACCCTCTGTGTGCAGGTGAGAGCCAGGGCAGAGCCAGGTGTGGGCTCCAGCTCCCCACAGCCCACCCCAGAAACATCCACAAACAATTCCAGGCTTTAGTCCAGGTTTTAACACTTCCAGCCCTCCCTCAGGAGGAGGAAAGGGCTCTCCAGAGCACACAGTGTGTGGTGATGTAACTACACCCCAGGGAAGCAGAGGGGTTAAACCAGGACACTCAGCCTTCTCAACTGAAGTATTACAACAAAATACAGTAAAAGGCAAGGAAAATACTCCTTTCTTTGCTACAGCTGCTCTGGGTGAGGGCCTGCCCACCCTCATAGCCAGGAATTCCTTCCCAATATCCCATCCATCCCTGCCCTCTGGCAGTGGGAAGCCATTCCCTGTGTGCTGTCCCTCCATGCCTTGTCCCCAGTCCCTCTCCAGCTGTCCTGGAGCCCCTTTAGGCACTGGGAGGGGCTCTCAGGTGTCCCTGGAGCCTTCCCTTCTCCAGGTGAGCCCCCCCAGCTCTCCCAGCCTGGCTCCAGAGCAGAGGGGCTCCAGCCCTTGGGGCATCTTTGTGGCCTCCCCTGGACTCACCCCAGCAGGTCTCCCACACCAAATCCATGAGCAGCCCCAGGGCTGTGCTGACTCCTGAACCACAACACAGTTTGGACTCAAACCCCTGGGATGCAGCTGGGAAGGCACCAGTTGGCACAACTAAAGCTGTGCCAGGGAGGGGTTGGAGTCAGGACACTGCCTGGGGCTGGAGCTGAAGGTCCTCTCACAATCCCACAGCAAACACACCAGCCTGCAACACTGACACTGGAAATTCGGCATTTGGGGGTTGTCCAGAAAACTTTTACTGCCGGGTATTCCAAGAGCTCACATCTCTAAACTGTCAAATATCCCAAAATGCTCATCCCAGGTCAGCTTTCCTTTAGCAATTCCAGAAACGTCTTTTCCTAAAACCAATCCAACCAGGGAAGGTCAAATGGACCACAACCATCTCACACCCTGGGATCACCAGCACAGAAACACAGAACAGCTCCAAACACACCCCAGCCCTGCTCATCTTCATCCATCATCACACCGACACAACACTGAGAATCCCAGCAGAGAAAGAATCCAACACCGCCAGGAGGTCTAAGTTATGGAACTACAGGAAATCAAAAGGCTTGAATGAACACATTTTCTCTGAGCTAAAAGATATAGAGGCTCTTTTAATAATATCACACTGCCTTGTAGCTGCTGTAATTAAGATTTAAATTCAATTTAATAATGGCACATGAATGCCTGCCTGCCTATGGGAGCCTGATCCCTCACATTGATCACTTCCATGGACAGGAACCTGCAGGCAAAGCAGGCTCAGAAATCAAAATGAAGATTTGGGATCTGAGACCCCTCATGCTTCCCTGGAATCCCTCACACCCCTCTGAAACCCCTCATGCTCCTCTAAGATCTCTCATAACCTTCTGAATCCCCTCACACTCCTGTGAGTCCCCTCACTGTCCTCTGGGATCCTTCATTCTCCTCTGGGACCCCTCACTGTCCTCTGGGACCCCTCACTCTCCTGTGGGACCCCTCAGTCTGGGATCCCTCTGAGTCTCCTCCCTCTCCTCTGGGATCCCTCACTCTCCTCAGCCCACTTCCCTGTACTCTGCCAAGGATCATTTTATTTATGTCCATCCTTTACCTTGCATGGAACTGTTGCCATTCCAGGGATGTTTCCCTTTCTCCAAGCACACACAGCAATAAATGAACGTATTACAGGGATTACAACAAACACCACTAATATCAATAAAATCTCCCAAAAGCATAACACATAATTTCTGCAAGAAGTGCAATATTTGGCAGGGCCATTTCCGTATCCTTGGAGTCTTCAGTTAAGGCTGCTCGTTTCCCTCTCCTTCAGGCACTAATAAATCTCAGAGAGAAGCAAAGAAACAGCAAATACCTTACACAAAATACCTGTTTATCCACCAGCCAACCTATAATTTTCCAGCCACTCCACAAACCCATTTGTTGCTGTGGCCCATCCACGGGCCACGTCCCCTCTTGGGAACTTTTCCTGTCTCCATAGTAACAAATCCTCTAAAAAGGGAGGAATGAATAGGGTGAGGCACAGGAATGGGTGACAGTACAGCCCAAACGGGGAGCAATTCCAAAGCTGGGGGAGCACAGGTCCTTCCCTGGGTCAGGCTCAGGGATGTTCTCATCTTGGATCAGCAGGAACGTGCTCGGAGCATTAACCTGCCCTAGGATTTCTCCACACCATTCCCCCCTGTTTTAATCACTGTGACAAGTACTTCTCCTGCCCTCAGCACCACCACATCAAACATCACTTTGGAACAGCAAATTCACTCGGTGCCCACCTCCACAGCCCTCACATTTCAGACTTGTTGGGCAAACAGCACAATTTCTGCAGCAGAATTAATTACAGGCACCACACATGGATGAAAAACCTGAACTAATCTTCGTGTATAATAATAGTGAAGTGACAAAAATATTCCCATAAACGGGAGAACAAATTCTGCTTGCCCAGAAAAATAAAATTGAAGAAGAATTATCATAAATTCTAACAAATCCCAAATACAGCTGCAGAACCATAGCACGTGTTACCCAGCAAAGCAATAGGACAAGGGGGAATGGTTTTAAATGGAGAGAGGGAAGATTTAGGTGGGATATTGGGGAGCAATGGCTGGCTGGGAGGGTGGGCAGGCCCTGGCAGAGGCTGCCCAGAGAAGCTGTGGCTGCCCCACACTGTGGATGGGGCTTGGAGCAACCTGGGACAGGGGACAGTGGAAGGTCCATGCAGTGGATGATCTGGATGATCTTTAAGGTCCCTTCCAACCCAGACCAGGCTGGGATTCCATGATTTTCTCCAGCTTTTGGCACCAGCCCTGGAGAAGTGCCCACCCCATCAGATGGGCTGGGGGGTCCCTGCACCTCGAGCTGGGCTGTTGGCACAGGACAGAATCATTTCCTCTCTTTAAAAAAATGGCCCTAAAAAGAGAAATCACTTAGAGACATAAAATAAATGTGTCTGTAGATCATGATGGCTCTGGCTCTAATATCAATTATTCTGTGATTTTTGATCCATTTCTCACTCTTCCTAAGCACAAAAGAACGTGGTACAATCAGTGTCCACCCTTAAAACCAGGGATTCAGGAAATATTCTCAAAGCATCCTTTTCCAATTCCCTTTCTTAATGTTTAAGGGAATTTGAGGCAACAGAGGAAAACACATTTTTATCTACCACACAGACAAGCTGCTTTCTCCTGCAGCCCCCAAGTACCTCAGTATCTGAAGTATCTCTGTTTAACAGGGTATAAATAATAGTTTTTCTTGAGGGTATTAAAGTGACCAATCCAACATTACCTGGGCTATTACAAGACTTCTTTGAAGCCCCTTCAAGGTGGAGTTGAGGAAGGAGGGCAGCCAGGAGAGGATGAACCAAGGAGAAGGTGGAGCTGCCACTGAACCCAGTTGTCCAGGTAGGAGGAAGCACTAAAATTCCCTCCCTGAAATTCAAATCAGCTCCTTCCTGGAGATTATTGCTCTGGCAGCAGGAGGAAGGTGGACACCACATCTCCACTCCCCAGTGCAGGAGTAGGGAAGTGAGCAGAGATGTCCCACAGGCCAAAAACACAGGCCAGAAATGCAGCAGGTGAAATCAGGACTCTTTATATTGCACCACACATGGTGTTTTATTCCAGGTATCAAAAGCAGGAGTTAAATTCAAAGGAGCCCTTCAGCTGAACTGCAATCACCAGGATCATAAACCCTTTGTCATTCAGCAAATACACTTTAATATCGTCTGTCTCTTTGAAAAGACAGTTCCCCACTCAGGTTTGACTGAAGTCAGTCTCTAAGTGTCTGTCCAAAGGAAAGGAAACTGATATTTTACATTTATTGAGCGTGTCATTGCAAGAATCACTTGCTCTTTGTGTTCTGACGGGAAACAACCTGAATGCAAAACCAGTTTTCAAGGAAAACATCAGCCCCCCTCCTGGTGTGCCCCATTCCTGCCCCCCAGTGCTCCCAGTGCCCTCCCTCTCAGGGGACCAGGGGGTAAACATGTTTTTTTCCTCATTCCCACAGGAATGAATTCCTTACAAGCCTTCCCTGCCAAGCTCCTGAGCAGAGAGAGCATCCAACCTCCTCCTGCTCTTCAAACCAGCTGCTGTTTCCCTCAGGGAAAAATAAGAAGCACGAAACAAACCCACAGCTCTGCCCCTTACTGGAAAAACCAATCCACTTCTTCTGTTCTCTCTTTTGTTCTGGAAGGGGACAGAGCCACTTCCCACCCTTCATCCTCCAACTGCAGCGAAAGACTCTGATTTGGCCCCCAGGAAATTGTGTGAACTGACTCTATTTAAAAGTCCAGCTGTGTTGCATCTCCTGAACAAAAATGTTTAGGCTAAGTTAACAGCACCTCTTTCTCCTGCTGTTGTTTTATTTTCCTCTTTACAAAACCCTACACCGTGAGCCGTTCATTTATTTGGCTTTCCAGGAAGCCTCCCTGTGCAAAGGATGAAACATCACCCACAATAATAACAAGGACTTTGTTGAATAACCCATCAAAATTCCTTCCTAAAGAGCCTTCCAGAAGCGGAATCAGCTCTCTGTTTGACCCCCGTGTACCAGGCAGGCTCTGACAGCTACAAAAGGAATTATTAAGGGAGCTTTAGAACATGTGAGTTGCAGGAACATTGTTTCTTCATAAAGGCAACCGAACTACCAATGCAACACAAACCCCTTCAAATACCCAAAAAGCCAAAAAGATTCAAAAGCCAAAAGAGCATCTTTGATACCACCTGAAATAGGAAATATTTATAGGGAAAGAAGGAGGAGAGCAATTAAAGTCTTCCTTCACACAGCTCCAGGTGCCCAGGACAGAGTGTGGCTGCTCCTACATGAGCCAGTGCTGCTGTTTCCTACCTGATTGAGATGGAAAATTCCCTGTAGTCACTGGGAACAGTTTCCAGCACCACCAAACCCCCAGGGACTGGATCAGGAAGCTCCAAAAGGGAAAACACTCGGACTCAACACAGTCCTTTATGCATAACATGCAGAGGGAGCATCACAGGTACTGGTGGAGTAATACATATTTCTGATCATAGCACTAAAACTGTTCCATTTGGATTTAAATATGGATTAAATGATACTTTTACTTCCTACAGTCCCAAACTTTGAGCTCTGAGTGGCTGAAGCTTTAGCAGTGAGGAACCACAGCCAGTTTCCACTGAAGTTAAACATTGACATCACCTTGTAGGTTATAGAGAGGAGTTTCATCTTAAAATACTACCAAACAGGGCTTTAGCTTTGCTTCTTTGTTTTAAAAGTCAGCATAAGGAACATTTACAGCCACCCCTGAACTGTAAGGAGTGAAGTCTATTTAAATTAGATGGGAATGGGGAAATGGGCTTAATTACAATATCATTAAGAGCTTCAGTTCACCAGAGTGAACTGGAGAGGCTTTCATAGAACCATGGGATGGTTTGGGCTGGAAGGGACCTCAAAGCCCACCCATTCCCACAGCAGGGACACCTCCCACCAGCCCAGGTTGCTCCAAGCCCCGTCCAGCCTGGCCTTGGACACTCCCAGGGATGGGGCAGCCACAGCTTCTCTGCCCAACCTGTGCCAGGGCCTGCCCACCCTCCCAGCCACCAATTCCTTCCCAGTATCCCATCTTAATCTCCCCTCCTTCAGTTTCTGGATCATTCTGCATTTTCTCCATAGTTGGCCTGTTCTGCTGGAAGTTCAAAAGCCTCAGGAGCACACACAGTTTCACCAAAAAAAAAAAAAAAACTAAAAAACCTAAAAAACCCTTTTTTCTGTTTTCTGACAAGCCTCAGAGAAGCAGATGACGCCTTCCCATGCTCTAAGCCAGCTTTGCTAAGCCTTGTGGAACCTCCCTGATTTATACTGGCTGAGCACTTTGCTGTTCATGCTTTGGGAATTCTCTCAGAGGTTGCAGCTTTCCAAAACTGACTGTTGCCTGCAGCAGCCTAATCCCTGCCAGGTGCTGAGACCCTCCAGCTCCTGTTCACAGCACTGAGAGCCAGCACAAGGTCTGTCGAAGCCAGGGCCAATTGCTGCTGGTGCAGCTAAAATTGATCAGAAAATACCTATTGACCTGCTAAAGATGCCCAGCTAATCCTCTCTGCATTTGTAAATACAGTTCTTGCTGGAGGGAGAATCTTCCTGTCACTGGGAATCGGACAGGACAGCCAGGGGAGATCTGCTGGTGGTGCTTCATCCAGGCTGGGAGAGGTGGGATTGTTCCCCTGGGGAAGGGAAGGCTCCAGGGACACCTGAGAGCCCCTCCCAGAGCCTAAAGGGGCTCCAGGGGAGCTGGGGAGGGACTGGGGACAAGGGATGGAGGGACAGGACACAGGGAATGGCTTCCCACTGCCAGAGGGCAGGGATGGGTGGGATATTGGGAAGGAATTGCTGGCTGGGAGGGTGGGCAGGCCCTGGCACAGGTGGGGCAGAGAAGCTGTGGCTGCCCCAGCCCTGGGAGTGTCCAAGGGCAGGTTGGACGGGGCTTGGAGCAGCCTGGGCTGGTGGGAGGTGTCCCTGCCCATGGCAGGGGGTGGCACTGGGTGGGCTTTGGGGTCCCTTCCCAACCCAAACCATTCCATGATTCTGACAGGATTCCCACCAGATCCCTCCCCACCCCCAGATTGCCCCACTCCTGCTGCCAGAGGGATGGAACACTCTAAAATTTGCAGCCAGCATGGAAATTAAATAAACAGCAAATATAAAACTATAAATAAAAGTTTATTCCTACTTTTCATTCACTTTTAAGCAACAATTTTTTTTACACAATTGCTTTTCTGTTGTTTCTTTTTTTTTTTCCCAAAGTTTTTAATTTTATGACACAATAAAGAAACTCTCTCATCTCTGTCAAACCTTCCATGCTGGTGACTAACGTGCTCTGGGTGGAAAGCCAAGGCTCTTGCTGCAAATATAATTAATTCTCTCACTCCAGTGAATTCTACTAAATAGATTTAAAGCACTGATGTAGATTTACCTCTGTAGATTTAAATCCACACAGATTTAAAGTCATTACCATATTCAGATCTTTAGAAGAAACTTGTGTTTGAATAACATCCAAACCACTTCTGGTGGGGTTTTTTTTCAGATCCATTTCAATAACAACATCAAGCAGTTTGAACTTTGAAGAAACTAAGTCAGGAATTTTGCAGGGATGGGAAGAAGAAACTGATACACTCATTTTCTTTTATATTAGATTTTTCTTGTTTTTCTAAATATGGACATTGAATTTTTCAAAGAAATACAGAGACACACAGGCAGGAAGAGAGACTTTTACAATAGAATGACTTATTTATTAGGGAGTGAAGGTTGTTTGAAGTCATATCTCCTCCTGCTTGCCTCTGGAGTTACTAACCCAAGCAAAGGCCTATGATCTGCATGTGGTCCCTTCTTATTTTTACCTTTTTTCCTTCCCTTTTCACTCTGGTCTCTCCACAGTGAGAGATTTTTCAAAGATTTCTTCCTCCTGAATAAAGAGAAAAGCCTCTTCCTTTCATTTCACTGTTAATCCTGTCAATGGGAGATCAAAGCCCTGGGTGGGTTCTTACCTTTCCCCACCCCTGCACCCCGAGAAGGGCAACGTGTCAGTCTGGTTAAACCAGGGGGAAATAAACTAATGAGGCAGCTGCATATTAAAAAAAGAGGGGGAATGACAAGGGTTGGACTTGATGATCTCGAAGGTCTCTTCCAACCCAGCTGATAAATGACCCTCTAATTCTCTGATTGTATAAATCTATGATTCTATGATTCTAAGTGTCTCTCTTCCTTCCTGGGCCCCCACAAGAGCCCGGGAATGCTCCCTGTTCCCAGGGCTGGCAGGGACTCTGTGCCAGCCTGAGCACAAATTCCAGCAGCAACAATTTATGGTGCTATTCCAGGATCCGGCCGGGAATACATTGCAGGGACACGTTCCCTCTGGGAGTGGCTCTGCTGGGCTGTCACCTGCTGTCACCTGCTCTGGGTGGCTCCAGGGAAGCCCAGGACCAGGATGTGCTTGGAGCCCTAGAAACACAACACTGGGAATGCTCTCCCAGCAAAGGATGAGGAGCAAATGGCCTGGGAGCAGCTGCCGAGGGGTGTGAGGCTGCCGCTTGGCAAAGATGCTCCTTCCAGCCCATCCTCTGCTGAGCACTCGGGGCACGAGCAGCAGCCCAGGAGGGAAAAGCAGAAAGCCAAGGAAACTGAGTTGGCTTTTGCTGAAAAGAGGGTGGGACAAAAGAACCACAGTGTTTTACTCGGGCAGTGACATAAACCAAGGCTGGGCAGGACTCGGAGCAACCTGGTCTGGTGGGAGGTGTCAAGAGAGGACAAGGGAAACAGGTTTAAACCAACAGAGAGTACCTGTAGATTAGAGACTGGGGAGGAATTGCTGGCTGGGAGGGTGGGCAGGCCCTGGCACAGGTTGGGCAGAGAAGCTGTGGCTGCCCCTGGATCCCTGGGAGTGTCCAAGGCCAGGCTGGACGGGGCTTGGGGCAACCTGGGCTGGTGGGAGGTGTCCCTGCCGAGGGCAGGGGGTGGCACTGGGTGGGCTTTGAGGCCCCTTCCAACCCAAACCAGCCTGGGATTCCATGATAAATCAAAATTACTTGATGTTTACTTGAAGGAGGAGAAATCACCAAGGCAAGCTCCTCTCCCTGGGGGCCGGCACTAAAACCAGCACTGCAAAAAATTAAGATTTAGTCCAAAAGCTTTCAGATTCTCATCCAACATTGCAAACTGCATGTCAGGCACCAGAAGGGAATTCTTTCTCCTTTGAATACCACAATCTAGTGGGAACCCTTTGTAATCTACACTTTCCTCTAAAGTTAAGCTTTTGAAGCTTCACTTTAGGCTGAGTTCAAGTGAGTAGTTTGTTTTTCTGATTTCTCACAGCATCTTCACTCTGGAGCTCACTGTTGCTTTGTTTGCTTGGGAAAGAGGATAAAAAAACAGAGAGAGAAGAGAAATCACTCTCTAAATCAATGCCTGGCATGTCCACAGTTAGCTGAGAAATGACATTATTTATTAAAGATGTGAAAATCCCCCCATCCATTGCACATCTAAATTTTCACTTAAACAAGAAAACTGCAGTCCAGAAATAGGAACAACCAGTGCTTGGGAGCAGCACAAATGGTGGGGTTTGAGATCCATCAGGATTTTATAGCACACAGAAAAAGAGAGAATAAAGTCTGAAATACAGTCTTAAAAACTGCTCCATCCGTGCAACAACAGCTTTCCCCAGGTGCCTGACAGCTTTAAAGATGTTTTTCTTGCAGCAAAAGGAATAACACAGATATTTGTCATCCGAGGTCAGTGCCTATTTCATCCCCTAGTTTAGGTTTTCTGACTCATTCAGGAATCCAAGGCTTGTGACAGGCAGATGATGATGAAAGATTGTGCAGTGCTGACCCACAGCACACCAGCCCCTCCTCTGATGTGCTCACCTCGTTCAGGCATTGCCCTTCCACAAGTCCTTTCCTACTTCTATTGGTATAAATACACATTTATTCAGTTGTACTCCATACACCTCAAAGCACCTCTTGGATAATAGCTAAGTGATTCTCCATTCTCCTTGTAGCAAAATTAAAGTTCTGCAGTGGCTTTCCGCAGTTCAGAAAGGGAAAATTCCTGTTTTAACTTCATTTACTTGATTTTAAATTTATTCTTGTTTTGACTGAAAAATTCACATTTAGCTCAAAACAGAGCTTTGATTTTAGTTAATGGGGTTTTCAAGCAGTAGCAAAGTTGCTAACTGGGCAAGGAGCTCGTTGGCAATAGGACTGGGTTCAAGGTTTGCTTCTCTGTTAAACAGCCTCTTTTCCAATCTGTAGGTTTGGATATTGGGAAGGAATTGCTGGCTGAGAGGGTGGGCAGGCCCTGGCACAGGTTGGGCCGAGAAGCTGTGGCTGCCCCTGGATCCCTGGGAGTGTCCCAGGCCAGGTTGGACGGGGCTTGGAGCACCCTGGGCTGGTAGGAGGTGTCCCTGGATGTCTGGGTGAGCTTTAAGGCCCCTCCCAACCCCAACCACTCCAAGGTTCTATGATTTCATTCTATCTGAGCAGGTTTTTCCCACCTGGATTCCTCACCTCCCTGAAGAGCTGTCTCTCACCAGGCAGGTGTAGTTCACTCATCCAGCAGTTCCCATCCCACTTCCAACTGGCTCTCACTGGGCTCATTTGGGGCTCAACACTCCAGAAAAGCAGAGCTTTGGGAAATATTTAATTCCTGCAAGGAGAGTGGAGAACGACATGAGAACGTGTCCCTACACAGCAGCATCACCCTGCACCCCCCCATCCCAATCAACACCGGGGAAACTGTGCAAGTTATGCCTGGGAAGTCCCCAAAAACCAGCAGAGAATTTCTGAGATGGAGCAGCATTTTGGTTAAAAGTCTTCTGCACTTGGCTGGGACAGGCTCCTAACGAGCTTCGAGGAGATCCACCCTCCCTATCCTGGGGGGATTTTAGCAGAGATACGGATTAGGGGCAACTCCTCCTCTCAAGAAAACACCCCCTGCTGCTGATTGAGAAATATTAAGAAGCTTAAATAAATGTTTCCTCTTGTTGGACTGTGGGATCTCTGCAGCACATGGAGAACCACAGGAGGCACCACTGGCTCCAGAAACCCTGAAAACAACATTATAGTGCAAGCGAACCACTGTCACGAACAAGTTGTAACAGTTTAATTCATTTATTGAAAGCTAAATTTTCCATGTTTTCAGCAAGTTCTTGTGCCCTTTGGGATAGATTGTGTAGCTCAAACCACCAGCTATGGCCCCTCCAGCAATAAAACGTTAATAGACTGAAACTTTTCAATTGCCTTGCTGTGAATGTGATGCAGTTTAATTTTATAAGGTGCCATCAATAATACATAAAAAATATTGTAAAACATAATGTGATTATTTTAATTCCTACAAGCAGGTCTGGGGAAGCAGGGGATGAAGAGCAACACTAAGCAGGTGCCAAATGCAATTATTTGCTGCTGGCAAACTCCCCCTGCCCAGAGCTGGTCAGGCCCTGCTGTGCAACACCCCGTTCCAACAGTCCTGGTGCCCGGAGATGTTGTGAATTCCATCCCTGGGAGTGTCCAAGGCCAGGTTGGATGGGGCTTGGAGCAACCTGGGCTGCTGGGAGGTGTCCCTGCCCATGGCAGGGGGTGGAATGAGATGGACTTTAAGGTCCCTCCCAATCCAAGTCATTCCATGATTCCATGTTAATTAAATTGTAGTCCTACAAGATTCCCTCTGGTTTTGAAGGTTGATTAACTGTGCAGGAAATAGGTTTTTACAGTCTGTCTTTAAACCAAAAACTGCTTTTAGGGCACAGGCTGGTGCTTGAGGACATGTTTTTCCATTATCCAGGCAGGCTCTGATCCTTGCCCTGACAACAGAATGGGAACACACTTGGGACTTGTCACTGGGGACAGACACAAGTGTAAAGAGAAGGACTTTCTAAAAGCCATTTTCACCTCTGGAAGGGTCTGATCCCTGATGACAGAAGTGGGACAGCAGAGACCTGCAGTCAGCAGTGCTCCGAAAGTGCCTCCTGCAGAACCCACTGTCCTGCTCTCCCATGGCCACCATTCCAGGGAGGAAATCAGCCTTTTACATTCAACCAGGTCACAGCAACCAGATGTGAGGGACCAGGTTGTACCAGATGTGGCGGCTGCAGCCCAAGAACCTCTACTCCTCCTGGGCCCATTTGGGACCTCTCAGAGAAGTCTCAAATTTAGTGATAGGACATTAAATAATTTAGGGAAAGGATAAGGTCGGGGAGGAGGCTGTTAAGCAGCTTGGGATTTCATTACAGGACAGATCCCTGTTAGAAAGTGTCAATTTAAATTTGGCTCTCCCTCACGTCCATGGAAAAGCAGGGGAGCCCCTGAGTGTTCAGCTACAGACTGGCTTCTAGTTCACTTATCTTTTAACTAAAAATATAAATTATTGGGTATTTATTTATTATATTCATATGCAATTGGCATAAAATATTCTAGCATCTGCTGTCCCTGCCCATAGCAGGGGGGTGGGATTTTGGTGACCTTCAAGGTCCCCTCCAACTCAAACCTGCCTGTGATTCTGAGCTGTAAGAACCCAAATCCAAGCACAAACCTGCTCTGTCATTCAAGTCCAAATACAGGTATTTATTTATGATGGTGAGAACACACATCATAAAGGTCCTACAATGTAAGGTGAGAGATCAGAGAATGTCCTGAGTTGGAAGGACCCACAAGGATCATTGAGTCCAGCTCCTCGCCCTGCACTGGACACCCCAACAATCCCACCCTGTCCAAACACTTTTTGACTGATTTCTCCCTGCCAAGCACATCCCAGTGAGTGGCTGAGCCTTCCCAGGGCAGTGAGAGGGACATTTCTGTGCTGAGACAAGGCCAACCCCCTCTGCAGTTGTGCCCAGCAGCACTGGCACATTTTGCCAGTGAGGCTCCCTTTGCTGGCCACATCAGCCTTTCTCCCTGGCACAAACTTGCCCAAGTGCATTACTGACAGCAATAACAGGGGACATCTGGGACAGGTCCTTGGGCAACAGGAGCAGCCTCCATGCACTGAAGGCAGGGGTTCACTCACAGTCTGGAGAGGACATGGTAAGTGGTTTTACTCAAAACCAAACCCTGATATTCACACCTCCAGATCTTTCCAAGCCAGTGTAACCCACAAACGTGGAGGTGATCAGGAACTGAGAGGAACTGACAGGTGGAGACAAACCAGACCTCAAAGATCCCAGATGTCAGCCTTGGATTTGAACCAGCCTTAGCAGCAGGTTTATGCACACCACATACATTTTCATCTAGGAAAGCTTTTAGAAGTACCTGGGCTGAAACATTCCGAGAAGTGGATCCACAAATACAGCTCTTCCGATAAGAGCATCTCTCACATGCAGAGGGAGCTGGGCAGATTTGTGCCTGATGTGCTGGGCTGTGACATCTGGAGTCAGATCAGAACTCAACACGAGAGATCCAATCTGACAGAGTGCATCAGCTTAAGACGCAGTAACTGAAGGCTTAAAAATATGTTTTTCTCTTGGCTCTGCAGTTTTGACAAAAGCTGCTCTCCCACAAGTGGCCCATGAGGTGCTCCCCCCTCGGCTCTTGGCTGCCTTCCCTGCAGGCTGGGCACACTCTCCTGGCTGGCTCTGCTCATGGAAAATAGGATGCATCTTTTGACATTTCACAGTGCGTGTTCCCACTTCAATACCCACATCAGGGACTGTGTTGTGGATAATACACTCAAATTGAATAACACCTGTGACAGTGACACATCGAAGGCCTCGGAGTGTGATGTGCCAGCTCTGCCCTCCTCCTTCACACTGGTTTGTGCTGCTTGAGATGACAGATTTTGACTCAGATGGGAGCCTCATCTCCATAGCTTTGGCCAGGCTCCTTCCTGCAGTGATTCCATAAACCCTGGTCTCACCAAAGCATCAGTGACTGAAATTACCTTCTCCATCCCCAGTATGTGAACCTTCATACGACACACGGAGCATCCTCTTCAAATCAAGCTTATTCTGTACCAGTCCTTTTGTGCAGCCACTTCCATTCTATCACTATGGGGAGGACACTAAGCAGATACATTTTGCATCCCAAGGAGGCAGATCTGTGATGTAAATCCTAGAGATCTATAGGATAACTTGCAGTTAGTTAATCCCTTCTCATTATGGCAGAGCAGATCCCCAGTGACTTCCCCATTAGTCCATGAGGTGTGCTTGTGTCAAACGAAAAGCAGCTGAGCCTAAAGAGAAAGTAAAAATTAGGAAAATTCACAGCAATGGGCTTATTAGCATCTAGATGGGGTTGGGGAATGTGGAAACAGAGGGGCAGGCACTGATCTCTGCTCTGTGTGAGCAGGGACAGCACCCAGGGAATGGCTGGAGCTGTGCCAGGGCAGGGTCAGGTGGGATCTCAGGGAAAGGCTCTTCCCCCAGAGGGTGGTGGGCACTGCCCAGGCTCCCCAGGGCAGTGGGCACAGCCCCAAGGCTGCCAGAGCTCCAGGAGGGTCTGGGTGTTCATGTAGCCACTCTGGACAGGTTCTGAGATGAGGTTTTCAGCCTGTGCTTCCTTGAAATCTGTCCCTCCCCACAGTTAACAAGGACCCAGCACAGCAGACACTGCCCTGGAACGTCCTTGTTGCTCTGCTTTACAGTGCAATTGCCAAAATGTGAAAGAAAATATGTTTTCTGCATGAGAAATGTGTTTCTAGCTCAGGCAAGGAAAGAATGCTTCATTTTCTTTAAAGAATAGTTGGAAAATTGGATATTTCTGAAAAATGAGCTCTGTGAATATCAACAAGGCAAGTCCCCAAAGATCAGCAGTTTCCCAAGGAAAGCTCTATGAATCTTACCAGGCACACAGTATGAATAATTCCTAAAACAATTATCACAGGAAGTAAATAGGTGGCTCAACAATTTAAAGTATGAGCCGGTGAGGGACTAATTGCAGGGAGACAAATCTGAGCCAGGAACCATTCCATGAAGTTCAGAGACGGGGCAGGGGGGAGTCCCCAGCCCTGGAGGGGTTTACAAGCCCTGTGGATGTGGCACTTGGGGACAGGGGTTAGTGGTGGGTTGGCAGTGCTGGGGGATGGTTGGATTTGATGATCTGGGAGGGTTTTCCAGTGACATGTCCCAGAGCCCTGTCCATCCCATGGGGTCCCAGATGGTGAGATGCCCTGGCAGCAGATCCCCAGGCCCCCCATCATCAAGCCCTGTCACTGCCCCTCTGGCTGCATCAGCAGTGATTTGGAGATATTCACAGGAAGTGAAGTGCTGCTCAAAATTCGTGAGATCCAACAGAGCATTTGGCACTAAGGACAACTGGGCTGTGCCAGCACTTGGTCACCCCCGGAGGGCACCGAAGGAATGATTCCTCCATGCGGGGGGGACGGAGGGACACGAGCAGCAGGGGCTGGGTAAGCTGTAATTTCCTGACCAGGAATCAGAAGAGAAATTACTTTCACATCAAAGATAGGCAGGGGCTAATAAATATTTATGTAAAGCCTGGAAAAAACACATGGTACTGCATAAATAAGATCTTTCTTAAAAGAGTTAAAAAGTGACAAGTGCTTTGTGAGCAGCACATGGGAGTTGGGTTTCTCTGCTCCTCCGAGCACTCATGTGGATCTGGCACTGCACTAAATCATCACAAGAGATCCTGGAGAGGGGAGAAAGGTCCAGGCTAAAGAGCTGTGCTAAGTCTGTCCCTCCCTCTGTGCCCCACTGCCCTCACTGCCCCCCCCCGCGCCCTCCCAGCAGGTCCTCACACACATAGGAGGCTTCTCTGCCAGCACAGAGAGCGAGAAAACATCCCCTCAGCAAGGGCAGGTCCCTTGCACAGAGTTATTTACTCAGCACAGGCTGAGTCGGGAGGGCTTGAATCACCTGCTCGTGGTGTGGGTGCTTGGAAAGGCCTCTGTGTCCTCTGGGGAACATTTCTCTCCAAAGCTCAGCTCCTGCCAAAGGTGCCACTGGGAAGACAAACTCAGCACAAGGAATTCAGGCAGGACCTGCTCTGGGCACATCAACATTTGTTTGTGCAGCTGAGATGGAGACACTCCCCAAACCTTTTCCTTTCAGTTTGCACACCCAAGGCTGGACTTGTAGCTCCAGAGCTCACTGAAAACACTGCCTTGGTCTATTGCTAAAATTCCCCTTTTCCTCTACATTTATAGAATCCCAGACTGGTTTGGATTGGGAGGGACCTCAAAGCCCAACCAGTGCCACCCCCTGCCATGGGCAGGGACACCTCCCACCAGCCCAGGTTGCTCCAAGCCCCATCCAGCCTGGCCTTGGACACCTCCAGCTTCTCTTCCCACATCAAGAAGTTTCAGGAAAACCAAATCTGTTTGCCAGAAAAATAATAATATACTGACACTTGACAAATTCCTATGGGATTTACAAGTTCAGACAATGAAGTCAAATACCTTTAGTCCACCAGAACCATTGGGCAGTTTGTTCCTTACCTTGTGCTTGAGTTTCTGGTGCATTTCAGGGACCCTGTGATGGGGTGACTATACCAAGGTGCTGCCTGCAGCCTTTTGGGATCCCTGTACAGGGGTAAACACAGGGCAAAACCACCACCAAAGTTCCCAGTTCCCCTGGAAACATGGAGCTGAACATTTATCTGCACAAACTCCTCATATTTCACCTTAGAAGCATCTTTAGTAGAACAACCACACCAGCCTGTTCAAAACTGGCCTGCTCTGAACAATCCTGTGCTGTTCACATGCGTTTGTTACTTTTGCAAAAGAGGTTTAAATCAAAATAATCATTGGGTTTTCCTCAAATCTGAGCAAAACAAACCATTTTGCTTCTCAAACTCTATTTCAACCCTCTCCCCATTGGCACATATAGACCTTGTTTTCCTTCTCTCTCAGATTCAGGATACACTTAGGTAATGTAGTCAATAGATAAATGTTTATTAGCACCTGGGTATATTCATTTGGAATATGAGATATAAGTCATATTATATAATGTATTTGGAATCTTGCCATTCCTTGGTGCCACTAGATCCAACTCATCCTGGCTACCTGGGACAGATGTTAGTTAGGTATTAACTGTGATCACATGGGTTAAAATTAAGAGAGGAGGAAATGAGCTTCTTAAATCCTGGGAAATGCCACTATGGGGAATATCTGATTTTTTTTAAGTAGCCCTACTGCCTGACTCAGGAGTTCACAATCAACACTTCATCCTTCCACACTTCATTACTCTCAGCCTTTGGACATTTAAAATATATATGTATTTAATCTCTTCTACTCCAGCACTATCAGGAGTTCATTAAAGCTCACAGCTCATTAGCCTGCAGGGCTTCATGTCTATAACAGAGCTATTACACAGAAATTGCTACTTCCACAAGTGCTCCATGCTAATATTCCCATTTCTGGGACAAAAAAAAGCAGGAGGAGGGATCATTTATGAGGAGGATCAGGAGAGATCTCTGTGCCATGGGATCCATTCCTGCCTCTGAGAGGGGAACAGCAACATGGGGTGAAGATGGGACAATGGCAGCCCTTGAATCCCAACTCACAGCTTGTTCCTCACTTTGAGTTTTCAGCCTTAGGCCAACTCTTTCCAGCTGCCCAGAGTTTAAATTGGGAGAGTAAATCCATTTATTTTGGAGCCTTTTAAGCTGCTGTTCTGCATGGCCTTGCCTGAACTGCCTCATAAAGCAGAATAAACGAGTCTCCAGGGGCTTTCTTGGAGCTACCACTGGGAATGATTCTGTCACTGTTTTTGGGGGCTTTTGGTGGTCCATATGACACACTGCCAGCTTGGGATTTGAGGCAGGGGAATATTTTCCCTGCTCTGAGGAGGAGGTGAGGAGTCTCTCCTAAAAACAATCCCTAGACACTTGTGGAAGGCATTCCCAAAAGGGAAGTTTTGTGTTTTTTTTCTGATTTCACTTTTAAGTCCCCCCAAAACATGTCCTGCTCCTGAATAGGACAAACTAGATGTGCAGAGCCAAGGCTGGCTCCAGGAGGGTGTTCCTGACCCAACAGAGTTAAACAGGAAAGACAGTGCCAATATCCCTGTTCTGTTTTGCTTCCCAGTCAACACTCAGTCCTTTGAGGACTTCAGTGCATGTTTGTCTCTGCAATGCCCTCAGAGACTGAGGCTCTTTGTTTTTATTGGGGCAGGAGGCACAAACAAGGCTTAGGATGGAAATAATCTATATATTCGAACCTTTGTGGAATGAATTTGTTTTCCCTGAGGTTCCCACTGCCATCCCTGGTAGCAGAATAACATCACACCATGCAAGGAGTCCAACAAAGCCATGCACTTCTAATTCCTCCCCAGCTCCTCCTTTGCCACTCAAACCTGCAGAGAGAAAACAAAGAAAAATAATAACAAAAAAACACCCAATCACATACAAGTCCCCAAATTCACAGTATTTTGAGTTTATAACAAAGCGTGGGGAGGTTTCCAGTGATTTCATTTCCAAGAGGCACCTGAAAGTGCACCAGGACCATCATCAACCCATTGGCTTGCCCAGCTCCTTTGCCAACCAGGACAGGAAACCACAGCCATTGGCTGATTGGCAAAGAATTCTCTGCTTTTTGTCAAGTGAATAATCTGGATAATGAGAAAATTTAATTCCTCTGGTGTTAAGGAATGAGATGTTGCATGACTTGAACAGTAGTTTAAAGAGTGTTTACGTGGCTGCCCAGCTCAGGGTCATAACCCACATCGACTCCTCCTTTTAACTCCTTACCAAGCTTTTATAGCTTCAGTGGGTATTTATGGATCCCAGTGTTACTAATCAATATTTCTTCCTTGCTGAAAAACAGGATCAGCAAATTTAGCAACCTGAGAAACTCATTTAAACCCATGGTCTCACATCTGAACAGCACTGAGTTGGATTTATCATGGAATCACAGAATGGGTTGGGCTGGAAGGGACCCCAAAGCCCGTTCAGCGCCACCCCCTGCCATGGGCAGGGACACCTCCCACCAGCCCAGGTTGCTCCAAGCCCCATCCAGCCTGCCCTTGGACACTCCCAGGGATCCAGGGGCAGCCACAGCTTCTCTGCCCAACCTGTGCCAGGGCCTGCCCACCCTCACAGCCAGCAATTCTTTCCCCGTATTGCATCTAAACCTACACACCCCACTTCATTCAGCAGATCCAGACTCAAACAGCACTTTGGTTATTGATTACCTTGTGCCCTGCTCTGTCACCACTCAGATCCCAAGCAGAGAGATCAAGTTCATCCAATCTCATTTCCTGAACCCTTAAAGAGCACAGAGGGGACGGCTCAGACGTGGCAGCCCTGGCTGCTGCCCCCCCAAATCCCTCCCAACAGGGAGCACTTACAGACCGGGCTATGAACACTCAGTGCTTAATCCTCCGCCAGCCCCCAGGAGATCTGTAAAGAGATATTGGCTTCCCTATCCATGGAGAGTGAAACTGATAGTGGGGATTAGGCAATAAACTGCCCCAGCGGCCACAGCAGCGCCCTGCTTTAGTCTCTAATCCTTTATCTCTGCTCTCACATCTAGGCTGATGACAGTATTTTAAGCCTCACTTTAAAAGGCAGTACAGAGCTGTGGAACAGCTACTGCTGTCACCAGAGCAGGCAGCAACTTCTCCTCTCAACAGCCAGAGCTGGTGTGACCCAGTTCCCACTGAATGCTGTGTTTGGCAAAAGGGTCTGTTGTGGAATACTCTGAAGCACAGAATCATCAAATTACTAAGGTTGGAAAAAACCTCTGAGCCCATCAAGTCCAACCACCAAAGCAGCAGCACCACCGTGTTCATCACTAATCATGTCCTCAAATGCCACCAGCACATGTCTTTTGAACACTTTTATGGCAGTGATTCCACCACTGCCCAGGGCAGCCTGTTTAACACCTGACAACCTTTTCTGGGAAGAAATGTCTCCTAGTACCTCATCTAAACCTCCCCTGGTGCTTCCTGAGGCAGTTTCCTCTTGACCTTCACTTGTTCCCTGGGAGCAGCCAGAGGATGCCTGAAACAGGGGTGGTTTATAAAGGACACACCAAGAATTAATGGGGACTTTCAGGGCTGGGATATTTTACACGTTTTTCTTTCTCAGCCTGTAGCATTTGGCACAGCTGCACCTCCCACAGCACAGAAACCCCAGCACATACAGACCATCCACATCACACTTGCTTCAGGATAATCCCCAGAAGAAGAGATAAATTGTATGAATTCCACATGTGGGATCTAAACCAAATCCCTTTGATTAATCATAAGCCATTAATGGCAGCAATAATGAGCATGCCACTAAGCATTCCATAAAATATGTAAAGCCTGGATGGCTCTCCATAGATCTTGGCAAGTGCCTCGTTTAACCTTCACAGCTCATGAAAAACTGTTCCAAGTTCTTCGTCTCAGACATGAAAACTATTGATTGTTTACAGCTTTGCATGACCTTTTCTGACAAGTGGAGGAAATTATGAGATATTTGGTTGTAATTCAATCATGGAATATGCTCTAAATTATGGTGGGTTTCAAAATGCCCATGTTGTTTCTGCACATTCATTTTAGCTCTGAGTCTCATCTAAGTCTTTCAGAAGATATGTAGGAAACTATTTCAAACTGTGGTGCCCCTGAGTGCAGCTAAACTGGTTATATCTGAGAGGCATCAGGCCTGAAAAGTTGCTCATAACTATAAAAAAATATAAGCAATTTTAAAAATATCAAGTAAATGAGACTTAGCAGTTTATATATATATATATATGTATATAAATATACACCAGATTTTTAGCTCACAAGCCAAGACCCTCTTCTAGAAAAACTGTGCAAAGACTTTCCCAAACTCACTGGCAATGCTGAACCACACCAATGTCTTGCCAACATGAAATCTTGGTCTGACAGCACCTGTAACCACTACCTTGACCCACCAACCTGAATTTGAGCCTCACATGAATTCTTTCCCTCTCTGCTGATCAGACAACACAGAGACCTTCAGGAGTTAAAAAGACATGACAGCAATTTTTCCTCTTCAATACAGTGCACCATCCTATCTTATACTATACTACCAGTAGTGTTAGCATTTATGTTGTGTAGTGAATAATTCTGATTAAGACCTTTGGTCTGATCATTTGTAGCAATAAATTCATTTTACAGAAATATTCTCAGTTTGCCGTCTTCAATCCTGCAGGACAAAGATGTGTTTAAACTGCTGGCAAAGCCTTGGGGCTAAGCCTAGACCCAGCCATGCCCAGGAAGGACTTCAGAAAGCAAGGGGATCCTTCCTGCCCCTCTTGACCTTTGGCTAAAAATCCTCCCTCCCACCTGGAACACACACCAAGTGCTCCAGCAGCCCCTCCTTGTGTGGCCCCTCAAGACCCTTCACCATCTCATCATCTCCATAGCTCAGGGACCCTCCTCATTAACTCTGAGCCCCTCGCAGTGCTTGAGGTCTCTTCAGTATTCCAGAGGGTGAAATCCCTCCCAGCCCTGCCCTCTGGAAGGAGCAGCTGGATTTGAGGGCAATACAAACTCAAACGACCTCTTTCCAGCAAAACTGAACTTTCCAGTTCAAGTGGCTGTTTCCACTGAGGCTGGTAATGTTTTGTCCTTGCCATAAATCAGCCCTGAATTATGCAGCAGGATGTTCAGGAATCTCAGTGCCTGCAGTGGGTAGGAATGACAGGGCCCAATTACTGTTAAACTATCAGCGGTGAAAAAACTGCCCATATTCAGGGTTTTACAGACCAAAGCCATTATTGTTTTACAGCAGGGCCAGACCCTTTAGTGTCCATTACAGAAAAACCACTCAGTCCTATTTTTAGGTATAAACAGCAGATTTCTCACATTGACACCCAAATGTGGGGATGGGAAAGTGCCAACTCGAACAGCCCAGCAGATACTGATCATCATCATTCCATGTGAAAGGCAGCGGCTCTGATGAGTCACTCAGACACCTCGAATCCCAACTTCAACTGTTATTTATGTCCCACTGTATGTCTATATTTTATCATTTCTACTTTGGCTTGAGCACTAGAGTCATTTCTGGAAAGACAAAGTTTAATTCAATAGGTGTTGGTTTGGAAAGAGTCCAGAATATCTGCCAAAATAAAACCTGCTTCTAAAACATGCTCCCTCTCTGCAAAGGCAGGATGAGCTTCCTCCACCGAAATGGGCACATTAAAAGCTTCTTACACATTGTAAATTGTTGAATCTTATTAGTTGCAAACAGAGCCACGGAATCACATTGAATCAAAGATGGCCCAATGGGGCATCCCTTAGTGAACAGTGACAGTTCTGCTGTACCAGGAGCCCAGCCCAGCACCCTCCCAGGCAGCAGCTCTGCCAAAGCTCATGAAAAAACAACTGGTTCGAGCAGCAGAAGACAAAAGTGAATGCTAATTATTAATTAGTAGAGCTCCAGGCAATTGTGTAACTATCAATGGGAAGCTCAGACAGAGATAAGCCACAGGCAGGCAGGGAGGGAGGCAGAGTGACAGGATGTGGGGCCAAGCCTGACACCAACATTGTCCCAGTCCCGGGGGAAATTACACCTTTCATGTCCATTTACATCTGATGGAACAGGGAAGTGCAATAAAGAAGAATAATGATCCACCCCACTGAAGGAGCTCAACGTGACCTGCCTCCTGCTCCCAGGCATCCCTTCCACCATTAGTTAAAGTCTCTGGCGTCTGTGTGGCACAGATGAAGTACATCAGCATCAAAAATTGATGTCTTGAAAACCATGAACCTATTTGCTTTCTTTCAGTTCACTTCTTCACTTCAAACCTTGGGCAGAGAACAGCCTTTCCAGCCCATCCATCCAGGCTCCAGCCCCTGCCTCTCCTGGAAGCCTCAGCTGGATTCAACCTGTGTTTTCACCAGCAGCACCAGCTCAGAACTCGCTACACTGGTCCAAGTCTATTACTGGGTTTAACTCCAATATTTGCAATAGTTTAAACCCTGTTTGATATATACATGGTTAGGCAATGATGGTGGAAGGAGAGCAGGGGGCTGGGAAGGTGCTCAGCCATCGCTGCTGCCTCTCAAACTTCTCTCCCTCCCAACAAATCCACACTTGATTACACACAGTTGAATTTAGTGCACTGACCATCATCTCTGTAATCAAATTTAATCACACATAGGTTAGCAGAGATCTTATTTGTTGGTCTTATGAGGGTTTTCTTTTGCTGTTGTTATTTGTGGGGTTCTAAACACTTAAACAAGTCAAGAAGTTTCCTTCCTGGAATATCAAAATCTGCCAAAATCATCAGCATCTCCAGTTGAATAAAATAACTGACATAAACTCAGGCAATCACAGAACCATAAAATCCCAGACTGGTTTGGGTTGGAAGGAACCTCCAAGCCCACCCAGTGCCACCCCCTGCCCTGGGCAGGGGCACCTCCCACCAGCCCAGGTTGCTCCAAGCCCCGTCCAACCTGGCCTTGGACACTCCCAGGGATGGGGCAGCCACAGCTTCTCTGGGCACCCTGTGCCAGGGCCTGCCCACCCTCACAGGGCAGGACTTCCCCTAAACCTGGTGTACTTCTATCAGAATCATCTTACAAATGAATTTGAGTTCAATGTGACCACAAGAAGTGATGGCAATGCCAAACTTGCACGGCTTTCTTGGGAAGTAGAAAGAAAAAAGGAATTCACACAATTAAATGAAAATTGAAAAGAAAGCTGTAAAATTTAAGACTCAGTTTTGAGGGCTATGAATATAAATGTTCCCTTTCTGACATGTTGAGTGTATGATTGAAGCTACAACAACATTGTTTCCATGGGTGCCATGCAGCACTGAGCAGAATGTTTTTACAAGGAGATTGCATCGTAAAATTGCAGAATTGGATCCAGGCATAAATAAAAAAAAAAACCTCAAATATCCAACATCTTTTCCCTGCCTTTTTTACAGGATTTCATTATTCTATAACCAAATTCATTTGCAAATGCAGGAGCTGAGATATACTAAAAAATTATTATAGAATTGAATAAAATAATCTTTTAAGTTCTCCATTTCATGGCATGTTTTTAAAGCTGCTCTCTGAGTTCTGTGACAGTCACAGGTTAAGACACACCAGGGGTTTGAGAGATCGTCTGTTCTATGGAGGGCCTTCCCCAGTTCCAGCAAAAGCATCACAAATTGTTATGGAATCACAGAATCAGTGAGGTTGGAAAAGACCTTTAAGACCATTGAGTCCAATTGTCAACCAGCACCACCCTGTTCAGCACCAAGCACATCCTCAAGTGCCACATCCATGTGTTTGGACACCTCCAGGGGCTGGGACTCCAAACCTCCCTGGGCAGTCCCTTCCAGTGCCTGACCACCCTTTGCAGGCAGAAATTCCTCCTGATGTCCCACCTGTCCCTCCCCTGTCCCAGCCTGAGGCTCCACTCCCCATCCTGGACACATTCCAGCCCCTCAATGTCCTTCCTGAATTGAGAGATCCTGAATTGTCCCCAGGATTTGAGGTGCAATATCAGAGACTTTGTCCTTGCAGAGCCTTTTCCCCACAGCACCCCAGGCTGTGTGTGCAGGGGAAGGCACAGACACTGTGCAATAACCCCAAAGTCCCAACACCAGGGAAGTTGTTGTGCAGCCGTGGCAAATCATCATCCCACTTACATGGACAGCAACAACTGTGGCCAAGGGTCCAGCAGTTCTGGAGCCCAGGGAGGGAAGGATGGAACACACCTCCCTCCCTCCCTCCCTCCCTCCCCTCTGCTGCAGCAGAACTCAGTCCCTGTAGGAGAAACCCCAAATCCTGAAGGATTGGAGCACGAGGCTGCCAATGGAACAAATCCAACACAGGAAAACCGGGATGGTCCCAGAGACATTCCAAGCTGGAAGGGACCCCCAAGGATCAGAGTCCTGGCTCTGCACAGGACCCTCCCCAGGAGCCACACCCTGTGTTAGGGGAAGCTGTTAATCCATTATCAATTAGTTCTCGTACCTCTCACGAGTTTGATGCAGTGCTGTGACTCTCCTTTCACACAGACTTATGAGGAATGTTCTACCTCTGTGTCCCAGGACTGCCAACTAAATGTATTGCCCAGTTGCTCAGGAGAAAAGACCAAAGACAAAGGGCCTTGCAGGGTACAACACACTCTTCTTGGAGAGTCCAGGCACAGCAGCCTGTGAGGAACTTCTCACCTCTACCTGTGCCCAGGGGCTGCATTCAGTCCTCTTTAACTCAATTAATGCATTATACAAGCTAAATCACTTCATATAAAACAACTTCAAAAAGTTTGGCCTCTCTTATTTTTAATGCACTGTCAGAGTATATTTTTCAGGTAAGAAATTAATACTCCAGCATGGATTTTGTCCTTCAGCTTTGATTTCACGAAATAACATCTTCCCCACATCTCAGTGCCATTGTTCTCTGATCCAGAATAGCTCAAAGTCATTGCTGCAGTTGTTTTATGCATCACACAACCTTAAAGCCAGAGCATTCCAAGTATCTCTGAAAATGACACAGCCTGCCTGCCAAAATTCACATGGTTATTTCTCCTTTCCCAAATAAATCATCAGAGAACAGCCCCTCCAGAGCAAGCACTGCTCCCTTACTGAGCTAAGCAACAAAACCAGATCTGAGCTGTCTGACCAAGGCCAGGAGAGGGATTTTTTTTAGATACCTTTTACTCACTGATTTATTCCCCTGAGGCTTAAACTCTTTATGTTAAAGAGGAACATTTAATATGAGCTCTATAGTCACAGAATCTATAGCACAGCAGCAATAAAGTTGGTTGTTTCCTACCAGTATTTCTAAATTCAAGTCTCAAGGCATTAGTAAACTTCAAAACAATTAGAACACTAAACTCACCACCTTATTCCCTAAGAAATAACCTATTTCTACAGCAGCTGGGCTCAGAAAGTGAGATGTGCTCTCCCTCTAGAGTTGTAGCTGCAGCCTGAAACTGGTGGTGAGTGGAGTTACTCTGCTGGTGCTATTGGCTGCTATTCTTACTCAGTCAAAGGGGGAAGTGGCCTTGAAAATCAATCTCTGCATCAAATGCTCTCACCAACATCCTATCCAGCCTTGACCACGAGTCTGAATGTGCTCAGGTACATTATAACACTTTCATTGAATTGCTTCAAGCAAACTACTCAGACAAGTTTATATTGCCTCAAAATACATTATCTTTAGGCACATCTTTCTCTTCACTTCTGCCACTGTGATATAATCACGAAAATTCACACTGAAGAGTTTAATTAACCCCCTCACTGCTCTGAGAAGCTGCAGGACCAGGATCACTCTCTAGAACAGCACGACAATAAAAAGCATTTGCTTCGTGCCCATTCAGATATATAAAGTGCAAGCAGGAAATAAATAAATAACTGAATGCAAACTCCAAGAGAAACAGCTCTGCAGCAAGAGCCATCTGCTCTCTGTGCCCTGTGGAAAACTCAGCTCCTCTCAGCTTGTCAGGAAATGGGAAGTAACCTTTGAGCTCCCAGAGCCAGGAGCCGTGTGCTGCCCCGATCCTGGCACTCCGAAATGTCAGGGATAATCTCATTTCCATTTGATGAATAATGCACGGAACAGCAAGTGGATGCACAGGAACTGGGCAGGCTGGCTGGGAACAGGGGCACGGGAAAGAGGGATGGCTGGGGTTAAGGAGCTGACACCTCTCCATGCCACAGTTACTTCACCTTTCTTCGCGTTAGAAGGGGCTGAAATAACTAAATTGAGTGCAAATCCACTCGGTTTTCTAGTCCTTGCAGCTTCATTGCAGCTGCACAAGGAGGAGGGAGGGAGGGAGGTTAGTGGGTTAGTGCTGAGGGGCAGCTCAGCAGCCAAGGCAAGGCAGTGGCACAGAGCTGTGGGCACTGACTGTCAGGCACTGCAGAGCCCTCTCCTCCCAGGCTGAGAGCAAGGAGAAATCCTCCCTTACGCACACCCAAGGAATCACAGAGAAATAACAGAGCACAGCACGGCTCCTGAAGGCCACACATCCCTCTCCATCCACAGGAGGCTGTGCTGGAATCCTCCAGTGAGGTCACAGGGTGATTCCTGCAGTTACGTACTGGGGGAAAAAGAAAAAGGAAAAAGAAACGCACAGAGAGAAAATACCAAAGGAACAGGTACCATGTCTATAATTTCTGGTGTGCAGGTACAATCACAGAGTCACAGGGTCATTTAGGTTAGAAACGTCCTCAGAGATTACTGTGTTCAACCACCCCCCAGCCCTGCCAGGGCCACCACTGACCATGTCCCCAAGTGCCACATCCACAGGGCTTTTAAACCCCTCCACGGATGGGGACTCCCCCCCTGCCCTGGGCAGCTGTGCCAGGGATGGGCAGCCCTTTCCAGGAAGGAATCCTCCCAATATCCAACCCTGAGGCCACATGCTCTTGTCCTGTCACCTCTTACCTGGGAGCAGAGCCCGACCCCCACCTTGTTACAGCCTCACAGTGTTTTGTGGTCTCTGTTTTCCCTTTGTTTGCACTTACCCTCCGCAGTTCAAGAGGAAACAGGCAGCAACAGTCCAGGCTTGGTTACAGGTGATGTTCTAGAGCTCAGGCTGGGAATTTTGCCAAAAAATGCTGTGCCTGAAGTCTGTTTTTCCACCAGTACACTCAACCCCAAGCAGAGGGTCCCTGGTCTCAGATCCATCCCTGGTCCCAGCAGTCTGGGGCTGGGGCTCTCCTGGTTGATAACCCAGAGGCAAACACATCCTTCACTGCTCCAACTCCCACTTCAGGCCTCCACACAATTGTCTGGCAATGAGTTTTGCATTGTATTTGATGGGGAAATGTTTGCATTTCATCTGATCCGAAGCCAAATGTGAAAACAAGAGAGAGGCTGAGCAGGACAAAGGCTGTGCTTGTAGCACCATGTGCTCGCTTCTCGCCTCTGGCTCCCAGCCAGCTCCTAACGAGCTGCTTCGGGGAGCAGCAGTCTGGAAAACCACAGAGAACTCCAGGATAATTAATATTTAGAACACATACCCTTTTCAACACGTGGCTGTAAGAGCACGTCAGGTAAAGCTGTTTAAGGGATGCTGAAAGACATAGAGTTACCCAAATCACTCAGGAAACCACTGGCAAATCCAAGAAACGCCCTAAATACACTTCTGTGCATAAAGTCATGTCACAGGAAAGGGACAGGAGCAGTATTATCCTGCCTCAGACACTCCCCACATCTTTGGGGGAACAGTCCAGGCAGAAGCACAGAATTATCTTTTCTAAAGAAGTTCTTAAGTGATCCATTTACTTAAGGAGGATGCAAAGCTCTTCATTTGTAACACAGGCATAGATTTAATGATGAAATGGATTTTCTTCAGAAGTTTCTAAAGGTTTCTAAAAGGCTTTGAGCATTAAAGAGAATCGGAGATAAGCCTGGAATTGTGCCTGGTGATTTTAGCTGCTTTCTCTCCCTCTCCCTTATCCCAGGCACAAGCTGGTAATTAGAACACATTACCTTCCCTCTGGAAAACACGTGTCATTGTGTGAAAGGCTAAAGAAGGAGTTCAGCACATCCCTATTTCATCCAACCGAGCTCCTGAAAACACAGCAAGTGGTGGAATCTTAAAGATGACACAGCCCAAATAACAAAGCTAAGATTTAATTTGAGCCTGACTAAGAAGTCCTGCAAGGCCCTTTCAAACCACCCTGCCAGAAGTTTTTATATAGAAAGAGAGAGGAAGTGCACCCTGTAAAAACAGAAGAGAAACATTACCCTGGCCAGTCTCTGCAGCAGCAATCGAGCCCACAGAAATGGTCATTTGAAGGAAGGGCAATTTGGCTCAGCATTATCAAAGTCCCACTATTTTCTATCATCCTGAAAGCTTTTCTAACTAAAAAATGCTCTTAAACTGTCACGTGCTGGACACAAACCACCTTGATCAGCACCACTAAGCCCTCAGGAAAGACCTTCCCCGGCAAATGGGTCTCTCAGGGCTGTTGCTAAAAACTTAATGACACAATTATTTAGTATCTTTTTAATGAAGTCAATTCAAGAACATGGAATTTATGCCACCTGTGGAATATCTCGCTGTATTTTTGATGAATTAAGGGCTTATTCAGGTCTGAGATTAGCCCTTTTGTGCAGTTATTTACAAGTCAGCCTTAATTACAGCATCCTGCAAGCTCAGCTGTCACAGTGGCATTATATAATGCACTTTAAAAGAAACAGATTATTTCATACAGAAATTTGAAGCTGTGACAAAAATCAAGAGAATAAAATATAAATTTCTCTTTCTGAACACATTTTCATTCCCCCATAAATTTTCCTCAAAGCACTGGGAAGCAGAGAAGGGCTCTGTTTAATTTATAGCACGATGTTATTCCAGTTACACAGTGCAATAAAGACTAAAAGTCCATTTGATCTGTGTATCATAACATGACATTCCAAAAGAAGCATCGAAATGCCAAGTGAAACGCTTTTACATGATAATTCATCTTGTTTAGACTAATAATAACTTTTTTAATTAAAAAAAAAAAAGGAGACATTCATATCAAACCAACAAACCTCATCTTCATTTTCCACGTTTTTATGCAGCAACTTAATTCAAAACTCTCTGCTGGAATAAATTTTTTAAAGTGGGGGAAAAAATTTAGGTCATTCCAAATGCAGCCCTGTAATGTCAGGTGTTTTCATCTCCCACAGGAGGGTAACAAAGGATTTTCACAGTTGTTGAACGGAGGCAGCCTGTGACTCTCATGTCAGAACATGGGCAGCAATGAGAGACTTTAATAGCAGGGATAGAAAACTTCCAAATAAGCTGGAGGATGGCCCAGCTAAAGAAAAGGAGGGAAAAAAGGGGGGTAAAGGGAGCATTTGTGTGGATTTTCAGCTACTGTGGAATCCGTAACACACTTGACCTGCTAGAATATGCATATTAAAATTGCATTAAGGCAGGTAAGATAAAAAACCACCCAGAATGCCAGAATTATGAGATGAAACACTGAATATCCTGTAATGGCCACTAAAAAGTCATTCAAGTGGGTTTAATGCTGACTTGAATCATTATGTAGGTTTATTAATGACCTCAGGAATTTATGCATTAAATCCAATTCAGATTCAAGAAAGGCTTCCAGAAATGAAGGTTCTTGAAATTCCAGGTAATGCCTTCTTACAGACCGTGAAAGGGATCACAGGAAGGCACCTGAACGACACTAATTCCATGGGATTTGTCTGGAAAAACAACACGGCCCAGAATAGGACACGTTTAAAAGGCTGCAGCACAAACCGCTGGGCAGGAGGGACATGGGGCTGTCTGTGACACCCTGCTTGGGACACACACCTCAGACAGCTCCAGTTTAAAGGCAGGGAAGGGAAGCAGTCCTGGAGCTGATGATCTGCGCGGTGTGTGGATAACCCTGGATGATGTACTGCCAAACTGAATGGAGGATCAAAGTCCATTTCTCTGGCAGTGGGACACAGGGATGGAGAGTATTCACTGCAGCTCTAATTTCTTAATGACTGTGCTCTGAACATACAGTTCATTACAAAGATAATCACTCAGCCTCATCCTACAGATATTACAGAGTCCCAGAACGGTTTGGGCTGGAAGGGACCTTAAACCTCACCCCATTCCAGCCCCTGCCATGGGCAGGGGCACCTTCCACCAGCCCAAGTTGTTCCAAGCCCTGTCCAACCTGGCCTTGAGGGACTAATGAGTGCAATTACTTATGTAATGCAGATAACTCTGTGATATTAATGTGCTGGGTGATCTCCTGTAATGCCTCATGAAGGCAGGTGCTGCTGAAGCAGCTTTTTCAGATAGATGAGAGGAGTCACACTGTATTTTTCAGGATTAACAATAACTGTGTGCAACTGGTGCTGATGTGAGGCTGCAGTGCTGCAAGGCTAATGCTTCCTGACTGAATCAGGCTTAAAACACAGCGTGGGGCACAATTCCAGCTGATGAAGGTTCCCAGAGTGTAACCAAGCACAGCAGTTTCCGTGCTCCAGAGTCACCCGAGCAAGCGGTGTCAAGTGTTGGGTCACTGCTCTTGGCTCTGCTGCTGCGAACCCCACTGATGGCTGTCCATGGGAGCCAGGGAGGGGTTTGCAAATCCCAGGATCCCTGAGGCTGGCAAAGCCCTCCCAGCCCAGGGAGCCCACCCTGTGCCCGATGCCCACCCTGTCCCCCAGCCCAGAGCTCTGAGTGCCACGGCCAGTCCTGCCTTGGGCACCTCCAGGGCTGGGCACTCCAACCCTCCCTGGGCAGCCCCTTCCAAGGTCTGACCACCCTTTCCATGACGAAATTCCTCTTGATGTCCAACCTGAACCTCTCTCCCCTCCTGTCCCTGTTCCCTGGGAGCAGAGCCCGACCCCCGCCGGCTCCCCCTCCTGGCAGGGACTTGCAGAGCCAGAAGGTCCCCCCTGAGCCTCCTTTTCTCCAGGCTGAGCCCCCCCAGCTCCCTCAGCCCCTCCTGCTGCTCCAGCCCCTTCCCAGCTCTGTTCCATTCCCTGCACACGCTCCAGCCCCTCCGTGTCCTTCCTGAACTGGACACCCAATTATGTGTGCAGGAGAAGGGGCCTGATGGATAATTAGATTACCCGAGGGGTCAGACCATTAACACATCGCTCTGCACTTCACAGGCTGCCCAGGAAAATGAATCCTGATCCCTGACTAGTTAGGCAGGGCCTAAAAGCAAACCCAACGTGCCATAATATTAATTATGTGAGCATGAGCAGCCCTGCAGCACAGAGCCAGGCTGGGGGGGTTGCCTTGTGCCCTGCTTTCAGCTGGCAGGGGTGACACATCTCTTTACAAATTAGTTCTTCATTCAGCTCTAAGGAAAATTAAGAGTTAGAAAAGGCTCTTTGCTTTGGAACTTTCTGATCTTTGTTCCTCTGCCTCATCTTGTGTGACCTGCTTCCAACCTCCTGCCAGGGACACTCCAACCCAACAGCAACAAGAGCTCAAGTGGGCTAAAAAAATGGGGGAAAAAAACCCAAGGAGGGTTTTACATCCTCCTGAAATCTACATTTCCCTAGCACAGAATCCCAGAATGGGTTGGGTTGGGAGGCACCTCAAAGCCCCTCTTGTTCCACCCCCTGCCTTGGGCAGGGACACCTTCCACTGGTTGCTCCAAGCCCTTAAAAACCTAAATTATTCCCATACACTGAGTAGCTTAATGAACCTCCCTAGACTATAAATCCCAGGTGTTGGAAAGGGGAAAAAACCACCCCAAAAGCAAAGCAAGCAGTATTTCTCAAACTGCAGTTACTCAGCAAGGTCACATTCTGGGTGTGGCCTTGGTGATATCACTTGGAAATAATGAAGTTTGACATCAAATGTGAGGATTCATTTCTAAACCTAAAAACACACGCACACGGCACTGAACATAAATAGTTAATTAAAATAAGGATCACTAAAAATGCAAACCAAAAAAGGGAACCCTGAGAATCAGGCAAATGTGTGCTGAGAACACAGAAATATAGCATATAGGAAACACATATGAAAATACATATAAATCCTGTGACTTAACTATACACATACATAATATATAAATAATAAGATTTTTTTTTAATTCACTCACAGCTGAACAATCAAGGAGGCAGCAACTCCTGCAAACTCAGGACTGCCAGTGCTCACTGTTCCACAGTTCCAAAGCAACCAGTAATTAGGAGTTGCATGATCAAAGCTTTTAATGCTGAATTTTCAAAGCTATTTGTAACCATTAAGCAAATGTTTCAGCTCACGGGCAAGGCAAACATTGCTGTGCATCCTCAAAGAAGAGTTAAACTGGAGGAAAAAAGGAAAAATTCAACTTTTCCATGGTTATGCAAAGAATTCATCTCATCTGAGACAGAATATAAAGGCCAGATCCCTCCTTTTCTGCCTCAGAAAGAAGATGTAGAAGTTTCCACACTCTTTGTAATTGTTTTTGCTGTAAGATTTGCATTATTTTATTCAGCAGAAGAGTCACACTTTGAAATATCAGCACCAGTCCAGAAACCCATTTATGAGCAGCAATTACTGGAGGTTATTGATTTGAAGCTTCAAGGGAGATGGATTAAGTTTGGTTTGGATTTTTAGAAAAGGAAATAATTACGGCAGACACTGCATGTCATATTAATGCTAATAAAGTTGTTGGAGGGGTTTTCTATTGCTGGGCTGTACAGAAGGGTAAATATGAGGGTGGTGCTGCCCCCCAAGCTGTGTGTGCTCAGCCCTCCAAACAGCACCCTAAGGAGTGCCCAAGGTTCCTCATCACCTAAAACCAGCCTCAATTTCATGGGTACTTAATGAGAAACAGGGAGAAATGTCAGGAGCAGCACCCACCCTTTATATAAAACAATTCCTGTTGATGCCAAGTTAAACTCAGAGTGAAACTGGGCTATGTCTTCAGTCATGGGTGTTGGTGAGAGCAAACCAAAGCTCCTCCACACACAAATCCGTGGTTCAGAGCAAGGATCTGCAGTTTTCCTACCCGAATCCAAGTCCAAAACACACCAGGAGCCGGGATGTGGCTGCAGGTCTGTGCCCAAAGCTTCAGGAACCACAGTCCTTTGCTCCTCACGTTGCAGGTCCCACAGCGTTCCTGCCTTTGGGGAGGATAAATTGTGGGGATTTTCCATCTGGGAACCTCTGTCTGGGAATAATGGGGAAGGTGGGTGCAGAGGACCCTCCCAGAGGGGGTGGGACAGCCTCACTCACTCCTGATGCCTCGGGAATTACCTGCAGGAGATGATTTAGTGATGATTCCTCAGCAGCAAGACCTTCCACTAGCCCAGCTTGCTCCAAGCCCCATTTCAGGTTAGGCTGGGTATGAATTTTGTAGCAGAAACATTCAATTTTTCATCAAGCATGCAAAAAAAAAAAAAAA
>VXBX01005012.1:78628-90063 GCA_013400415.1 Scytalopus superciliaris
AAAAGAAAAAAAAAAAAAAAAAGACAAATAAACAAAAAGAAGGATGAGTTACTTCATATGTGACCTTTTATCCTGACTTTAAATGACTTTTCAAGCTGCTCCATCACTGCCCTGTGTAGTTTCCTTTGCAGCACTCGAGACTCAACCCCTAGAAAAATGAGCTGGTTCAGCTTTAATTGCCCAGGAAAGCAGAACACAGTAAATTGCTGAGGCCTTTGGATGAATCCTCCTCAGCCTCCCAGGGGCAATGACAGGAGCAAGGGAGGCTGGGCTGGCACTGGCTTGGAGGGCTCAGCTGGGGCCAGGATATCCAACATTCCCAGGGGGAGACAGAATTCCCCAGCCATGAAACTGCACTTTGTGGGGACACAGCTCTGCCCAAATTACCTGCTGTAATAAAGAGGGAAGGGAAACCAACGTGGTGGAAAAGCAGTTCTAAAACTGTGGGGTGGGAGGAGGGAAAAGCAGAAACCTGCACTCCCAGAGAAGTTCATTATTGATGGCAAATCATAACAAAAAAATGTGTAACTACAGGAATCTTCTCTTCGGGAATACACAGGGGTTTTTCTGCAAGATTTATGTGCACCAAATAATATGTATTAACACGTAAATACCTCCAAAACCCATCCTGCCCTAAAGCACAACACATTCTTATTCTTAGCTGTTTATTTAAAACATCCTTTGTAATTTTGGTTTGCTTTGGGTCTTTTTGGCTTTGTTTTTGTGTTGTTTTGGGGTTTTTTACTAATGTAGCTGATAGAGCAGGTGATCACACCCTCCTGCCCTGAGCCCTGCAGCATTGCCACTCTCCAGGCAGGACACATTTCTATTCACCTCACTGCACAAAAGCCCCAAACACATCCCCAGGTACCTCCTGAGGACAGTGGGGTCCCTCCAGCTCACTCCCATGTGCCTCCAGATGAGCTGCCATGGGAACATCTCCATTCAGGCCTCTCTTATTTGGGAATGGAGCAAGTGGAATATGCAATTCCACAGCCTTTGAAATGCATCCATTAACAGCATTTGCCCGTGTTTATTTAACATTTCCCCAGCCACAGCCAATTTCCATGATCCATCACTCAAGGCAGCTGATAAAAGGTGCAGTAACCAGGTGTGACAGGTAACAACATAATAATAAATGATGGAACAGTTTTGGGAATTGTAAAGCCCAAACCCCAACCAAAGCATTGTTGCTGGATCACATGGTTCACAGGCATCATCTACTATTTATATGCTGGGTGGCAAAATAAATATTGCAACAAACACATCTCCTTCTCTGTGCCATGAAACTTCGCTCTCCTGGCCATTCCTGGAGGTTTTATTCCTTCTTTTTCAAGGAAGCTGTAAAAGAGTCCTCTTAAATGAGCAATGAGACTCTTCTCACTGGCCCCATTTCAGGTCACACTGTGATTGTTCTCACTATGAAGCACTTTGACTACATAAAACTTTACAGCCAGGTACGTTTGTTTGGTTTCTAACATAAAATATAACACACAACGAGGAGGAGGCTGATGGCAGTAAGAAGCTGAAATTACTGCAGGGATATTTTACACTTTTCCCTGGAATTATTCCCACTCTGTACAACAAAGCAAGTCGTGCCATCTGCCTACAAATCCTCTGCATTTCAAGCTTTGATACTCCAAAGTCACTGACCTTGCTGCTGCTCTTCACAGGTCTCACGTTGCTCCAGAAATCTCCCACTGCTCCAGAAATCACAGGTATCAGAAGGATTAACCATGGCAGGAGAGGTCACTGTGGATGGGGCCACCCCCACAGCTGGGGTGGGCTGGCCATTATCCATGGCCATTATCCATCTGCTTCCCAAGCAGCCTTGGCACATGGATACCATAGGCAGGTGACATTCCTTACCAGTGAAGAATCTTTTTCCTCTTAATGCAGAACTATTCTTTATTTTTCATGGAATGGTTTGGGTTGGAAGGGACCTCAAAGCCCACCCAGTGCCACCCCCTGCCATGGGCAGGGACACCTCCCACCAGCCCAGGTTGCTCCAAGCCCCGTCCAACCTGGCCTGGGACACTCCCAGGGATGGGGCAACCACAGCTGCTCTGCCCAACCTGTGGCAGGGCTGCCCACCCTCCCAGCCAGGAATTCCTTCCCAAAATCCAATCTAAATCTTCCCTCTTTTAGAAGAAATAAAATGGTAGTTCCAAAGTGCCCCTTTCCTGTTCACACCGGGAGGAGGGAACCAACAGACAACAGAGAGGGGAGAAAATTACCACGGAGCTGCTTGGGAAAGTGCCCCAGACGGCCTGGAAAACATGATTTCCCTTTTCTTTTTCTTTTTTTTTTTTTTTTTTGAGGAGGGATAGCTGCAATAATAAATGGTCGAGGAAATTGCCTTGAGTTAATTACTTACCCTGTTTATTGCTGTAATCAGCCCGGGCTGTTTTCTAGACAAGCTGTTAAATACAACAAAACAAATAGCAGGGCTGATTTGGGAAATTAGAATATCCAAAGCTGCACCAGAGTGTCCTGCAAAGAGCACAGGAAGGGAATGGCTGTGTGACATCCCCCAAACCCCCACAGTGGCTGTGGGGCTCAAAGGCTCTCCTCCCCAAGGAATGATGCCTTTGTAGTAACACGGAATTCCACCTGGGTGTGGGATTTTGTCTGCATTTGGAAAGCAATTAGAAACTGGGGAGGATTGTTTGCCTTTGGCTGCCAAGGTCACTCTGTCATGAATTTCATTTCCTACAAACAGTGGGCAAAGCCTCCTCCATATGTCAGGGTTCGGGGCATCTCTGGGATGTTAAGCCCAAACCCGTCCCCTGCCTTTTGGCAGGTTCTTTCACTCTCTTTTGTCAACTTCTCCACAAACCATTATTCTTTGCAGGGCTACAAGGGAAAAAACCCACAAATTATTCCATTATTGTTTTTCCTGTTTCTTCAATACCAAGAATCAATCTTTCCTGGGTTTTTTTTATCCTCTCCCTCATCGCAGGGTGTTTGAGAGAGAAGGCAGAGCTCACAAAGCTTTATAAAATAGCATTGGTCTGGAAAAAAAATCTAATTCCATTTAAAATATCCCACCTGATCACTGAGTTATGTCAGAACTCCCCTTTCCCTCCCCAACAGCCTTTCCCTGCTCTGCCTCCCAAACTGAGAAACACATTAACTTCATTTATCATGGAATGGTTTGGATTGGAAGGGACCCCAAAGCCCACCCAGTGCCACCCCCTGCCATGGGCAGGGACACCTCCCACCAGCCCAGGCTGCTCCAAGTCCTGTCCAACCTGGCCTTGGACACTCCCAGGGATGGGGCAGCCACAGCTTCTCTGCCCAACCTGTGCCAGGGCCTGCCCACCCTCACAGGGAAGGATTTCTTTCTAGTATCCCATCTAACCCTGAACTCCTCCTGTTTAAGGCCATTCCCCCTCATCCTGTCATTCCATGTCCTTGTGGAAAGTCCCTCTCCAAGCTCCTTGCAACCTACAGCCATCCCTGATCCCCAAAAGTGCCTTTATCCCTTTCACCCTTTGGAATTAGCAGTGTTATTTTATCCCTTAAAAGGGGGAGAGGAGCCACTTTAAGCAGAACTAAGCCCAGTCTGGAGAGTGCAGCAACCTCAGGGCAGGACAATCCCAGAACCAGGAGCCAGCAAATATTCCCCAGGTTTTCAGAGGAGTCTTTTCAGGACTGTGACTCCATAAGTGAGCCCACAGTGCACATTTAGCTTTGGAGGCTGGGATTCCTGCTCCAGAATCCTAGATACTGTCAGGTATTAAAAATAAATTAAAAAAATAAAACACTTCAAAAACACTTCAAAACCCACCAAGTAACTTTCAAAGCATTTTGCTCCTCCATCAGCTAAGCCCCAGACTTCTTTACCCAACCCCCCCATTTCTGGCATTGATTTACTATTAGAAAAACAAAGAACAATCTTTTTGAAAAGCCTGCCACCTGTCCCTCTGCACCCCAATGGCACCTTTGCCTCACTTGTATTATTGAATTCCACTTGCAATTATTAGTCCTATTTCATATTTTAATGTAATTACGTTTGGCCTTTGCACTAATAAATCCTTGAGCCAGGAATTCAGACAGGAAATTCAACTACCCTGAGCTTGCTAAAGAGAAAATGCCTAAAGAAAGGTGATGTTGCTTAAAGAGCTTTGCTCCAAAATCAATACAGAATACATTCATAAATTAACAATCACTCCAGACTAAAACATTTATTGCTGGAGGAACCCTGCATAATTAAACTATGGGAATGAATAACAAATTAATATTTAATTTTAATTTTTGAGTTAAAAAATTAACTTGGCTACCTGACTTTATTTCTTCTGGAGATTATTTGCCTTAGTTGGTCTTGACTCCAAACACTGTAGGTTTTTAAAGGTCAGGCTCCAGTTAAATGATCTTAACTGGATTTGTGCCAAAGCTTGGAGATGCACAGGGTCAGGGGAACTGGCAGAGGCCAAAAAAGATAAAAGAAAGAAAGAAACCCAAAGCAAATATTGCATTTGGAGTCCCCAGAGGGAAAACTCAGATTAATCACTGTGTTTAAACCACACTTACACTTGACTCTGGAACTGCCACATTGAGCACTGCTGTGTGTGTCCCAGCCTAGGCTGGGCTTAAGCCTTCACCTGCCTTTGCTGCTGTCATTCATGGAGCAGGAGCTGAGCTGGAGCTCTGAGGGTGGGCAGGCCCTGGCACAGGTTGGGCAGAGAAGCTGTGGCTGCCCCATCCCTGGGAGTGTCCAAGGCCAGGTTGGATGGGGCTTGGAGCAACCTGGGCTGGTGGGAGGTGTCCCTGCCCATGGCAGGGGGTGGCACTGGGTGGGCTTCAAGGTCCCTTCCAATCCAAAACAGTCTGGGATTTCTGATTCCATGATCACTGTTTTCTCCTTGAAAACTGGGAGGTGCTTCAACCCTGTAGGAACAACACATAAGATTCAATTATTTTTCCTTTTGTCATGTCATGTTTCATTTTCACAGAATCCCAGGATATGCTGAGCTGGAAGGGACCCACAAGGACCATCAAGTCCAACCCCATCCCTGCACAGCCCCATCCCCACGAGTCACCCCCTGTGCCCCAGAGCATCATCCAAACCCTCCTGGAGTGTCCCTCCTTTGGACACTCCAATGGCTCAATCTCTCCCTTCCATGGTGTTCCCCCAAACCTGGCCCCATATCCAGGTGAGGTCTCCCCAGGGCAGGGCAGAGCAGGACAATCCCCTCCCTCTGCCTAAATCCTCCCTGGATGTTCAGCATGAGGTCACTGGTTCATCCATGGACGTGGTGGATGAGGAAGGACAATAATTCCATCAGGCAAATATGTTGTCCTGCCCACCCCACTGCTGTTCCATGGGCACCTTTGCCTCTGTATTTGCATCCTGAGCAGTGAAACTGATGCTTTTCCAGGTAAAGCTGCCTTGTTTCAGTTAACAAAGGAGAAGTAGCAGGATGACAGAATCATTAAGATTGGAAAAGACCCCCAAGATCATAAAGTCCAACCTTTGACCGAGTCCCACCATGTCCACCAAACCAAACTCTCTAAAATAAGAATTTCTTGCACGTATCTTGGCTGTTCTGCTGATTTCCTTGGATAAATTATAACCAAAACACCTTCTCTTTAACCAACAGCTTTAACCTCATCTATTAGAAGTCATGCAGTGATGAAAGGAACAATGAACAGCCACACTGAGATAAATCTGAAGAAATTAGTTCCATTAGCAGAGCTGTAATGCAGGAATTTATCCTTTTAGGAACACATGGTAGTTACACACTGTAGTTTTTGCTGCTCTGGGCAGCACTGATGTGGGTGCAGAAAAATGCAGATTGCACTCTTGTTCAGTATTGGGAAGGTATCAGGAAAGGACAAAAATGTCTGTATCATGAAGGTCACATTAAAGAGCATCATTAGTAGCTCACTTGGCCTTTGCTTCATAGGTCAGTTCTGTGAATCGAATTTCCTTCAGCATTAAATAGTTTTGTTCACTGCAGTTCAAAAAACCTTTTCACCAGAGAATTAGAAAGAAGCAAAGAAAGCCAGTGCTTTTCTCACAGGTGCAGGAAGGTGACAAAGACTCACAGCTCATTTGGGGGCTCCTCTCCTCATGTGAAAGGCTGATCTCAAGTGAGGGAAATGTCTGCAGGTCTGGGGGAGTCCGGCCCAGTGGCAGGGGACAATCCCATTTGTACAGTCCTCTCCTAATTGCTAATGATGGCAAAGCTGAGATGGTTTGGGGGCATTCCAAAATCCCCCCACCAGCTGGGTTCTCTGCCCAACCAGGAGGAAATAAGCAGGAATATTCTGAGCACAAGTGAAAAATAACATTAGAAGTCTCCTCAAAGAGACTTCAGCCATAATTCTTTACTCTGCTCCAACCCAACCTGCTCTGTTCCTCCTTATCCCCACAGCAGCACTGAACCCCAGTGAAATCCTTGTGGCACTTTTGCACTTACTAAATTAGATGAGCTTTTCAAAGATTCATTTTGGGGCCAGTAGAGCCCTTTATGGGCTGTTTGAGCTCTTGCACCACACAGGGTCTACGTTTCACCAAGTGATTGTCACATGCAGAACATAACTTAGAACTGAAGGTTTGTAAGAACATATTTTAAAGAAGGAAGTCAAAGTTTCCCATAAAAAGGTCAGTTACCTCATGCAGGTGGATGATGGATGGGACCTCACAGAATAAATACACACAGAACTTTGCTGGTACCAAAATACTCCTCAGGTTGTTTTTTTCATTACACAGTGACTGTGCCCATTGTAAGATTTGACAGGACAAGGGGGAATGACTTTAAATTAAAGGAGTGCAGGGATAGATGGGATATTGAGAAGGAATTCCTGGCTGGGAGGGTGGGCAGGCCCTGGCACAGGTTGGGCAGAGAAGCTGTGGCTGCCCCATCCCTGGGAGTGTCCAAGGCCAGGCTGGATGGGGCTTGGAGCAGCCTGGGCTGGTGGGAGGTGTCCCTGCCCATGGCAGGGGGTGGCACTGGATGGGCTTTGAGGTCTCTTCCAACCCAAACCAGTCTGTGACTCTGATAAAAAGCTCAGTGCAAAACAGCCCTGGAGAAGGAATCCTGCCTGTCCTGCCCAAATGCTTCTTTTCCCATAATGCATGTGAGAAAATTCCATGGAAACCCAAAAGAATTATTGAACAGTAGCAACCCAGCTAAACAGAGAGGCTGCAGAACCAGGAAATGCTCCTTTTCTTTAAATCGCAGAATCAATAAGGTTAGAAAAACCTTGGAGACCATCGAGTCCAGCTGCTCCCCCAGCACTGCCACCACTAACCATGTCCCCATGTGCAGCTTTTCTGGAGATTTTCCCATATCCTAACTCAGAATCCACAGGCTCTTCATGCACCTGGAAAAGGAATGTATTTCATCTCCAGGCATTCAGCCGCTCTGAAACCAACCATCCCATGAGCCAACATTATCCAGTGTGTGCTGCAATGGATGGAATTACAGCAGGAACCTGACTTGCAAAAGGCACAGGAGGTTCATCACTACAATTGTTGGAAGTTTAGGTGGGATCTCAGGGCAAGGCTCTTCCCCCAGAGGGTGGTGGGCACTGAACAGGCTCCCAGGGCAGTGGGCACAGCCCCAAGGCTGCCAGAGCTCCAGGAGGGTTTGGACAATGGGTTGGGGTGTCCTGGGCAGGGCCAGAGGTTGGACTGGATGGTCCTTGTGGGTCCCTTCCAGCTCAGTATATTCCATGATTAATGAAAAACCCCAAAATCCAAAAAAGCATTGCCAGTAAAACCCCACCTGAAAGAGCCTTGAGAAAGGGAGGGAAGGGAAAGGCAGTTCCTCTCCAGGGGAGATGCAGATACAGGAACATCCAGTAAAACCACTCCAGGTACAATCCAGGTACCATTTCAGTGTTACTTGGGACATAAGGACCTCAATTCTCTAAAAGCCTCCGGTGAAATAGGGAGATGGACTCAAAAATACCTGAATTAGACACTCCAAAGGGGACTGAGAACCCTTTTTCTTTTCTTTGTGGCTTGGATGTGAAAAGGCACATTTTTATGGACCAAGACAGTCCTTGAGAAGGTCTCCATTATACAGTGGGGCTGATCACAAAATGTCCATCATTACTTATTTAGATTGTGCTGAGGCTGAGTGGACTGTTAGCACTTATCCCTTCCCAAGGAAAATACAGCAATTCTTGGAAGAGGAGCAGAAGGAGAATCACATAAGAGAGGAAGAGAGAGGAAAAGGGAAAGGTAAAACATCCCAAAGATAATTATCCAGAGTGAAAATGAGTTGGGAAATCTAAAAGGAGACATGGATGTTGTTAACCTGTCAACAGCTTTGTTACAGAATAAATCACGGAACCTCTGCTCTCCCCAGGCTGGTGGAGACCATGATCCATAAATCCTTAGGGATTTAGCCACCTGAAAGCAGTGTGTGCCATTTGCTTGATTAGGCTATTCATGCCACTGTTCTCCTCATCAATTTACTCGAGCAGTGAACTGAGGAGCGGGTCAGTAAAGGAGCGGGGGCAGGTGGGTGGTTACCCTGAACTACACAAATCTCTGCAAACAATGAGCAATATCCCACCTGTGTGTGAGGGACAGAAATGGGGGGGGGATAAAAAAGACTTCCCAGGTTAGTGTAAGGAATTAATCACCCCAGAAAAGGTGTCTCAGTCCCAGAGCGACCAGCGCCACCGTTTCCAGGGCGGGGTCCAAGATTTCTCTGCTGGAGGGTCCCACGGCCCCCTCAGGATGCCCCACCCTACAGGAGAAACACTGAGTTTGAAATTAAATTCTTAAAATGTATGCGTATTCTATTCTTCCAACAGAATAATGGTGCTGAAATCAACTGGAAAAAAAATACAGCAACTTTCCAAATCCAAGAGAGAAAGTTAAAGCTTTTCTTTACACAAAATGTGCTTTACCATAAACTGGGTGGCTGCGTTTTCACAGCGACAAATAGACTGTGCTCAATTGAGCTGACACGGGTGGTTTTATGGAGATAATAAAGGGAACTATGAAGAAATATAAAAGATAGAACCTTGCTGGAATCAATCACAAAAAGCCTTGAAGAGGCCAAAAGAAAAGCCAAGCCCACCAATACAAAGTTTCAAAGAAGAGAGAAAAATATAATTCAATTATGCAATCAAAGATCAGTGAACAATCCAAAAGCCATAAAAACAGGGGCGGAAATATTGAAATAGATAAAACTGGAATAACACCAAAGACACTGAGCTCAGGAAAGACAACACGAGTGAAAAGTAATTACAGGGGTAGAACTGAACAGTTTATGAATGAATTCCATGGGTCTCAATAGTTGGATTTTTGCAGGAACATTTTCTTCTGAAGAACCAAAAAGTACAAAATGAAAAAGGCAGTTAAATAACAAGGGGGTTATTTTGGGTTTAAAATGACTGTTGTCAGCATGTGAATGGGAGAGGTGCCTGATGGGAAGGGACTTCAAGCATGGAGAGGGAGAGGGAGAGGGAAAGGGAAAGGACAGGTTAAGTGAAGAGTCATATTGGGAATAATGAGAATTAAGAAAAAGATAAGGTCCCTTCCTATCCAAACCATTCCATGACTCTGGGATCCCAGGCAGCCCCACCCAGGCACCGTGGCCAGCAGAGAAGCTGCAGGGCATGGAGTGATCCCAGAATCCTGCGATCCCTGAGGCTGGCAAAGCCCTCCCAGCCCAGGAGCCCACCCTGTGCCCGATGCCCACCTTGTCCCCCAGCCCAGAGCTCTGAGTGCCACGGCCAGCCCTGCCTTGGGCACCTCCAGGGCTGGGCACTCCAACCCTCCCTGGGCAGGCCCTTCCAACATATCAAGCTACACCAGAGAGGCAAAGGAATCTTTTGTCTCTTCACATGACTCACAGAGCCAACAAAGTCCCACCCCCAACAAATGCTTTCCATGCCACAGCTCAGCAACCCCCACCCTCACACCCCAGAGGTCCCTTCTACATTTCCCAGCTCACTGTGTGGCCTCACCATCCTTCCTCCTCAGCCCTGCTCCATGGGAAAGTGAACCAGGATTTTTTTTCTTCTGTAACAAGATGTCAGAGCAAGAAAGGCAACTCACTCAGAAAATTCCAGGCCAGATGACATCAGACTGGGCTGGAAAAGGAAAAATCCCAGGAATATGAAGTCAGTGACTTGCCGGTAACGGTGCATCAGCCCCACTCAGAGACAAGTGTCATGCACACAGACCCTGTTTTCCAGGGCTGTTTCACGATACTGAGCCTCTGGAAGGCTGTTCAAATAGAAAATACATGTTTCATTCATGAAGGAAAAACCAGTCAGCTGCTCTGAACTGTTGGGATCAAACAAATCACCTTTTCCAGGCAAGAACAGCAGGTTGTGTCTTACGAGCTTAAAAGCATCTACTAAAGCAGAAACTTTTCACATTTAGAGCCATGGCAATCTTGCTACGCCAACTTAAGGCAATTCTCAGTTGTTAAATTTAATTTCCCATCAATAAATATAATTATCTAATTCAATTCCTGGTTCTTAATAAAAATGGGTTCCAACGTCATTATAGCCCCAATCTCCAATATCTGAGGCTCGGCAGGATTATGGGCTGTGCAAATACAATTTCTGCAAGCAGATGGATTTCACTTGCAGATGGAGAAACACAAATTGGTATTAGCAGTTTCAAACACCTACAACCTTAAAAAAGATAACCAATAAAATCACTGCGTTTTTTTTCTCTGTCATACTGAGGACAAACCAAATCCATGAGTGTGCTTTCTTTAATTTGACAAGGCTTAGCATGTTCCCTTGCAGGAATTTAATTATCTAAAATATATGCCTACCAGAAAAATTAGGAGTGTCCTCGAGGTTATTTGACACTCTGCAAACACTGAAGCTTTTCCTTGGAAGGGAAAATTACTGCTATGAATAATTGTGCAGATTTTAATGAACCCACTTGACCACAGCTCTGACAGTTGTGAGATGATTTTTCATAATATATTTGTATGTCAAAATGTTATTATGCAAAATGGCCTCAAGTTGTGGCAGGGGAGGTTTAGATTGGATAACAGGAAAAAGTGCTTCATGGAAATGGTTGTCAAGCACTGAACAGGCTGCGCAGGGCAGTGGGGGAGTCTCCATCCCTGGAGTTGTTCCTGAGGTGGCACCCAAGGACATGGATAGTGCTGAACATGGTGGTGGTGCTGGCTGAGGGTTGGACTTGGTGATCTTGGAGGGCTTTTCCAACCTTAATGATTCCGTGATTCCATGAAAAGCATCCTTTACACCTCCCTGTTGACACTTATGATCATGTCATGCAGCACAGCAGACCCGTTAGGGCTTTTCCTGCCATCAGAGGATGCTCCACTGCCTTGCACAGTTCAGTATCAGAGAATCAAAAAATAGTTTGAGTTGGAAGGGACTTAAAGCCCATCCATTCCCACCCCCTGCCATGGGCAGGGACACCTCCCACCACCCCAGGTTGCCCCCAGCCCCATCCAACCTGGCCCCGG